>JASVER010000056.1:511027-534060 GCA_030449065.1 Oceanodroma leucorhoa | reverse complement strand
CCGGCGCCGGGCCCGGCCGCGGCGAGCTGCGTGCCCGGCGGCGAGGGGGCCGCGCAGCCCTGAGCAGCCTCGGCGAGCGGCGGGAGCCCTGGCGGGGCCGGGGGCGCTGGGAGAGCTCGCCGTGCGCGCCGGGGAGCGGCCGAAGTCSGATAGGTCAGTGCCTATGGCCGGTTCCCTCGGCTGTGGCCTTGGACTTCGCGTTCTCCTTATCTTACTACATTTGCACTTTAAAATAAAGCGCTGTTGGCTTAGTCTGTATCTCATCCCCTCTGCCTACGTGGAGGCCAGCTGCTCCTTACTGAAGGAGGTACAGCCTTCAGAGATTGCAGCAGCTTGTCTCAGACATTGACTCTTTCCTTGACTGTTAACAGGATCAGGATTAGTTAACGACCGACTTGATTTAGAAGGGCAGAAGCATGAAAGCTGGGCGTTGTTTTGTGGGTAGCAATGCTATCTCCGGTGATAACCACAATCCTGAAGTCATAGATGCACGATCTGAGAGGTATGAACAAACTACAGCCCGCCGAGCCGGGAGGTTTGGGGTTGGGAGATGCCCTTCAGCTGTTGGGGGGGGTTTTTTGCCACATGGAAATGTTTTGCTACACTGAAAGCTTCATTTATTCAGAGTGGAGATTCAGTCTATTTTCCTTTATTGCCGCTAGCTTGCCCCAAAGTTCCCCTTGTCTTTCTTGGAAGTACTTAGCATCCCTGCCTTGAAGGTTTTAGGTACTAAAACTACCATCTTTACCACAGGAAATTTTGCCTTTCTTACTTCCCCTGCAGTTTCAGATGGCTTACAATGCCTTGCTGGCGCTTGACATCATGGTACCTGCATTGAACACAGCTGGTGTTGGCATGGAAGGGGCTACGCAAGCATTTCCCATTTTCAAAAACAAAGAATAATTTGTAGATTCACAACACCCACTCTAACTCTTATCCATAGCCGAGTGAACTTGATATGAAGTTTGTTTACAAAGGTCACGGTGGGGGAGGGAGGAATCTGCTAAGGCAAATGCTGTTGTCTGTCAGGATTTGGAAATCCCTTTGTGTCCTGAAGGATCCTCACACTCATCTCCCAAACAATTTATAAATACTCTGAGGAAAGACTATTATAACACGATGTTTAAATAAGCATTTAATTAGGATTCCATTAGTATTAATATTGCTTTCAATTCCAAAAAAGTTAATTTCCACTTCTTTGCAGATATTTCAAAGTACAATATTAACTTCATACAAAATGAGCAATTAAGCAAACACCATTATTTCACATTTTACATTCTTCAAAAAATACAAATTCATATTTACTCTTTTTTTGGGTTTTGGAGATGCTCTTCCTTTGGAAGTACTGTACCTGTAACTAACATATTCACATTGCTCAATGTAAGCACATTTGTTCCCATGTTTCATAGTTAAATAAATTCCTTTAATACCATACACACATTCTTGAAAAACTGGGGTTCTTTCATTTTGTCATCTCCAAGACCACTGCCCAGCTCCCCGTACGTGTCAAACAAGACAAAAGCAGTAAGGAGACAACCTACGGTCCTCCTAGGCTTCCTGGTTCAACAACTCTGCAGCTGTGGATGCTGAAGACTGCTTCGGTAACTAACCAGGCTGGAGGTGCGCGCATCCCTGCCCGCTGCGCTGATGCTGGTCTGCGTGAAATCGAACTGCAACTACAACTCTCGCCAAACAAGGGTCAGACAGATAGCTCTGGTTCAGTAAGCAAGTGGAAGGACATAAAGCCACACAGGAAGAAATACCAGCTACTGTAACTACGGTACTGCAAAAACATACCCTTGATTTTGCTGAAAAAGATCATATGAAAAAAATTTCTTGTAAGAAAAAGTAGAAACTGCATTTATTTGAGAAAGTGTACACTGCATAATGAACCAAATTTTGGCCAGCTTGCACACCACCAAAAGCATGGTGTGGGATTTTTAAACTAGTTCCAAGAACACACACACTTAGACTATGTACACTACTACATAAATATCCAGTTTAATTTGCATTTCTCAGTGCAGACACAGAATCCAACTTCTAGAACATATGATATATACCAAGACAAGATGCAAAAAAGTTAAAAGTTCAGCCCTGTCCATGAGTATCAACTACAGGTAACATTTATAAAAACTTGACATTGTTTCCAAAATATGTTACGGAAAAAATAGTGTACCAATTAAAAACTATGCAATCAGAAATTTGTAGGGTTTATTAAAGACATGCCTTTTTTTTTTGCCTTACAGTCCAAATTGACTCTAGCGGTTCTGCCCACCTAGGTCAGATGACTAATGCCACAGACTTTTCACCCATAGATCTCAAAGCATTTTACAAAGACAAGTTTCACTGTCCTCATTTCACAGGGAGGAAACCGAGGCACGGAGAGGTTAGGTGACTTGCCCAAGGTCTCACAGCCAGCCAGCGGAAGAGCAAAGAACACAACACCAAGGTCCTGTCTGCCTCTCATTTCAGTCGCCAGCTGTGCTCCCCCCCAAATCAGGAACAGCTTTTCATCTCCAGTCAGCTCCAAGGTCGATTATGCCTTAACTCTCTCCCCCAGCAGTTCCACAGCCAACAGGCCAGTCATTAGCTCCTTCTCCGAGCCTTATTTATCATCGGTGCAGGAAGAGTACTGTAAACAGCTTAACAATGTTGCTGCAGTTGCAAAAACAATATCTCGGATGACTGCAGAAGCGCCATCCTCCATGAAGTAAGGCAGATAACACGACATCAAAAACAATCTCGAAGACAAATTTTAAAGGTGCAACATGCCTGTTTCAGAACAGCTCGTCACTTCTGTTCATACTCGTGTGGCGGAACAGAGCAGAGGACAAGGGAGAAAGGATGTACGCCAAGGAACACAGTTGTGTCCAACAGAAGTGACAAGCAGCCCACCAGAAAGCGTGAGAGAAAAGGCCTGCTAAAGCACAGTGCTCTCAGTGGGATATTTGCATAGATTGGACATTTGCTAATGATGCATAATTCCTCTCGGGTATAGACAGGGAAGGGCAGTATGTCACTGAGCTAGTTACTATATATATTCAGTTAGACAGACACAGACAGACTGACCACATGGGACAATGATCTTTAGCTACAAGTATTGCACCAAGTTAAGTGCTCATCTTTGCACACCCCTGTTAACTTTTACTTAGAGCAAAAATAAACTTTGTGAAAGTATATACAAAAGAAATTGCAGCAATTGGGTTAAAGAAAAAATAACCTAAAGTGCATTTTAGATACCAGTATGAGGTTCTGCGAACTAGTCTTTCTGGACACAGTCAGCATKACAGAAGTGCCCAATTCGTACTTCGTTCTATATAATTCAGTACCAGCATTTAAACAGTGCCAATCTTCCATCCCTCTACCATCTACAAGCATGAAAAGCAACTTCTACAGCCTTCAACTGCACGCCAAGTCTGCTCGCTTGGGTCACTGCTTGGCGACTGGAGCTACCGATGTTGGTAATTAGACCCATTCTACATGTTTAAGCTTCTGCACCCGTCTAGAAACTGTAAGTAACCAAGTAAATCCCCACAAGCCACAAAACAGCAAAACCTTTAACACAGAACGACCCAGAGCAGTGCAGTTTTGCTCTCTGACTGATAATTAAAGGGGTTCGTGAAATGCAGATTTTGCAGAGGGAGAGCACACTGTTCTCAGAGGCTCCAGCGTGTTAACAGAACATGCCTCTTCCTGGGAATCCAACGTCTTTCCAGGTCTACAATGGTAGAAACTCCCCCCTTTATTAAAAATGTTATTGTGAATATGCTAAATGCTGGGGCAACAAGGGGAGAAGGACAGAAAATTCGCTGGCACCGAGGAATCTCAGGGCTTTGCTGCGACTGCCCTCTCTTGCCAGTTGCTCATGGATCTCCTCCCACCCACGCACGTTAATGACCGCCCCGGCAGTACAACGTTTAATCACACAGCACTGGGGATGATGCACATGTCCACTGTGAAACTTATCAGATACACGCAGATGAAACACTCTGGAAAGCAGACCAACGATTAAACACCAAAAGCACACATCTGTACAACGCAGTCAGGTGGGATGCACACTCTGTGGTGCAGCGGCCTCTGCATTCACAGAATCACGCTGCTCTTGCCTCATTACAAGCACTTATTAGTTTCACCTAAATAGTAGCCTGCCTGATGCATGTACGAGAGGGTAACAGCAAACCCAATGCACCTAAAAGTCAGCATAAACTTGGAACACATTGCTTTTCCTAGAACACACCAATAGAAAACAGTAGCTGTGAAAAGAAAACAGCAGAGGTTAACCTCTGACACCCACTCAGAAAGGATGCATGCAGCACCTCACTGCTGCCAAATTAGCTTCCAATTTCAAAGCCTTTGCTAGATTATTCTACTCATTTCTGTCACAAAGGAGTTTCTGAAGATGCTGTCTGGTCCAACCAGAAGCACATTTTAGGTGGACTAAGTCATGAGTAGCAAAAGTAGCATGGAAAAACGCTTCCCTGAAGGACGGAAAGGCTCAGAAGAGGTTGCTAAATCCCCCAGCTGTCACATTTCAGGCCACATCTGGTACCCTTGTCCCCATCAGAGAAAACCCCGCAACTCCAGGGGAATCTACAAGCTCCTGCATTAGCAGACCCCCTCGTGCACACACACATGCATCCACTCACCCTTAAGCACCGCTGCCGCACCACGCCGCAGGAGAGACGCGGGGCCCGTCGCAGTGGCCTGTGCCGCAGGGGCACCCCCGCGCAGCTGCGGGCGCCGCTCGCGCTTTGCTCGCACCCCTCCAAAGCGGAGCTCTGCGCTCGAGAGCTGGCAGCGGGCTCCCCCCTGGGAGGACAGTCCCAGCCACCCAGGCTTGAGACTATTTCTTTTGTGTCCAATGCAGTTCTTGCTGCCGCGCAACCAAACTGCCGGGTTTGAAAATGAAGCTGTAGGAGAAAAACAAAGGGGGCCACCATCTCGCTGCCCTCTAGGGATTACCATTACAAGAACAAAACATAAAACACTTTGTTAATCCACATTTCATGGATGCAAACCTTATTGCTGCAGGACCCACATCCCCGCTGCGATAGCACTGCGCAGCACTGCAACACGCACCAACATGCACAGAGAGGAAACATAACAATTAGCGTGTTTCCAGTTCAGCTGGTGCCCGCAAGCTCATCACTGCAATTACCAAAACCCGGCACTCTGCCCTAGCAGGCACACTCCCCAGGCACGAAGCATTCTTTGCACAGTCTCTCCTCCCTCACGTTCACCCTAACGGGACAGTTTTACCCTTCTGCACTTAACAACTGGAAGCAAGTTGTCAGAGAGGTGAAAAGCCAGTTCCCTTCAGCCCATTTCCATCCGTGCTGTGGCAGCGGATTCGCAAGGGAATAGCACGCGAGATCGCTTAAGCCGCTGTCTCAGCTAAGACTGTGACAGCGGTGTTGGTAAGGCTACACAGAGCATGTCACRAGAGGGTTAAAAACCTGCTAATCATCCGGTATCCTGGGGAGGCCTGGCTGTACTCATACCATTCTCCCCCCAGCAGGTACGGAGAGCAGCTTTGACCCAATACAAAGAGTGAAAGATCTCTGTCCACTAGGAGTTTGCGTTCCTAAATTTAGTGTGCAGAGACATTCCACATTAATTGGCTTACAGTCATTATCTTTGTATCTCACTAATGACAACACTGTAAACTGAATAAAGACTATTTAATATTCTTTCCTTTAACACAAAAAGACAGCCAAAGCCAGAAAGATGGATAAAACACTATAAAATTACATCTTTTAAAATAATGCAGCATAAATAAACCATTTAGAATGAGACTGCATTTATTGCAACATTACAGGCTTTTTGGTGGAAGGGGGGTTTGTGTTTTATTTACCCTGAGTAGGTTAGAATATAGACTTTCAGTTTGATATGAAAAACTACTATGTTGTGTAACATCTTTTAGTCAAGAAATAGCCCCGTGCACAAAAAGCTGGCATTGCAGTAGGTTGGAGGCAGATTCAGGCAGAAATTATATAGCTTAACAGAAAAAAAGGAAGCATTTATGGACAGCTGAAGAATAGACTCACTGAATTCAAACTGAACTTATGTTGAATCATTCTGAAAATTTTCCTAGCGTTGTTCTTGACAAAAGATGAGAGTAACCAGCAAAGGCACCATGCTCCTGATTAAACAGTTGCGGGGGTTAAGAGGATGACTTGTTTCTGAACAGAGCCAAATAAATCAAAAGAGCAGCAGGCACCAATCTGACTACATCTGGGACTCACTGCATCCTTCAGAGAGGCAAAGAAGAGAGACTCTTGAGCCTGAGAAAGCAGGGGCTCCAATTGTGTTTCCATGTTGTGAAACAGTGTGTCTGCCACCACACTTTTAAGTCCTAATGGAACTAAATGAATAGATCTATCAGGAGCACAAGGTACTTGCGCTACTGAAATAAACTCCCCAAAATTTCCGTAGGCTTTAGTAACAGCATTAGTACAAAGCAAACCCAGGTATCAGCTCCCAACTCAGTGATGTGACAATCGCATTCCAATAAAACTGCAGACAAATCATCTTCTACAATAATGCCATTTTCTACTACAGCGAATTCCTTTCCTGGGCTCCCCTTATAGTGCACAGCTAGTATCAGACATAAGAGACAGAAAAAAATTATAGACCCAAGGAGTTGTAACAAAGACCCACTCACTGCCAGTACCTTAATCCCAAATATAAGTGATGTGCAACTGGAGACAAACTAACCCCCCTTTTTCTTTTTAAAATCTTTTTGCACATGAGTAACCTTAACTTCTGTGTTCACATATGACAAGCAAAAGTGACAGACAGTGCAGCCAAAACAGTTCATATATAACTTAGCTTTTTCTTTTTTTTTTCCTTTTCTTTTTTTAGATAGATTCTCAAAGATGAATGTACCTGGGACGTGACTAGGATGACATCTGTGAAGCAGAAATAAGCCACAAAACTTCCAAAGAGGAAGGAAAAAGAATCGATCCTTCAGTTTCTGCTTCTAAGGAGAAGGGTTTTACCCTCCAGGTGCAAAGGAAAATCTGGAACATCTTCACTTAGAGAAGCTGCTATTCAAACCAATTTCTTCCTCACCCTGCAGTAGTGCTTCGATTGGAATTATATTAGATGGGGTTTCAGGGCTTTGGAGGGACAGGAAGTCTGATACATCCATGGCACTTAATGTTTCAGTCTGTGAGTCTGAAGGGTTAACTATCTGACTGCTCTGCCCACACGAAGGAGAAGGGGAAGAGGAAGGAAAGGTCTGAGGCTGCAGCTGGGGAGCTGGCTGCTCCAAAGCTTTTGAACCAGGTGAGGAACATTCCTTCTTAATGGTGGCTTTGTCCTTGGCAGAGTCTCGGCAGGCACACTGACACTGGCAGGCCTCCTCCTGCTTTATAATAATGACAGGAACACTGAGACCAATCTGCTGAACAGGGTTTCCTGAAGGTGAAACAGAGACAAAACACAATGGAACGACATAATTTCACAGCAGGGAGACACAAATAATCTTTGTTAAATTAGATTGTATGCACCTTGCAGCAGAGATTACCTGTTACTTTGTTCAAGCATAATGAATACCTCTAGCAGACAATTAAGAAAAAAGTGGCAGGTACTCTCTGTTGATGAGCAACCTGTTCAGGTTGAACCCAGGCATTAGAAGTCTGATCTAAATTTTTTACACAGCACAGTATGTCTCTTCTGACAACCACTGTAACTTTTACAGCATAAAATCCAATAAAGAGTGGCATTCAAATGCCCCAGTCCCTATGCACCAATCTTTGAAGGTGATGATACAACATTACACCGGTAATTCTACTCCTTGACACCAACACAGGTATTTTCCTGTTCATTTTCTCTAGTCTGCTTTCCTCTCCCATCTTGCTTCTCATGCTTCCTCCTCACTCTTCCTATGCTGCCCTACTTGCCTGGCTTCCTTTCTTTTTTAAAATTTAAGTTTCAAACTTACCTAATCTCTCTTGACTCTAATTGATTCATCTTTGCAATACAGCAACACTGTGTAGGAAGCATGTTATGGAACAGAACTTCTACAGTTGTCTATCATTTTGATGAATCTCGCAGATAGTGCTTACCAAAAACAATTGCTGAAGAACTGATCAAGTTTACTAGTTTACTATCTGTTTCATGTCTTCATTTAAAAGAACAAAAAACAAATTATGTCCTTGCATCGCTGTCTTTTATTCTTCTATATAAGTTCCATTAAAATACCATTTTTCTGAATACTGGATCTGATCTGTGAATATGACTGCCTTACAAAAGTTGTTAGAGAAAATACCACAAGACAGATCTCAGCACAAACCTAAGAGTCTACATCAGACTGCACTTAAAACCTCAGGAAGGTTAAAAAAAAAAAAAAAGAAAAAGAAAAAAGAAAGGATTGTCTTCAACATTTCTGCAAGCAATAAAATCACCACAAATCCTGGTCAAGCTAACAGTACTACAAACAGAGAAAAGCAAGTTCAGTGTCAAGCTTACCTGTGTTGCCAGCTACTGGTAATGCAGTGGTAAAAAAAACCTTTTCTACTACTTTTGGAACTTGTGGCTTTAAAGAAGAAAAAAAAAAACAAGGAAAAAAGTGTGAGTTGATTCCAATCAAGTTTCTACTGTTCAAATTATAAACAGCTGCAATCAAAAGAAACAGCTATACACACATTCCAAAGAACACAAAGGAAAACCAGTAACAAAATATAACGTTTAGTTTGGTTCTGGGCCATGTTGTCTATCCCAAAACTCAGACTATTATTTCAGTAGTCCTAAAGATGAGTAGTCACCCTCACCACTACACACTTGTTAACACAGCTTGTGGTTTTTGACAGTTGAATGACTGAATTTTTAAAAAACTGCTGTGCTTGCTCATACCGCTTGTACCTTCTGCCATTCGCTCTTGACCGTTTGCAACTGAGAAGGTCTAAAGGTGGCAACAGTATTCTTAAAGACAAAACACAGTCTCAGCTATCCAGATTTACTGGGGAACCAGAAACATTGTTTTCCCAGAAAATTTTTCATTACCTTTAACAGGCTAAATTAGGAAGAGATCAATTACAGAATGTCTAAACACAAACTTTACAGAGTTTTTTGTGCTTCTACTTGTCAAAAGTAATAGATTAAAACCTACATATATTCTCAGGCCATGTGATGCACTGTCCCGGATAAACCAAGCTGATACCTGCTGTGAGAAGTCTGTCACTGGCGAAAAGAAGAAAGCAAGATTTTTCTGCACCCTGGATTTAGCTATCTATTTTCTATTTATTTCTCTATTTTAGGGGCTGCATTGGTGACATGTTTATACATACTAACATGATTAGCATTATACAATACTGCATCCTGGTTTGTATCTTACAATTACAGGTTTGATCCCCTTCATTTTCAAAAGCAAGGACTCTAGGAGGAAGAGAGATGGTTCAAGCTGTTTCAAAGTCATGCTGGATATACTAACCATTTGTTCTTGGCTTTGTGGAGAACCAGTGGCACCATTTAAGATCCATTGTAAGTTTTGCTCTCCCATGACAATGCTGGACTGCAGAATAGCGGTGCTCTGAGAAGGAGTAATTGTTATAGTTGGATTACTGGTCAGAACAGAGTTCGCACCAACAGGCACAGTCTGAACTACCGCTGGCAGGGGCTCAGTGGCACTTGATGCTGTTGGGGCAGATGCCCCAGCAACCACTGAAAGTCCTTGTACAATGGGCTGTGGTGGTGTCTGGGTGTGCTGCAGGAAGTCTTGGTGACTGGCTGCAAACTGTGTGCTGTGAGGAACAGGCACTTCTGGGGATTGTAAAACAGTTGCAGGATTTCCAAATGCAGCTTGCTGTGAGCTGGTTCCTATGGAGGAGGGAGCAGCAGGTGCTGCTGAGGCTTGTAGTGCTGAATGCGAAGGCTCAGAGATGCCAAGCTGCAGTACAAGTGGAAGAGACAACGATGCCGAGTCTCCTGCAGAAGGCGGAACAGCCGTGACTGAGTCTGCATCGCCATTAAAACCTTCAATCAAGGCAGCTGCCAAAAGAAACAAAGGAAAAATATAAATACATCAGTTCTCATAAGATCTGAATAAACAACTTTTACAATGAACTTACCAGCTAGCTGATGGGTTTTTGCTAAATAAAGCATTACCACTTTCACATCTTCAGACTAGTGCTCGAAAACATCTAACACTAGACAGTGAAATCTCATAGTAGGTCCAACTTCAGGAAGCTGGCAACACTGGATACTACACGCAAGCTGATCAGCCTCATTAGCTCTCTGTAAGAAGCCTTTTTATCAGCGGGTTTGTGCAGCTACGTCAAGAGAGGAAGCCTGAAAACAACACTTATGTGGGAAGTCCAAGAGCATCAATGTCAGCGTTGTTCGACAACATGCTGTAAATACTCGGTGAGTTCCCTGTCACTGTCCCAGTGTTACACAGTCTCTGAATACAATGCATTTCCAACACAAAAGAATTTCAACAGTGAAGTTAAAGTTCTGTTTGCTACTTAGACTTATGTGGGGCGGTAATCTTCAGTCTGAAATGCTGAATTAAGTACATGCATGCAGAGGGGGAAAACTGTCATAAAGTTCTCTCAAAATAGTGCGGATACAATTTGTACCTGTCTGCTGAGAGTCGTCCTGATTTGCAGTAGGATCTGGGCTCTGAAACATAGACTCAAAGATGCTTGCTGGTGAGATTGTGCTAAGGTCTTGTCCATGTGTCTGGCAAATAGAAAATAAAGAGGAAGACATCAGATAATGTTATATCTCAGGTCTTCATAAACTTTGCACAAATCCCAGTCAAAGGCGTATGAATGTCAGAAATACCTCTCCAATTAACCAGCCACCTTCAGGAAAGGCAACGTATTTCACTTACCTAGTGTAAAATGACACTTAGTTTTTATTACCCACAATCAAATTTACCAACATAATGAGTAAATCCTTACAAAAATAAGTAAGTCCTTCAAAAGTAAAATATATTCTTCTGCATCCCCACTTTGTTTAATCTTTATTTCTTGTAATACTCTGTTAGAAACAGAAACAGATATTAATTTGTTCTTGGCGGTTTGTGAAACCTTTTCTGGAGCAGAAACAAAATAGCTCCACTTAGATTATATCCTGGACTATGCACTACTGTCACCCACACTGCTCTAGGAAAGGAATATATTTAAAAGCTGCATAGTTCTTCCACATCAAAGCACAAAAGAATGACACAGTCTCATCAGTATCTAATTTTCCTCTATGTAAAATTTAAGCTCAGTCAACAGTTATCAATAGGCAAGAACATTATTACGTTAAAATCAGATGCAGAGCCTTTAAAAACAGGTTGAATTAAGCACTGCATATTTTGGAGGAAAATCCCTCTCTTTCACTTGGTTATTCTGCTTTTAGACAGAAATATTTATTTTTTGTTCCAACATTCCAAGAAGGACAGCAATAGTATGTCATATTTACAGGCTCAATAGGGTGTGTAAGAAACATACAGTTTTTGCCAAGAGAGAGCCTCCTGCAAACTGCCACAAGACACAAAAACGCAGTATTCAGTACATCTAAAACAATTCTATCCAAAGTCACTTATTCTGTGAAAGAGTACATCTCCTCCACTAGCGAAATGAAAGCCTGAAGTAGAGCATGCCGGAGGCCTGAACAAGCAAAACAGAAGCCACCAGCCATACATATCTAATCTGCTGTGTTCTAGCTGGCAGGACAAGCACATTGCCCGAAAAAAGCAAAACTCAAACTATGGGTGAGGCAATTCCAGGACAGTAACTCACTGGATTAGAGTTCTCCCGCAATTCTGAATCTGTTGACATGAGGCTTAAGTCACTCAGACAAAGTGAGTGGCTTGTATCCTGTAAAGAAGAAAAAAAAAAAAAATTGAGTTAGATATTAAAAAAATAGCGTCAAAAATGTTTTAAATTACTTTTTAGAGTCCATACAATTCTGTCTACGCAGAATATTTTTTATCTATATGTGATGCAAGTCTCAGTTCTAAAACCAAAGGAGCAATATTAGTAAGCGAAGGGTATTTACTAGCTATCAAGGATTCTTAACATCTCTTCCACATTACTTCAAAAAATTAAATAACCTAGAATTTTAAATTAGCACAGGAACAAATCAGCGTATAGAAAGTAAAAAATTTAAACCTTAACGGTTAGGATTTATTTTACTTCACATGCTTATTACATAGTATCGATTAAAAACATAAGAATCTACAAGGAAAGCATGATAATATATATAATTGCCTATAAACTTGTGTCAGTACGTGGCATACTTGTCAAAGCAGCAGTAGCCCAAACGTTAATTTTAATGTGATTAAAATGAATAGACAAATTTAGATGAGCTTTTCTAAATAAGACCTGGTAACCAAGTACCATGCTAGAAGTTTCAGAAATACTGATCTCACTGTTTATTATCAGCAGACTGTAAACACCGCATATGAGAATAAACCCTACACCGCCACCTTGAATGCCAGCAATTTCAGAATTGAAATTGAATTCCCGGTTCAAAAAAGAGGCACCTGTGGGTTTCTTCATGGGAGACGGGGCACCAAGTAGTTACAATTCCCTTTGAAAAATCCCAGTCTTAAATGTTATACCTTTAGAACAAGCTACAGACCAAATAATTTCCTCCCCAAAGTATGGTTTTATCTCCATCTAACACAGAAGCGTTAGGAAGAAGTGCTACCAACCTCAGATACGTTGTTATGGGGAAGTGCATTATAGGAATGTCCTTTCTCATGACCTTTCATGTGACTCTTGAGACTATACTGTGTACTAAAAGTCTTCTCACAGCCGTTACTGGGACAGAAGAAGGGTTTCTCCCCTATAGGCACCACAAAACACATATAACAAACTTACAAACGTTACATCAGGCACGTACTTTTAAACCACCCAGGAGAGTAATAATATTTTATACAAACAAGATTGTTTAATGCCACTTCACGCATTCAGCATTCTTGGGAGTCTTGCAGATAAAAGCTTCCATTTTACCACGTGAACTGACACAAGAACACAACATTTAATTTTTATGCATCATTACTGATACATTTGTCAAACATGCTCATGAAATTCAAGACCTATCAAGCATAAATGGAATATTGGGGATTGACCTGACCCAGATGCAGGAGTTTGCACTTGGCCTTGTTGGACTTCATGAGGTTCACACGGGCGCACTCCTCCAGCCTGTCAAGGTCCCTTTGGATGACATCCCTTGCCTCAAGTGTATCAACTGCACCACTCAGCTTGGTGTCACCCGCATATTATATGCGAGTATAAACACATATTAGGATTCTGAGAGTTAGTATAAACTGAATAAGCTCAATTAAAGAAAAAAGAAGTTCTTGGGACTTACCAGTATGTGTCCTAACATGTGTTTTAAGGTGGTGGCTTGCAGCAAAAGCCTTTCCACAGCCGTCATGCTCACACCTGAATGAGGCATCACAGAAGAGTTAGCATCAGGCTTCTTTGATGCATTAGTTACAACCTTAGATCACACTTTGCACTAGTCCCAGGACTCTGAAAAGCAGGCCTAATGCTAATCTGTGTTAGCAATCAGGTATCTCCCAACAGCTGCTATGCATGCTACACAGACTATAGCAGGGCTTTGAATAGGACTTTAAAATTAAAGCATAAAGTCAGCATATTCCATCCTTCATGGAATAAATGCTGCATGACAGCAGAGAAGCAGCAATATGTTTTAAAAACATGCTCATCGTGGCACACATTTATGTTTAAAAAAATAGCTTGACTATTCTTGCCTTTGAAGACAGCTATTTCACCCACTTTTACAGGCAACTGAGGGAGCTCTAGAACAAACATGCTCAAATGCTAGCCACCTTCACTTTTTTCTCATGAGAATAGCTTTTMATTCAGGACAGTAATAGCTGCCTTTTGGCACAGGTAGCCCATTACAGAAGTTCCACAGAAGTAAAAATTGCCATCCAGCAACTTACCGAAATGGCTTTTCTCCTGTGTGTGTTCGAATGTGCTTCCTCAGGTCACTGTGCGTTGTGAAGTACTTACTGCAGCCTTCCGATTCACAGTTAAATGTTTTCCCTGTGTGAAGCCTCTGATGTGCTTTCAACCTAAAAAGCATGCCAAAAAAATCCCTCTTGTGACTTGTAGTATGAGACGGCCCCCACCTGAGGGAAGCCAGCCATTCATTCTAATGTGCAGGACAGGATCAAAGGCTTAACATTCTGAATTGAAGGTAACTAGCTTATGAAAGTAACTGATATCACTTCCGAAGTCCTCAAGCAAATCTGAGAATTCCTTGTGTCTGTGCAGCATCTTCAATACTATTGTAATATAAATAAGCTAAGTATGTCATCATAGGTTTTGTCACCCTACTCTTGGTATAGCACTTCCACATTTTGGGGTGTTTATATTCATACCTGTACCCAGAAGCAGCATAACAATTATATTCAGACACAAACTAAAAGTAGATGCAACTTGCAAAACAGCAACAGCCACATCTACAAGAGAAACAGGCAGAGACTCCCTACCTGTACAGTGTATTGAATGCCTTTTCACAGCCCTGCACATCACATTCAAACGGCTTTTCCTTAGTGTGCACTCGAACATGGATTTTGAGGCTGTAGGAGGTAAGAAAGGCCTTGCCACAGCCTTCTTGATTGCAGACAAAAGTGTACTCCCCACGATGTGTCTTTTGGTGAGTGCGCAGGTTTCCGGCAGTGCTATAGGTGCGTGGACAGCCCTCAAAGGTGCACTGGTATCTCTTAACCTAAGAGACAAAATGCTGCATACTTAATAATTTTTAAGCATTTCTGGAATCCAGGCAGGGTAGAACTGCAGTTAAACATCAAAGGCAATGGAATAGATTTTGACCCCGAAGGAAAAAAAAAATAAATTGCTGTTTAATTATCAGATAACTTAATCATAGAATCATTAAGGTTGGAAAAGACCTTAAAGATCATCGAGTCCAACCGTCAACCCAGCACCCATGCCCACTAAACCATGCCCCCAAGCACCACATCCACACGTTTTTTGAACGCCTCTAGGGCTGGTGACTCCACCACTTCCCTGGGCAGCCTGTTCCAATGCTTGACTACCCTTTCGGTGAAGAAATTTTTCCTAATATCCAATCTAAACCTCCCCTGGTGCAACTTGAGGCCATTTCCTCTCGTCCTATCGCTTGTTACTTGGGAGAAGAGACCAACACCCGCCTCTCTACAGCCTCCTTTCAGGTAGTTGTAGGGAGCGATAAGGTCTCTCCTCAGCCTCCTTTTCCTCAGACTAAACACCTCCAGCTCCCTCAGCCGCTCCTCATCAGACCTGTTCTCCAGACCCTTCACCAGCCTCGTCGCCCTTCTCTGGACATGCTCCAGCACCTCAACGTCCTTCTTGTAGTGAGGGGCCCAAAACTGAACACAGGATTCGAGGTGCGGCCTCACCAGTGCCGAGCACAGGGGCAYGATCACCTCCCTGCTCCTGCTGGCCACACTATTCCTGACACAGGCCAGGATGCTGTTGGCCTTCTTGGCCACCTGGGCACACTGCTGGCTCATGTTCAGCCGGCCGTCGACCAGCACCCCCAGGTCCTTTTCCGCCGGGCAGCTTTCCAGCCACTCTTCCCCAAGCCTGTAGCGTTGCCTGGGGTTGTTGTGACCCAAGTGCAGGACCCAGCACTTGGTCTTGTTGAACCTCATACAATTGGCCTCGGCCCATCGATCCAGCCTGTCCAGATCCCTCTGCAGAGCCTTCCTACCCTCAGGCAGATCGATATTTCTGATATTGATATATCTAATATATCTGATATTGATATATTAATATATCTAATATTTCTGTTGCACTATGTAAGGAAGGAGTGGCACACATTGGAAAGCAGGCTGACCTTATAAAGAATAGTAATCTAAGAGAAGAGGGGAAAAAAGGAAGAACTTAATTCAAAATGTTACTAGTCAAAAATCTGATAACGCAGTTGTAAAGGACACTGAGAGGCTATCAAACCTACCTGCTATTCCCGTATGTAGCACCTACATTTCACTCAGGTCCTTCCAGCAGAGCTACTTATTTATGGAGGAAGAAGACAAGGGAAAATGTACTTCCCACAACCTGACCCTCAAAAGCACTGCCCTGTGTGCTGAATTCCCATTAACACCTTGAATGAGAACTACAGTTTTCAGCATCCCCTATGGTCTAACCATCAGTCCATTTATTAGTTCATTTTATCTCAAAAGCAGCCTTCATTGTGCTTTGTTCTTCTCTTCTGTGTTTACTTAAATAGTCAATGCCTGAAGTGTAATGCATCAAACAAGGTGCTTTACATCAAAAGGCAAGTGTCACAGATTTCTCAGTCAGCTATCTAGATCACCAGGAAACAATTTCATATTGACCTAGATTTGGTAGCCTTCCCAGCTTCTGCAACAGGCAGAAAGAGACCATGTAGAAGGTTCCAGTGTGCAAGTCATAACGCTTAATTAAATCTCATTCTCTCTGGTGAAGTAGAAGGAATAAGCCATCTGATATGCTTGAATAAATTTATCATCAACGTTAATTATCAGACTGACGGCTTTCATTTGACTGTCACAGTTGAGAAACCTTAACATCTAAAAGTGATTACAGAGCCCAAGAGAGGACTTGACGGTTGACAGGCAAGAAGCAGAAGAGTATTCCAAAAGTATTTCCACTGATTTGGAAATGTTTAGAAAGGCAACGCAAACTCACAACAGAGGAGCAGGAACTTGCAGATTTAGTATTCTAACGGCTAGTCAGGAAGATAATATAGCAGGACATAAGCCAGCAATTTTCCTCTTTTCCAAGGCACAAAGCATCTATCTCACAGTACCTAGCATTATTGCTTAGAAAAGGCTGCAGACTGTCTTCAAAAAACAGATACTGAATTGGGGGTTGCTACCAGGAGAACCGGATGAACCTATACATAACCAGTGTGTAACATTTACGGGTTTCTACTCATTCTATGACTCAACAATTGTTCTTTTTTCTTTATATACACCCATCAGAAAAGAGCACTTGATAATCACATTTTTTTCACTACCATGGCTTGGAAGCTGAGAACAAAGTAATGTGGGATTCCTTGACCTATTGTCAGGTGAGTAAAAAAATCACTTTATTTGAACTCATGCTCCTCTCAGAATAAGGGAATTTAGGTAGGTGTGTTAAGTAGGAGTAACACCAAAAACACATCGTTCTTGTTGTGGCTAGTTAAGAACTGAATATTTTTTAATCCTTCTATAAAATAACTGATTTGCTTAATGCTTTGTGTAATATCACATAAATGAAAGAAACAATGGGCCCTCAGAAAAATCACTAGGAGATCTGTAAATGGCTCTCTGAAACACATTTGTGTTTTGTCCAAAAATTGTCTCCCATTCACATACTTCAATGGCGCAAGAATAAGGACATTTGGGGGGATCTGGAACACATTATTTATTATGCTAACAGTTGTTGGTACTGTTGGAGCCCATATCAGAGCTATAAGGTCCAAAGGAAGGTACACACCTTCAGGTTTCGTTTCTCAAATAGCCAAAGTAACAGCCCTTAACGGTGTCAATCTGAGCCACGTGTGCTCGGCATTTCCTCTTAAGAGCATGCCTCCTAGATCCTAATCCTACGTCAAGTACCTGAGAACTGAGGCACCCAAAGGGTATTTCACTGGACGCTTTCACTCCCCTCTCTCTACATACAGGTTTAAGGCCTTCATAACAGTAACTACATAACGAGGGTCTCAAGCACTAAGGCACACGTTTCAGGGCTGTAACAATCAGGTTACTCAGACCCAGGCTCTGCCTGTCCAGAAGATCACCTCTGGAATAAGGTAGCCTGCGAAACTCTTCAGTACGGGCAGGGATTGCAGTTAACTGCACGCATCATCCCAACAGCTTCCCAGGAAGCACCATGGTCATATAGAGCCCTGGCACAAACCCATACCAGGCATAATTTGGGTTCTAGATGGCCCTCCATAAGGAAAGAGAAATAAATAGTCTCTCAGTTACTTCCAACCTATTTTGTAGTTGACAAAATTGCMAGTAGGACCCCTTTAAGAAAGCTTTATAAAATTTGGGTATATAGGAGCTGAGTAATCTCTTGTGTAGTCTTCAATGTGTAGCCTCTTGTTGATACCACAACAATAGGCTGGCATCTACCTTCACCTTCCTTCGATAAAACCTTAGTATTTGGAGAATATTAAAGCAGGTTAGACATGCAAGAGATCCTTACACAGAGCACAGAAATATCATAACTATAAAGCCAGAAAGACATAAGACAACTATAAAATAACTAGCAGTAGTCTTCATTTTGGCTAGTACTGAATTCAGTTCCTGCCTCTTAGATCTAATTGATGTTAACAGCACACTGCTGAGTTTCCCAGGCTATTTATTATCAACACTTATCTTACTACTTTATTAATCCAGGGAGAAACTTTACTCTCAAATGCAGTCTTGAACAGACAATTACACATCCAGGAATTAGTTCTCCATGCTTTTCCAATTTCACTTGACAGATGAGAAGCAACATTATCCCACAGAATTGTAACTACCATGAAAAATATTTAGCTATTGCAAAATACAGTAGAGGAGAAAAGGATATCAGAAAGAAATTACAAAGCACGGCGAAAGAACAAGTATAAAATAGCATTCTGTCCCAGTAACATGCAGTAAGATTGAGAGAACATTACCCATAGTTAAGGGGCTTATTAAAAACTACAGTTCAGGAGCCTTACTGCCAAAACCCAAAACCTTTTCCTTTTTCAAAATATCTTGCCCTGTTGAAGTGCCACTTCTCCCAATCCTCACTACATTCCCATCTAGCAAGGGAGACTGGATTTGTTTGTAGCTTTTTGTTTTGTTTTTATAAAAGGGATGACGAGAAGGACCTACTCTACACTTCACTGTAACAGCTTTAATCTAAAAAAAAAAAAAAAGCTAGTTGAGAGATATTAATTCAATTTCTTCTGATACTATATTTTATTTAAGATACACTGTTTGCTCTTTATTTCTATAAACACTAGCTACCTATGCTGCCCCAAGTACAAGAAACGCAATGAATTCATATGAGAACATGTAAGAAAATGTCATGTTTGGACTCATGACTTGATAGCCTACCATGAAGTTCACAATGCAGAGCAAATTCTTGCTAAATCCTTCTCCTCCTGTGATGCAAGGTTTACTATAAAGCATTTAACTTACTATAGATTTGCTAGTCAGGGTATACATGTGTGCTAAAGAAATGGAAGTGATGCACTACACCAAAACCAGCTATTAATGTTTGCATCTGATTGTCTCTTGATTTTGTACAAGACAGTAAAAAGACGAAAGACGAAAAACACCAAGTGTAAGATGAACAAATGATCTAGATGACAGGACCAACAGTAACTTGAAGAGGAAGAGATTTTGGAGATTTTCCCATTTTTATCTGGTCACTTAGCATTACCAGAAGTGCCGTACAGAGAAGGAAACAGTAATTCCACTGTAAAGCAACTTGCCCTTAATTTATAGTTCAAATCAGGTAGAAGTTATCAATAAATATCCAAGCATTACAACACAGTTACAACATAATTAAGAAGTTTGGTTGTGTTGAGTCAGCCAAAACACAAGAGCATAGACCAATAAAACACAGACACGAGGTCAGAAAGCACATTTTATGAGAGGAGAAGAGGTACGCTATCTTCACCAGGGATTGTCAGATTCAGTACAATTTATGTATCAGTACTGAAGTAAGTGTTCCCTGTTAGAGTTTTAAGGCAGATGGAAATTAGCATTTCACACATTCTCCACAGTGCTTCCCATAAKACACAAGGGATTTGACACAGGCATGAACTACCTAAAAATCAAGCAAGGAGCCTGTTAAGCTTTCTAGGTATTTACATTTAGGTCTAGAAAGTCAAAGAAAAGGAGCACATTAATTATAGATTAAGGATTTGGTTCCTAGGTGCCAATGCACACATTTAAAGGAAGATGGCAGCAACACTTTCAGCTTAATGGCCTGAACTATGACAAAGGCCTTGCAGTGCTCTCCCTTTTCTCAAAGACCAAATCTTTATTTCACAAATTATTCTGAGAAGGATACTGCAGACAGAAGCAATACTACCACCACGTTCTAAGCAAAATAAAACTTTCTGTAAAGCAGCAAAGCATTTAATTCTCTTTTCACATTAGGAACATTAGCACATCAAATAAGCACTGATTATACACATAAAATTATGTAGACATTGACCATGAAAGACTCACAGTTATAGCAGCAAGTACTCAAAACCATTGCCATACACAAGCAACAACAAAAAAGAAACATGGCAGCAACAGGAAAAACTACAGATGGCTAGGATACGGAGCATACAGAAACAAGCTGTTTTGTAGATAAAGGCCGTGGCTGCATCACATACAGTTTTTGCAAAGGACAGTGTGCTGTCTCTCCCAAGGGGATGCACCAGAGGGAAGCTACAACAGCCTTAATTAAGCATTTACCTTAGAAGTAGGAACTAATTGTCCAATAATCAACAAGACTGGCAAAAGCTGAGCCTGACAACTGTGCCAAAGTCTACTTAAACTGTTCAGTTTACCTTTAACTCACGTTGAGTTTACGAGATCCCCCTTAAATTGCTGTTTCCTACGTCATCATTGAACAAAAAAAATTAATGAATTTGAAATAGAAGACTATAATCACATTTATTCTTACAGACAGAATTATAGTGAGAGAAGTAGTGAGTGAGAACAAAAAGAAGTTAAAGGTTATTAATGAAGTGTAAAACCCTCTTTTGCTTCATAAATGTCTAAGACTGACCCGAAAATTTAAGACTTTAAAACAGTTACCTCAAGTGTTAGAACTGCTACAGATGTCTCAGAAGTACCAAAGAATTGGACTGCTGACTTTTAGAGATGAGCCAAATGTTCAGGAGTTTCACAGCTTTCCCCTCCCCATCTCCAGATAACTTATCAAGCATTTGAAACAGCAGAACAAAAAGGGTTTTTACAAGATGGAAGAGTGTCACATATGCTTAGGGTTATTTCCACTGCATTCCAATTATAGTGTAACTCCCCCCCCCGCCCCAGAAAATTAATTCAAGAGATAGAAAATAAATTCAGATAAAGGATTTCATTAGGAAATTCCAGGTCTTACAAGCCTTTTTTAAAAAGGAGAGGTGAAGAAATAAAATCAGTTTAATTGCATGTGCAGTCATCAACACCTGTTTAGCTAGTACCCACTGTTCTCAGACACTGCAGATTGCAAGCCGACTATCCTACAAAAGAAAAGGAAGTACTGATATGACTGACATACAAAAATTAAATATTTTAGCAGCTAAGAAGGTAGGATACAGCARCTGCTAATATGAACAATAACTGAGCAAAAGAAGTTCCTTAGACTTAAATGGACTTATCGAACAAACCTCAGTCCAGAAGTTTCGTAACTAATTGCAGAGCTGACCTCCTACAGCCCCATTTCCTCGCTGCCGAGTGAGCGATAATGAAGGTTCCCCATTAATCTAAATTATTCAGAGCGTTCAAACCCAGCTTCCTGTCTCAGCAAGGGCGCATTTCTGCAATTCTCTCTTACACCAAGTATCAGTTACACATGTAGTTGATACTACTACCACTGATACTAGCACAGACACTTGTCTAAATCATCCTTTATTTAACTCAGAAGGGCCAAAAAAGGATCACAAAGCTCCTGTCACTGCGTTGCTACTTCAGTCAACTTTGCATTGCTTTTGCACCTAAAAAGCAAGAATCCCAAGTCAGTCTGTACAGGCCCTCGCCACTTTGCATGCTGGTAGAATTCGTTAGGGAAACAGAATTAAAAGTAATTGCCTTTTAAAATATGTAAGCTGACTTAACCTTTCAAAATACAGCAGAAGGTAGTCTAAAGTTTCCCTTATTTTCTTCTCACAGCTTCCCTGTGAGTGACACCATAAAGCTACAAGTAATTTTAAGTTTTGCATCTTCAGTTTCATACTTTAGCTACTGCCAACAGTGTGGAATTTAACCTGTAACTTGGATGCACTTTACTCAAGAACATGGTTAACCAGAGCCTAACAGAGTTCATGTTCTTTTTAGTTATCTCCGAACACATGAAATAGTTGTCCAACCAAAAGAAAAATAACAGGCCACTAAAATCACACATGCTAATAATATAAACGCATTTTCAGTACCATATTCTCCTGTTATCTAGTGTGTTGCCACATGTCAAAAAGTGCTTCCTGGCTGCTTCGTGAGAAAGCAGCAGGATCTTAGAGTGAAAAGTGATGACGCTCACAGCTTTGCTGCTGACCCACTAAGTGACTGTGAGAAACAGTTATGCCTATCAGCACAAAGCACTACTATCACTAAAAGTAACAGCAGATTTAATGGAGTGTAATTCAGTCCACTATACAGTAACTTTTAAGAACAAGGGAAGCTTCTGTCTGCTGCCCGGCAAACAGCTTTAGGAAAACACATTTTCAGAGCATTTAAGGTCACCAGGTAAAAAGGGCTCACAATAAGCATAAAATTCATAATCACATTTAGCTACTTACTTCTTTAAGCTTGGTTTCTGGGCATTCGGACTGCAAAGTGAGCGTTGCTCCTTCGATATTTCTTGGCATAGGAGTTGAACCAGGATTTATTGTTAGATGAATCTGATCTGGAGAAATAATATGTTGCACATAACCCTGGGACATTCCTTCATGATCTGCTATTAAATGAAATCCTTCTTCATGACCCTCTGGTAAAAAAGGCAAGTGATCACCACACTGTCCTTCCTCCTCATCATCTTCCAACACGCTGTGGTCTTGCTCTATTAGAACAGTTGTCCTGTCATAGACCGTCCCAGTCGATGAAGAAACCAGCCCGTTTTTGTCAGCAAACCTCATCATATTGTCATCTTGGGCTAAGTCGTCTTCCTCCACTTCGTAGTAGATGACGTTGCCCTCGGGGCTGTTCTCCCCCATGGCTCACCGCCGCTCAGTGCGATATCGTGAAGTTCCACCGTAACGACTCATCTGCAACACAAGGACGGGCGGCGGCGGTCAGGCGGCTCTGCCCCGGCCGGGCCAGGCCCCGCTCCGCTCGCGGCACAGCGGTCCGCGGCGCCGGCCGCCCGCAGCCTCGGGGCGGG
>JASVER010000056.1:494598-510788 GCA_030449065.1 Oceanodroma leucorhoa | reverse complement strand
CCGGCAGCGGCGGCACCTCCTTCCCCACCCCTGCGGCACCATGATTACCAGCACACTCACTTCCGCTTCCGGCCGCGCACGGCCCGACGGGAGCGCCGCGCCCACCGCGGGGCCTCACGGGAAGGGGCGGTGAGGCGGGCGCGGGGACGGGGCCGCGCCTGCGCACTCGGCGGGGGTTCGCGCCGCCGCCGGGCCCGGGCCCTGCCCGCCCCCAGCGGCCGCGGCCGCGGCCGCGAGCTCGGAACGGAGCGTTACCAGCGCCCGGGGGGAAGGGGAGCGGGCGGCGGTGCCGGGGCAGCGGTCCCGAGTCGGACCAGGCCGCGAGGGCCGTGGCCCAGCCTGGCAGCCGCTGCAGAGGAGCAGACACCGCCTACGCCCCCCGGCCAGTGTTAAAGTAGATGTGTGGCATCGAAATGCGGTTACACGGTAGAAAAAAAATAGCCACTTCTTCCATAATTTGCACAAGTTGAAAGTAGAGCACACAAAGCGAAGATAATTTTTCCTTGATGCTCCATTTTCACCTTAGCATTCTCAAAAACAAGCCTCGGGGGTCCCCGCGGGACAGGTCAGAGGCAGCTTGGCGGCCCTCGACGGCCACTCCCAGCCGCTGGTGCCCAGCGACAGGCCACAAGCACCTCTGCACAGTACTCGGTATTTTCAGTGTCTCTTCATCAAGATACAAAATTGCCAAATATCTCCTTTGAATTAAGGGCCCGAGCACAGAAACGCCCAGACGAGCGGCTAGAGCTGTGGCGATGACGGAGCCAGAGTGGAGGTCCCTCACAGCAGCACCCCCCGCACCCTTCCCACCACCCGCAGCACCGGACGCACCACCGAACGTGCCAGACAGCGCATGTTTTTAAAATAAACCCATTTTCCTACAGACTAGTCCCTTACCTCCATTGGATCACATGTCGGCCTTGCTACGTGGTCTCAAAGAGTTACACGAGTGGGGAACGGAAGGCCACAGAACGATTCATGTAACGCATCCGTCCTGCTACCCAAGACACGTACTGCTAAACCACGGCTGGGGCTGCTCCAGGCCTCTTACAACGGGGCTTAAATCACTGTCAACAAACCAAGAGCCTAAACCAGCCAACATCAAAAATGGGCAGATAGGCTGGAACAATGCACCAAGATCTTTTTATTTAAATAACAAGGACTTAAAAATTCTGAGTTTTAATACAAGTTAAATAAAATACAGTGTATGTATCAGCTTTTATATTTTTGCTCATCTACATAGAGCTTATTTAGAACTTTGATATACTTTACAGCTTAAACAGTGACACCTGATTCAAACTGCCTGATCTGCACCTTCAAAAGCAACAGATTGTATAAAATACTGTGATATTAAAAAAAAGCCAGTATACTATACAAAAAAATATTCTTACAGTAATTTGGTATCTAAAAATCAGATTAGCTGCATCTGAAATTCATGGTAAATTGTCTTCTCTCAAGAGGAACTGATGGATAAATTGCTGAGCTTTCCTCTTCTCAGTTATATCAGGTGTAGGATGTCCAGGAGGAGGTCGAAGTAACAAGCCACCAAATATACTAGCTGCATTTAAAAAAAAAAAAAGAAAAGCCACACAGACACAGTAAGAGCCCGTCAGCAGCGGGATATCAAGGGTAATTCTACCAACCCCAATCAGTCAAAGTGAGAGAGTGCCTGGCTTCAGAATGGGGTAAGATAAAGCTGAGGGCCCATGCATCTCTGAGTCACTTTACAACTTTTTTCAGGCTACTGCAATGACTGTTTTTCTATGGACTGTTTGCTCATTAGTAAATGCTTCAAAACAATAGAGGCCATGACTGCACGCACTTTGGAGAAATGTGTTTTGTTATACAAACTGCAAAGCCCCTCTGAACAGAACGGTTATTGTGCTCGCCTTACCAAGAATATTCACATCCAAATGGTTTTTCCCTGAATTTTTCAGTAGTTCTCGTAGAAATGCCATTAGATATTCAAATACATTTTTATGGCACCCTGGCAGGTTAGAGATGATCTGAGAAGGGGGAAAAAAAACAACATTTATATTGAAGATACGGCAATGGCTTAGGAGCTTTATCTACCACCAACATCACCCTGTCTGCAAATACTGACGGCTCTTCATAACCAAGAAGCACCAGTTCTAGGTCCTTTCTATTATCAGAAGATTAAGTTTCTGAGAGCAAAAACTTGTTATTGGTCTGGCATAAAACAGTTTGCCTCCCCTCCCTCCGGAATTACAGAAACAGTCTCACAGCGAAGCCGGCAATACCTGGCTGCTCAGCGGGTAGTTGCTGGCACACTCCAAACAGCTGCTGTACAACCTGTAGCAGATGACAGGCTCCGGCAGGCTTTCCAGGAAGAGCAGCAGGGCTTCTGCCACCGAGTGGTTGCTGCCAACTGATCCAAAGATGGTTAAGAAAGAGGCAAGCACAGTGTGATGTATTTTGGTCATATTTCTGCTGAAACTTTAATCTTTGCTTAGGTCTCCAAAAACTCCTCCTATTGTTCACAAGCTTTGAGTTAAATCACTTGATTCCACATAACAAGCTGTTTCCGTCGGCAGTCGGACACTTACATAATTCATCAACATTGCAAGGACTTGGCAGAAGCATTCGTACTGATTACAAGGAATAGCGAGGAACTGCAGATCTCGGTTACCCCGAGATGAGAGATGGTAATTTAAAAAACATGGTGGAGCATAGAAGACTGGTAAAATCTTTTTCAGCTTTGATCACTAAAGCATAGTGAGCCTTACTGGACATCAGTCTAAAAGGATACAGAGGGTATCGTGCATTCCTTTGTCCAAACAATCTCGGATTTCCTCAAATTCTGATCTGAGGCCTGGCTGCTGAAACAGGTCCTCCTGCAAAGACGACCATTAGTCAGTCTCAAGGAAAATAAAAGTTATTTGGGTAAATAGAGCAATGTCGTTATAATCTGGCTGGAAAGATCTCTCCAAATTGGTTATCAGCACAAATCCCACCACGAGCAGTTCTAGTAAGGTTGTTGCACTACAGCAGAGAGCAATGCAGAAGGACAGCTGCTGACGTGTGCCACACACAGACAAGGTCACCATCACAGAACAGTGCAACCCGGGCACCAGTATCACTCACCACAGGTGTCCTTTATCTCTCTTTACCATTGGCCAAACATCCACAGTTAGCAATGATTGTTATTACCAGTATCTTCTTCAAAACTAAACCTAATGCAAACAAATTATTTTGTGTTTCCAGTCCAAACACGGCCAACCTGCTGGGAAGCATTGCGGTACAGGTGATCCACCATCATCCACAGCTCTTTTGGAATGTCCATAGGCTTTTCAGCTTGAACAACATCATCACTCATTTCTAGTGGCATCAGGGTCTGAGAGAGGGACGTGTGAGGAGGGGGAAGGAGAAAAAAAAAAAAAGAAGAAAAAAAAGGTAGCTAGCCAGGTTCTTATTCAGCTCTGCAAAAATGCGTCACGGAGCTTATACTTGAGAATTAAGACTTGTTAAGAAACTGTGCGGCTTCACTCACCAGTCTTCCTACAAGACTAATACAACAGGCACATTTATATGAAAAGTCCAGACAGAAGAAACAAGCTGCTCTCATAAACATGCTTCACGGACACTCAGCTCTAGGGAAATGTTACATCATGCTTCACACGTACACACACATCTCCATTCAATGCGGAGAAAGCCAAAGGCTCCAGGGAAAAGGTCTACGTGTAGAAGTTGCACACCTTTTTAATTGTGCAGGCAGAGCAAATGGGATCTTACTTTCAGTGCTCTCTATATGAAATGGGTGGGTTCATCCACGTGAAGAACTAATGCAAGGTGTGAAGATGCTGCACTGGAGAGCACAAGCTGTATCAGCATGCTCAGACTATGGACCAGGGAAGTGGAAGAAGGCTCTTTAGCAATAAACAGGACTTAACATCTAGTTTTAATGGTTCTTGTGGGTTCAGAAGGGAATCTTTGTCTTTAACTCACAAGTTTCCGAATGGATTCTGCTGACATGTCCTGGATTGGTTCCCTCATRTAACACAGCGTGTGAATGGGAGACCCAAAGCAACTTGGCAAGTAGTTTCCCATCACAGATAGAAAATAATCCTTCCCGCCATTAAGATGCAAGACCAAGATATCTTCAAGTTTTTCCTCTCCAGAGTTTAAGTGTGTAGCTGTTGATTTATTAACAAACACCTCCAACTCAATTGTGATCACAGCATCTGCCGGAAGATGATAAAAAAACCACACTCAGTTAAAAAAGGTATTAAACCAATAAGCCTGTGAATAGGCATAGCATTCTCAAAATAGCAGAGAGAACTAAGCCAGAAGGTGACAATATTAGCTCATTAACATGAGATGAAGAAGGAGGAGCTCACCTGATAGCAGAAAGCCTTTACTGGGATTAGCAATCAGCCACTCCTTGCAGTAGGTTTCCTCATCTGGTTTGCTGATAAATTCRAACTGGCAGGGCACTTGTCCATTGCGGATTGTAAACTTCTCTACCTGCAGCTGCATGTATTTAACGTCCTCAAAATGGAACTAGAAACAAATGTCAGTCAACATCATCAGCCAATTCCACTTTGCCAAGCAGCAATTCCTGTCCTGTAGTTTAATCATTAAGCAGCAAGATACCCAGATTAACCCTCTTGCTCCCGCATCCCATCTCTTCCAGGATTACAAAGGATTACATTTGCTTACTCTGTATGCTAAAGTCATTTGCATCAGTGGGCCCTTTAAAACAAACGCTCCCCTCAAATAACCTCAATGAAACTTGAGAACAAGATAGCTGTAGCCTCAAATGTCTCATTTGCTTATCTTTTTTAGTCCCCAACACGCAAAGCAAATGCTGGTTTTGTGACCTTCTCCAAATCCTTCAGATTTTATATTTTATGTTTCAAAGAACAAGTCAGAGCAAGAGCCACAAACTACCCTTTTACTCTCTCTCTCCCCACCTCAAGGAGTAACACACCCTACATTTCAGCCTGGTACTGTGAATGGAATTTACCCGCATCTAAACAGAAATAAGTATTTCTAGGGTTTGTAAATAGAGAACAGTTGGAAGTCAAAATATTCTACTTCTTTGGAACCAGACCCTGGGGTCTAGAATCCATCTTCTACTGCTGGAATACACTTCTGGGGTCTAGGGTTGCTCAGTTTCTCCAGCGAGTCACAGCACATGAACATACCCTACCTCTCTCCGGGAGAGGGTCACTGAGGGAATGTTGGCGTTCTCCAGCTTATCCAGGGAGCGCACTATTTCCTCAAAGGCTTTTCGATAGAGCTCTTCATTCACAACCTTCACCTGAAAAGGACACACACGGCACCAACTGGCATTTACTGTGTCTCTGCAGGGGAGCTGTAACACAGCTGGAAACATATTAAGTGATTTGATTTTAGCAGCACACTAGCGTATACAACACATGTAATGAACAGAGCCACTTGGAGCACTAATGCGCCAACACGTCCTCAGGATCCAACAGTGAAGGACCTTGCCATAACTAGCAAGAGAGTCACTCAGTCACTACTAGATCAACTTTTTTAAAAAAAAAAAAAAAAGTTTGACAACACACTACTGTGTTGTCAATGATGTAGCATTCCTACACTGCAAGTTTCTGTGAAAATTATTAGGAAAATAAGAAAAAAGGCAAAAAAACACTTCTGAAAAAACACCTACAGATATTCATGCATTATTCTGCTTAACTGAAGTATCACTTAACCCTAGCTTACTATGAGCAACAATCCTATCCCAGTGTCTTATCTAGCCCACCTTTTAAGCCATTGTTCTCTGTGGATGCCATAAAAGCAGGAGGATAGGGAAATCAGCAGGAGAACCTCCCTCCTCCTGCCCCCTCTCCCCACACAGAGGACGAGGTCAGCAGAGTTATTTCCTTCAGCACTGACGTACTTACCCCAATATCAAACACAGAGCTAACTGGCTTATGATCACTGATCTTCAAAGCCATATGGCTGCGGTAGCTCAGCTGAGCAATGTTCTGCCCTTTCCAGAGTATCCGATCACACCACGCTGGAACACGACACTTCTCACTAAAACAGAGGTCAAAATTAGTTTCCAGGTGCAGTTCAGGTGGAGTAACAATGCAAGGCAGAATACTGCTCTCCCAGAGACTCTGTTTTCCTGACATGGCCTGGAGCTAGTTCTCTATCAAAGTTGTATTTTCCACAGTTTCTTTGAGTAGTTATAAAAAGTTTGATTGTCTACTATTAGGTATCTCTGTATCATGCTTTCTACYTCTTCAAAGATGCAATTATTTGTTTTGTTCTTTTGATACAACTAATACTTTTGACCATAAAAACCATGAAAACTAAGAACTCAGGCTCTACATTTAAAGTTCACCTTTTTTTTTTTTTCTTTCCACTGACTGCTGCACAGATTTCATTCCCGTCCTTGAAGCCAGTGTTCCCAGTTTACTRAGAACAGGTCAGCCACTCTGTGTAGTGCATTACAGGAATGATGGTTCTCGCAGCCTTTTGGAGAATGCACTCAGCTACAGACAGCACAAATGCACCACTTTGAACCCTACAGATGGTCTGACCTGAGTAGGTATAGCAGATATCAGCAAATAAAAGATCCTAAAAATTTTGCTTAGAAGAAAAAACCAAACCAAACCAAACCAAACGAATGAAACTAACTAAAATGACTCCTTAATTTTGTACACCTCTAACTAAGAGGAAACCCAATGGATTATTCCTGGGAAAAAGATTAGGAATATCTGACAAATAGCAGTGGAAGAACAACAACATAAATAGATGTAAACTGGAGATGGATTTTGGAGCCGAGGAAGAGGAACAGYAATAATCTCAGAACTGTTCCTATTTATAGCCATTAGATCTGCAATTCTTTTTAGCTTTGTTTTTACTTCCTTCAATGACAACATTAGCCACTGGTAGCATCACATATGAGGCAATCACCGCACCTTGTGTCCCAGTCATCACAGCCAGCATCATATTTGTATGTTGGCTGGAAAGAAATCTCTCCCTCTGTGAAGCCTTCAAAGACTGCATTTGCATTCATTTGCCTCTTTAGCTACGAAAGAAAAGGACAAAAAATTTAATTTTAAATAAGCTCAAGCACAATTCCCATATGAGCTAAAAGGGAGATGTTCAGCACTGAGAAGGCTAAGGAGCATGCGTGCAGTTTCTAACTAGCACCCTAAGCACCACTTGCAAGTAGGTGAGACATCAGTACCTGGTCATATTGGCAAAGCTCTAGAAATGCTTTCTCATCTACAAGCTGCTTCACTTGTGCCACATCCAGTTCCTCCAGCCGATAGTTGAGGTCACCCAACCATAAGATCACACTGAAAGAGAATGTACACCACAAGTCTGCACAGAGGCCTAAAGATGTCCAAAATGCACGCTGGCCATGAGTTGGAAGCACAGCTCCGCAGCAGTGCCTTAAACCATCGAACGCAAGCATGAGCTCTTCTAATCTCAACATCATCAGGTAGATGCTGTGTCTGCTTCTCCATCAGAGAGAACAAGTATGAGTGAAAACTTGAAAGAGAAGCTACATTTTCTACCTTTGCTGTTTTTAATTCCTGTCCTGCATGTTCGTCACTATCTCTTAATAACTGGTRCTTTTAATATTCCACACCGACTAAATCCCACAACCCATTGGGGAAATCGATGCATATTATTGCCTCATTCCCACTTCATGCTTGAAAATAGAACAAGCCCTGGAAGAGTATAAGAAGGCAAGTGACTTGTCAGAACTGTATAGGTGACCACTCTCAAAAGCAGGGTTACAGTAAAGCATTTCTGGCCCCTCCAGGCTGACGATTAGATCACTGGGCACTCCTTCTCACACCCCTGCTGAGAGAAGCTCACACCCCAGTACATTCAGAAGGTTCTCCCTTGCCACATGCAGTGATTCACACAGTCAGACAGGAAGCATACTCATGTTTGCCAATAGTGAGAGGGGGCAAATTCGGATCCGACTGGCAGAATTGCATCCGAGAGCAGATGTCTTTGAAGTCCTGGTTCCTCCGCTCATATTCCTCTGTGTGAGCTGCAAGGTGAGAATTCACAATGCACACGCTAGTGTTATGGAATTTAAACCTTATGGCAACACCGCCTTTGTTACCCTGAAAGATAAAGACAAAGATGTTGGTYAGAAGCTTCTACACAACAGATGAATCCACAAATTAGTTACTAGCGGTGGACAAGCCAGAAGACATTGAGGCAGACCATTTAATTCCAGAGGAAGGAAAAGGCTGAGAACGCCAATTAATGATAACTACTTCATGAATTCAAGTCAGTAACTCATGTGAGGGTTGCACACAGCAACAGAACACAGCAAGCAAGCACATAGAACTCAGTTTGTGATTCAGGAATTAACTAATACAACAGGAAATTAAAATCAGTAAGAGAGCTTGTCAGTTACTTCAGCAAGTCCCGAAACCTATTTAGCAACAAACTGGATCTTGTAACACAAACCATAAAAAAAAATTGTAAATGGAGCAGGAAGCACATGGCTTAGCTGGTCAAAAATACCTTTGACAAGTTACAGCTAATGTTCACAGAAACTACATTCAGAGGGCACAGACTTAATTCCAATGGTGTGGAATGGCAAGAGGCCAGGAAGTCCTCCTCAGGAAAACTAATCTGGATAGACATGTTTCTTCTGCTCAGGTTTCCTTGCGTTATTTGCTTCGGGCAAAATCACAGCCAGCATCAAAATCACGCGAGAGCAGGGCCCCATACAGCCCAGCCCATGCAATCAGAAAAAAAAAAAAAGCTTCAGAGAAGAATCTTCTTCAAGGTCTTGGAGCCTTTGAGAGCACATGGCAATTCCGTCTAGCAACGCTCTGAGCTGGCACAGGGACAGGACTATGCGCTTCTAAAGGCAGCTGCATCCCTTAGCCGGAGGAATAACCACTACCTCTAAGGAAAGGGGCTCTCCAGGGCTCTTCTAAATCTCACCCCTTCTCATGCACAGTTGCCATTCTTACCATCCTCCCCATGATTCCAGTTCCCACAGTCTCAATTTCCACCTCTGAGATGTTCAAAGCAAGGTCTGCTTTCACATACAACAGAAGCATGATTCCCACGAGCCGCACAAGTTTCACCTGAAAAACAGATCCTGTTCCGTTAAATACTACAATGGGAGAGGTTTGATGAGAGAAGGCACGCCGCTCCCCAGTCCAGAACACAGGTCACCGAAATACAGATGAAGAAAAAGAGAGTTCCAGGCTCATCCGACAGACCAGCTGGGCTCACAGCACACAGGCACTCCAGCAGCACAGCACAGCACAGGAAGGAGACACGGACCAACACCCCAGTAAGCGAAGGTGAAGCCCAAAGCAAAACCTACAGCACAGGCACAGCCCATGGAAAGAGCTTCCCTTCAACAACAGTGACAAGAGACGAAGCAGACGTAAGAAGCAGGAGCAAAAACATAAGCAGTATTCCTACCAAGATACCTTCACAACTCATTCCACCATGCATTGTGGAGACAGACATGGAAGGAACTAAGATACTTCCTAGTCTCTCCCCCCAAGACAGCAGGAGCTTCCTTTATGCACGGATGCCTACCTCTGGTCTCCTATCCTGCCCGGTGCCTCGGCACCCTGCACAGCAACACTACCTACTTCACCTTCAGAGCACTTCTGACTGAGCAAAAGCCAGCAGACGATGAGCCTCTGGAAGACACAGCAATTGAGAACAAGAAAAAGCAAAGGGAAAAGAGGCCCAAGTGGAAAATGATTCCACACTCAAACCTCCCCAAAAGCCACATTTACCTTTGCATATTTGGCATCTGGGTGAAGACTATCAGTTACAGCTTTAAACCATTCTTCTTCCTTCGGTGTGTCATTGAAAAAGAAGGCTTCTTTACGCAGATCAAGCTCCTGGAAACTGTCAGAGGAAGGAACCCATGGATGCATGCACTTGTTTATAACTCTCCAGCCCTTTCCTCTGGGAAAGGACTAAATCAATTTATACTCACTAAATTTATAACTGAAAACTCAAATTCAGTTATGCTGATTTTAGAGGTATGTTAAATGTAAATTACTATCAGTATTAAACTGAATGGCATTTAAGATTTTGTAACACTGCAGTGCCAGAGAGTCCAAACACTACCAGAAACAGCCCTTTCAGGCTATGCAAACACACACTCTAAAGCTGTGCAATGGAGTAAGGCAATGCAAACATTCCTCAGCTGTGGCGTCTTGGCTGAACACCTCCATGCTACAGATTCACAAGCAAGCAACCCACAGTCAAGGTTTGGGAGGATGGGCCAGAAAGAGACACTCACCCCACGCAGTAAATGTCCGGAGGCTCAGCATCACATCTCAGCCAAGGCTGGAGGCTTTCTCTGGGTGACTGACCGTTCACATTGTACGTCCCAACAAAAAATCTGCAAAGATAGTAACTAAATCCCAGAGCTGCAAATTGTAGAGCTGATGGAAAAACTAAATACCACTATTATTAACCCATGTACTTAGTACTGCATATAACTATTTAGGACTAACATGTTTCCGGGGGGAATTAGGAAAATGTGACAAAGTTTAAATCCCTAAAATGATTTAATTACAGTAGCATCTCTACAGACATGTTTTACAGAAGGATACACATTTTTACATATAGTATAAAAAAAAAGACGACTGGAGCTGTGCAGTAGCAGTTTTAAAATGACAAATTCATAGAATGGCATGCATAAAAGGATTTCAACCACAGTAAAGTTTTGGTCCTAATTATATATTTCACCCAAGCTCTTATGAGCTTTTTGGAACATCTAGATGGATAATTAGTGAACAGAAGCAGTGAGAGAAAAGGCCAAAGGTACACAGAATTGATGCATTTCCAGACACAGTCTGAAATAAGCACAGGAAAAAGTCTTTTCAAAAAGGCCATTTTCTCAACAAGAACCATGAGGCAAGTCTTGACAGATACATGAATGAAACTCTTCTCTGCTAATGCCTAAACGAGGAAAGAAAGCTGTTCTGGAAAGTATGGATCATACTTTTGTAGAAACTTTCCTATTGGCAGGGATACTAGATGAAATAGCAAACATGAGTTATTTCGTCAGTTTATGCTAACTAACTTGGTCCCCGCAAAAATAAGTTCTTCTCAGGAATGATCATTACCTGAAGCTCTGGATGTGTGTGTAGGAATCCTCCATTTGTACAAGCTGAGATTTAACAATAGTATCTCTCAGTCCAAACTTTGGGTCTGGTAAGATTGAAGCCATGTTTGAAACCATTGCGCTGGAGGACCATACCGTTTCAGTTGTCACTTCAGGTTTGAGTTTGTTTTGCCTGCAKATGAAAGCGAAACTGCATGATGAAACCCAGGATATACACACACCTGACACTGCTTATTTCTGCCACCGAGGACTTGATTCGCATTTAGCTGTCTGTTTCACTAAAGAGATAATCAACGATTGGGATAAGCGAACAAGACTGAAATGAGCACTTCTTAGAACGGTTCAGATCTCTAGATAAAACCAGTTTAACTAACTGAAATAACAAACTGTTTTCACTAACCTGGTGCAGCCTGTTGATTCAGAGCAGGCCTTACTCACACCTGGATGGTGATACAAAACCTGTACACCTTTCCTGCTTACTGGAGCAAGGAGATGCAAATCTCATCTCTCGCTGCCTCTGCGCAGCCCTTCTGACCTCAGCATAAGAATGAAAAACTGTGTTTGTTTAAAAAGCTTTCTGGTGGAAAACTCCCAGCTCTGCCTAGAAAGAAGGCAGCACAGAGTGGGTGGAGGTAGAGGTGGTTTCATTTAGTATCTCCTGGCTCTGCAAACTCCTTTTGCAACAGTAATAGTGCCACAGCTTGGGAGTTCCCACAAGCAAGTGGAGGGTACAAATTTAAGGTCAACAACAGGCACACCAGTGCCAAGGACAGCACACAGACAGACTTTGAAGGATATGCAGCAGGGTCCACAAAGTCCTGGGAACTGGAAAATGAAACTGTAACATTTTAAGAGTGTATCTATGAGATACGGTGGCCCTAAGCCAAAGCTCTCTGAATTCAAAATAAACAACGCTAGTGGGTCCTGTCCCACTAAACAGCAAAAATATGCCCAAATAGGGGACTAGCAGGACTGTCTTTGAGACACTGTGCTGAAATTCCCACAGAAGTTTTGACAGCATGTTTATGCTGAATTTTTTTCTCTCCTAACTTGAATCTGCAGATTCTCTTCTCAAAACGTTGCCAACTTCTGCTCTGGATCCCACCACCTCTGGGGACTGCAACCGACACGGTCGCCGGCAGATGGAACTAGATAAGGCAGCTGCACAATTGCTCGAGCACTGGTGTGTGCACAGACCTCACACGCTGGCACCAGAGAGACCAACTTCCCCACTCRGTTTCCAGAGAGAAAGCTCTCTGCACTTTCTTTTTCTTCCTCTAGACATCAAAGCATCAACAATTTGCCCACCGCAGTTCATTCCATCCATACACAATCACCCAGAAGTACCCAGAACTTTCGTGCTATATATATTTACTGTCACTATACAGAGATCCTCTGTGGAGGGGAGGCATAGCTAAACCGGCAAAGAAACATTGCCACCACTTTTACTCCTCACTAGACTTTCCACAAAGAGCTGACGCGCACAACTCTCCCTTCAACTGCTTCACCAAACCTATACAAGAAGCAAGGGATTTACCATACCTGGGAGCACTTTTATCAGTGCTGTCGTGGCTCCGGTTCTGACTAACTGCAAGCTTTTTTCCATTCTGTCTGATGCCTTCAGAGCCAACCACTTCTGGAAGAAAACAAAAGTCTCACATTAAACACAAAGTGTTAATTTAGCAACACACTTATGCAAACACTGGCAAAAATCTGTGAGCAGAATATAATTTAGATTTGTGTAGAGAAACAAAGTGCCTGCAGTCTCTCTTTCAGTTATCTGATCGATTTAGCTTATTTTGACAGAACTGTTCTGTGACAATGCAGCTTCCCCCCTAGAGGAAGAATTGACACTAGCATGCCATGCGGCCATGGAGAGCAGCAGAACTGCCGTATGCTGCCTGCCCGTTGCTGGAGCAGGTTGCTGTTGGCTTTCCTTACAGCTGAGCCAAATCAGGACTTAGCAGCACAAAATCCAGGGCTTTATCCTGGGAATCCAAAAAAATGTATGTTAATAACAGGTTTTTCCTCTCTGAAGCAAGACAGGAAGTACAAAGAAAGGAAGAAAAAGGGCGCAAAAAACAAAAAAAAACCCCACACTACCATTTAAAGGGTTTCTACCTATCTGCAAATACATAGCAAAGCACAGGTGTCTCCCCCCTCGAGGCAGTGCAGTACAGAGTCATCATATGAACCCACCACACCTCAGCAGAAACAAGGGCCTCAATGCAAACTTGCACGTTCCTAAAAAAGTAACAGGGCAGCTATCATGCAAATATAGCTAAATACAGGTGTGACACTAAACACACCACACTACGTTAGCAAAATTTGACCCGTCTTTCAGCATTTTGTTTCAGTTACGACATTCTGCTCCTACAAGTGGCAAAATAACAGTTAAAAAAGAGGATTCCACATGGGGGTTTCCATGTTTAAGATGCACAAATAGCAATCTCAAGACGATGCTACTCAGCACACAAATCTAATGATGATATAGAAATTGTTCTTAAGATTATAAGGTTCTAGTCATTCAGCTGAGCTTCTCCTTCAGTGAGCATAATCCAGAAAAACTAAAATGTTATTGCTGTCATAGCACATTCTCCAGGACGAGAGCGCAAACCAGAAACAGAACTTGAACTACTTTACCTAAGCACTCAGAATAAAACAAGCTGACAAGAAGTGGCCATATTCTCAGCTTGGAAAACCTCTTCTGTCCAAGAGCCCTCTGAGAATAAAGACTGTGTAAGAGGATTTATCGGAGGTCGGTTGCAGAAGAGCACGTGACTCCAGCCTTATTACAGATCACACAGCCAAAGTCACGCAGAACTGAGCAGGAGCATATGCAGTTTGGAGATGCACTGTGAAGCATGGGCTCAGTGAGCTGGGACAGAGCCGTAGATTTTCTCCATAGGCATTTAGTACTTAAGGACTGCTGCTTGAGCCTCTGCAAGTTCTCCGGATAAAGGCCATGCAATGTATCTTGAMAGTGACAAGAACCAACTTGAACTTTCACTTTAATGGACAACCGCTACCTTTGTGACAGGAAGGGAGCAGAAGTTCAGGCTTTATTACCCACATTGGACGATGCCACTTGCCAGCATGCAGAAGACGTTAAGTGCCAGCATGGTAAGACTTGTGTGCCTGCTCAGTGCTGCTGACACGGCTGGTACGTGATCCGAAGATCACAGTCGTATATCACACTTTTGCATTCTAACCTCATTAATGAGGTAGGATTCTCCTAAGAAAAAGATTAGTCCTGGAAAGGGGCTGTTTCCTTTAGATAAATTTGTATCTAGATACAGATTGCTGTAGCCAGAAGGATCTATATGTTAGCAATCTGAAGTGGAATATTTTAGCAAGATAATGACCTTGTTCAATAATTGAACTGGGCACAGAAATAAAGAGCTATGTGCAGAGATTACAGAACAGCAGAATGTGCATGGCCTGAATCAGGCAGGATTTGCATTTAAAAGATATTTAAGGAGTAATAAAGACGTTCCTGTTAAAAATGTGCAGTGACATTATAGTACTGTTCTACAGCAGGAAAATGTATCATATCTTCTGGATAAAGTAGGATCCGTGCTTAGTGCTCAAAAGGGAGAATTAAATTAGCCTTGCCATTAGTTATATCAGTCTTAGCCAGCCCACTCCCTCCTTAATGAAAGCGTAAGCAACAGTCCATGCAGGACCGTGCTGCCCCGGGCTGGGGGGAAGTACGTTTGTTCTTTTCGCTGTTCCAAATGAAGCAACACTGCAGCTGTGACTGTGACCGTACACACATGCACACAGATAAGATTTTAGGTAGGGGTTTTAACTGAAATTGTGAACATAAACCACACAAGCTAAAGGACATTTAAAGCATATTTAAATCCCTTTATAGATGTTCTCATTTATTAGCCAGCCTTAATTCACAGAAGATATAATGAACTACTATTACTCTACTAGCAAACGGCAGCTTTTACATATATTTAAATGTGCTTTGATTTGCATATGAAAGTTGCTAACTCAGTATGCATGTTCATTTAAGGACAGAATGAGCTACAGCTATTCCTGGAAAATGGCAGACAAAACCTCATTCCATATCAATTTATGTTCAAAAAGACCCCAAGTGATGGCAGAGAGCATTTTCTTCCGCTAAGGGGGGGGGAGGGGGAAGAGAACCCTAGACTCCTCCAACTCAAGAAAAACACAATGAAGCCTTGAAAAGGCAACCTTGTCAAAGCTCAAAGGCATGATTTGATAGGAGAACTACTTCCCAAGGAGCTTACCATTCAAAGAGTGTTACTGTGCTCCACATACAACAAAACACACCAACAAAGGAGCCAGGGTTGTGTTTCATTCAGCATGTTTTTCCTCCTAAGCACATAGATATTCCCAAGTCTCTCCCAGTCAGTTCTAAGCTACAAGTTAAAACACCCCATCTGAGGGAATGTTCCCAGATCCCCACCCTGGCTCAACCCATGCTGCACTATTACCTGATTACAACGTTCACCCCTTCTCCTTTTTTTTTTTTTAAAAACACTACCGATAAACACAGAAATAAAAAGAAGGAATGCCAGCAACACCAAACTGCGCCTTCATGAATTCACAGCAGCCCAGTCTAAATGAAGGTGGGTAAACTAGAAATGGTGTGATTCAGATTTTGAATCCCACACTGACTTCCAGGAATTGCTTTAAGTCTCTGCAACTTCTCACACGTGCACTTTGCAAAGGGGGAAACGGCCACAGACACCGGGAGCCGCGGGGATTTGGCGTGGGCAGCAAGCATCCACCCCGCAAGAGGAAGAGGCTGACACCCCGCCAGGAGAGCGCAACCGAGCCAGCAGCGCCCAGCGGCAGCCGAGAAGCGGCAAACCGAGCAGGAGGAGCGGCACCACGTTAGCAAAACCGCAGAAACCCCGGCGAGCCTCGCAAGCAGCGCCCGGGACACTCGGAGCCTGCTGGGCTCTGGATGGGGCGATGCTGACAGACCCCGGCGGCGCGGGCGGCTCTGCGCGGGGTGCCTGCGCGATGTGCTTTGCTCCCGCTGCCTGCGACCTGCCCGCCGCAGCGGGGACGCCGGGAGCCCGGGCGGGCGATCAGCCCCGGCCCCGCCGGCCGCCCC
>JASVER010000056.1:474201-491276 GCA_030449065.1 Oceanodroma leucorhoa | reverse complement strand
CACGGCAGCTCCCCCCACCCCGAGCAGCGGGCTCACGGCCCAGCGGGCGGCCGGGAAGGCGGGGGACCGGCGGGGATGGCCAGCGGCCGGGCGCATCCTGCAGCCCACTCCCGAGGGGGGGAAGCGCTGGGGTTAGCAGGAAGCTGGAAGGGTTAATTTCCTGGTAAAATCAGGAGATGCTCTTTTTTCAATTCAAGCACCTTGAATTAATTTTTCGTTGAATTTCAAGAAAACACAGCTGGCATAAGCCAATTTTTAAGCTGCCGGTTTATTATGCAWATTACTGCAGAGTGTATAAGCAGGTACTAGAAAATGTCACCAGACATTGTCTTTTGCAGAGTAGAGAGAGGAGAGTTTGGCCTAAGTCAGATGTAGGAGCAATAGCCAAGATCTAGAGATTAGGAAAAACCCAAGCAGTCTCTGCTAAAGTCACCACTCTGCTGTCTGCCTTTCCGCTCCCTTCTCTGCGCTCCAGCAGCTGTGCAGAAAGGACAAGAGACTGCAAAGAGGAAATGAAAAGAGGACAGTCTGAAATATCTGCTGTAAACGCTAAACCTCTATTCTTACAAGAAATGCGGTGCTGGATGGTATTTTTGAGATAGAAAACCCTGGGTTTCATCCTGGTTTCACTTGCTATGGATATGCCGACATTGTGGCCTGCAACAAATTAAAAACGCCCCAAACCCTGTGCTGYGGTTCCGGTGCACCAGAACAGCAGGCTGGTTGAGGCTGCCCTGCAACGTGGAAGGGGCCGGCTGTCCTTSCAGTCAGGCTCTTTTTGTCCAGTCCCACAACTGCTGCACAAGAACTTCTCAGGCTGCGGCACCTCGTAAGGGCTGGCAGAGCAAAGCCTTCCGCTGGTGAGGGCGCAAGGCTGCCGAGGGCCAGCCAGCGCTGCGCCGCAGAGCAGYGCACCCAGGCTCTCCCTCCCCTTCCCACGAGGTGCGTCGTGTTCAGCCACGCTCAGAACACCCGTCACTGAGCAGGGGGACCGACACACGGCTTTTATATTTTTGCAATCTTTAAAGAGACAACAGTGACAGAGGACAGCAGGGTGTGTGTTTGCACGATGGGTAGCGCATTGACACCGGTGGATTCTGCCGACAAGCGACGCACCAGCTCCCTGTGATGCAGTAACAGACTGGGGGGAGCACCGGGGGGGTGGTTCATGTTACAGGCTAATGCTCACGTCTCTGCTCTACCTTTAGCAGTAGAGAATCACAGTTGTAATACAGGATCATCTGAAACATGAGACACTTTTAGATTAATCCCATTTTCCTGCCTAAGAATTGGAGATGAAACATAGAGTTACTAATTTTACCTACCCAGACAAGAGATATTTCAATACCATAGCAGTTTTAAACTAACAAGTGAGAGGGTGCCCAGAAAGGCTACGCTGCAAGCAGATTATTAACTAGAGCAGACCCTGTGCCTTCAGTCAAGGCAGAATTTTCTGGTTTTTAAGCAGGCTTAACACCCTCTTGTTCCTACTCCTGAGGTCACTCATCCATCCCAGCATCTGCAGTCCCAGCAGCACAGAGGCACACACTGCAGCAGCTCTCAGAAGCCGTAATTAGCTTGCAAGTCTCACAGGCCTACAGGTTTTTGTCAGGGCAGGGAAGAATACTTCTTTGTAGCTACCTTAGTGCATAGATTAAGTGCTTTTCCTCTGGATAGCACTGGGGGAGTCTCGATTACATTTAAGATTCACTGAAATGTAAGACACCAAACAGGAGCCGGGACCCACCACTCCCGGGAAGGTACAAGATTTAGAGTGGAGCGTAGGGATGGGAGGTGGGATTTGGGATCAGCAGCAGGGTCCTGTGCGGGGCAACTGCCGAGCCAAGCAGAGTGAACTCCACGCAAGTGTAGCTGCCCACAAGCAGACACGGAGGGCCAGCCCGAGGAGCAGCGGTGGTGGCCCTCTGCTAGTTGTGCAAGAGTGGCAGTCGTGTGCTACCATGCTGCATGAGCAGCCCCCAGGGGAAAGAAGTTTTCCTTGCGTGGGCTTCAGGAAGAGCTGCTCAGCCAGCCTGTCACTAACCTGTACCCTGCCAGCTGGGCCAGGAGGGCCCTTAGGGCAGCTGCATGAGCTGCTGTTGGAAAGACAAGGGGAAAACTGCTGCTTAATTGTGCCAATGAAAGGGCTTTCCTGCCTAACTAGCCACCCAGGAAAGGGGCACAAGAGGAGACCTGGCTTTTGCCACATGATTCAGTGTCCCTCGCACGCAATATTGGCTTAGGTACAAAGGGCTGCTCACAAAGCACAAGCGAGGCATTGGGGCACCAGAAATTCTGGGTTACAACTGGAGAGAAAGAAGAGGCTTGAACGGGGACTGGGAAGCAGGTGGAAAGGGTGCTGTAACAGTGCGAAGGGGAGAGCATCCCACGGGGGAGGGCATCCCACAGGGCAGCTGCTCAGATCCCCCCTGCTCTGCAGGAGCTTGGGCGGGGAGCCAGTGTCATCGCTGTGACCAGCCAGAGGTATGAAGCAGAGCGCCGTCCCACCACGCCGAGAGGGAGCCCCACATCCACCCATGGTCAGGACCTGCCATTCACTGAGCAGCTCAAAAACGGGAGGAGGAGTCCCTGGGCAGAGCGCCCGAGCGGACGCCCGCAGCCTCTTCTCGAAGCAGAGCGCGCAGAAACGTTGTGCTGCAGGACAACACGAACAGAGACCGGAGCCCATCAGCAACCCGCAGCCTCTGCCACCGTGTTTCGCTCAGAGGCATGGGGTCCCCCCGTGGGCGGGAGGCACCTGCACAGGGGGAGAAGCAGCCACCTGCAACTTGGCCACCTTGTTCCTGGGACAGGGACGTAACAGAGGGCGTTCGATAGCAGCCTTGGCTGAAGTCAGAGAGAGACAGGGGTCCTAGCGAGCGCTGTGGAGCTCCGCTGCAGGAGGGCAGGCTGCGGAGCACCCGGACTGCTGCTTACCCCCAGAGGGAAGCTGAGACCCTGTAACTCAGGAGCAGGACCACCCCACATGCCACGAGCTTCAAGGGCAGGGCYGGAGTCACCTGCCCAGCGCTATTGACGTGAACTTTGCCATCCAGTTTCAGACAGCTGGCTTTCAGGGTGGCTGGGCAGCACTCCTGGTAGCAGGCAGCCTTCATCCCACTGGCACAGACTGGTTTGGCAGCCTTGCAAGCTCTGCTACATCCCGCCATGTAATTCAAGCCCGTCTTCTTCATCTGGAAGGAGGAGAGAGACATTAGCCTTGGGGTCCTGCCAAGCCTTTAGTATCCACATCACCGGGATGCACCCAGGCTCCTGGGCACATCCCAGCTCATGAGCTGTCCTGCTTTTTAGCCCCAAGACCATACCTCACAGAAGTCATGCCCGACAATGCATCTAGCAACAGTCGTCTTGCCTTTGAAACATCCGTCCCCGTGACAGGAGAATGCTGCACACACTTTCCCCTACAAGAGAGGACCAGAGGAGACACTGTATGTTCATCAGTCTGGAGAGCAGGACTCCTGGGACAAGAGCTGAACTCCAGACAGCCCTTCTTTCCTGAGGGCTCCTTTCTAAATCCCCCTCTGTTCTTGGTATTTGGCCACTGCTGTCTCAGACATTTTTAGATACAGAGAGATAAAAGACTAACAGCACCCCATCTGAAACAGCAGRAAACTTTAGTGAAATACCAGCATAGCAAACAAGTTTCAAACCTCCTTTTCCTTCCTCTTAACAGGGCTCTGCAAAGATAAGCACCTTCCCCTCCACGTAGGCTCAGGAGAAAGGCCACAGTGCCCCGTCGGTCCCCGCGCCCTCCCTGCGGCTGCGAGGAAGGGTCACCACGCAGTCGGTTCAAACCGCTTGAACCGATGTGAGTGCTGGGCTTGTGAAAAGCCTGTTTGACAGGGCTCGTTACAGGTTCTTTCCTTTCAAAGCTCGTTAAGGATTTGTTCCCCTTCCAGAGGCAGCTTTTGACCCTGTAAAGCAGGTGCAGGAGGAACCTTTCCCTCTCCCCCCGCTCAGGTGGGAGCTCAGCCGTCCCAGCAGCTGCAGCCCCCAGGAGAGCCCATGGCCGCAGCAGCATCTGCCCACCGGTACCTACGTTTCGGGGGGGAGGTCGGGGGGTGGTGGTGGTGGTGGTGGTGGTGGTCGTAGGCGGCGCAGTGGCGGGTGGCAGGTCACCTGCAGACACACGAGGAGCCCTGTGAGGCTGCGCCCAGCACACAGCCTGCGCAGAGCCCTCCACAGCAACGCACGGGACAGATTCACTCACGCTGCGGCCGGAGCTGCTGGGCCACCCCTTCCCCTCGCCCCAGCTCTGAAGGAGAGCAAGCCCCCAGGGCAGAGGAGATGTGGCGATGCAGGGGTTCTGCCCACCCATCTCCCTCCTGCGCAGCAGGGTTAACCTCAGACCCTCAGACCGCTGCCGGGGACCCTGTGGGCAGTTACCGTAGGAGCTGGCATTGAGCTGCAGGCAGAGGGGAGAATTGCAGCAGTCCAGGGTGCACTGCTGCATGCTCACACTGCTGTTGGTCCTGCACATCTCTGTGCCGCACGCACTGCTGCACCTGGCTGTGTAGTTCGTGCTGGAGAAACGATAAAGCTGCAATAGCAGAGCCAAAGGAAAAAATGCTAGGAGTGTGAAGAGATGCCATTACGAAGGAGCAAAAATAACTGACAGACTGCAACAGAGAGAGAAGGGAAACAGGAGCCTGACACAGACTTAATAGAGTACTGTGGATTCCCGATACAAAGAAAGGGAAAACAGGCTTTCCCTATCACAGCCCCCCTGCGCCTCCGTCTCAGCGAGCTCCGTACCTCGCAGTAAGTCTCATTATGGCAGGTCACCGTTTCGTTGGCATGGGCTTCATCCTGGTAACACCTCTCCCCAGAGCACTGAAAGCTCTGGCAGGTGAGCTGGAGGGAGAACACACCAGGGCGTCATTGTGCAGCGAAGCCTCCTCGCACGGCACCGCGGTGCTGTCCCCAACCACGGCCTCGCTGTCTGGAGTGGCTGCCTCTGCGCACCCACCCGCCATGCCCGAGTTGCTCCCCCTCCACCCCAGGAGATGCTCTCATGGGGCTCCTGGCTCCCGCGAGAGACAAGTCGGGCTAGAGGCCCTGTCCATGGGGCTGTAACAGCCCAGCCAACGGCCCTTTTTCCTTTCCTTTCCTTACCGGTGTTTCTTCTGTACCGTTCACAGAGGTGTTGGTGGCTGCCGAGACGTTGGTGGCCACCGAGGCGCTGGCAGCGGCGTTGTGCTCTGGAAGACACAAAGTTCCCCCTTGGTGAAGGAAACACCAACCTCGCGCTCAGCAAGCCCTGCATCCCCTCCTGAGCCTCTGCGGGAAGCATCAGTCACATTGTGGTTGGGATGTAGATGGCAGTAAGTGACAGGATGTCCCAAACAAGGTCCGTTTGCAGCCAGCAACCGGGCAGCCTGACAAGCAGGTCAGACACAACAGACTACCACAGCAGCACTACGGACAGATGTTACAACAGCTTCTCCCCCCMCTTCCAGCCACACTGCATGTGAAGAACAGGCCTTTCTGGGGTCAAAACCTTGAAAAAAGCTTCCTTCGTGCAGCTCCATCCCCTAAAGAATACAGCCTGGAGAATACAACCCCGTTGCACCACGCTGCCTTTGCCCTGCTCCCCACAGGAGCCCCAGGTTTCCCTTGGCGTGCAGAGCTCACCTGCTGTGGCAAGATGGTCCTGGACGCAGAGGTGCAGAGCCAAGATGCAGAGCAGCAGGCCTGGAATGGAGGGGGAATGACTGAGACCACCACGTCTGCTGCCCGCTTTACCCACAGCCTGAAGAGCCTCCCCAGCAGCACGGGCAGCTTGCTCTCGAAACACCAAATCCAGCCCCCACCAGCCTCCCTGGAGCAGGGTGGTGGCCAGTTTCCCTCAGGGATGTCGTGGGGACCCCCACACACATCTGAGGTCCGGGACCCACGCTGGCCACAGGGGACCAGCCCTGCTGCAGAAAGACCCCCCCCACCTGCCCAGAGCCCCAGGGAGCCTCTGGCACAGCCTCCGAGAGCTGGAGCAGGGATGGACATCCTGGGCCCGCCGGGACGGACGCCGCCTCCATGCTGCGGCAGAGCCCCTGTTACCTTGAACAGAGGGGACAAGACAGCGGTGACCTGCCATCTTCATCCACCAGCAACTTCACCTGGGACCTGGCAGGAAGAGGCACAGTCAGAGCTGGGCAGCGGGAGGCTCCCACCTGCATTGCTGCCGAGTGCCGCGGTCAGTCGGTGCTGGAGGGTGCAGGGAGCTGCCCCCGCCGAGGTGCGGGGCACACACCCCGGTACAGGTCTGCACTCTACCTCCAGTATGAGCCCCAYGGCCGCAGCGCAGCGCTGCGCACGGCCGCGTGCTCGCAGGAGCKGTGCTCAGCCGCGCAGGCTCAGCCCCAGGATGTCCACGGTCGCTCCCTCCCGAGGGGCTCTCCAAAACCACCGAGGCTGCCGCAGCTGCCTGCTGCTGATGGGGCCCAGGGGYGCAGCCCAGCTGCTGGTGAGCAGGAGCCCCCGGGGAGCCACATGCTCCCGTTGGTGTGGTAACCCTCCACCGGCGCTCGAAGGCAGTACGCAGAGCTGCAGGCAGCTGCCAGGAGCACGAAGGCAGGGTAGTTACGGATGAYGCTTGGCACCATGCAGCAGTTTGTTGATGCTGTTGCAAATGAAGATGTGACCCACCGGCAGCACCACCCACCACGGAAGGGCCCAAGCCCACCACCCCTCAGAGCTCAGGGCAGCAAGAGAGACCCTCCATAGCAGTTCTTGCTGTGGATGGACAAAGAAAGTCTGGTGGGAAAAACGCCCATTTCCAGACACGCCTGTGCAACAGGCCCTCAGGACCTGGCAAAGAGCAAAACACAGGCCTATTAGTTCTGGCACACAACTCATGTGGAACATAAACAGGAACATTTACAGCTGAAGTAGCTTTCCCTAGAGAGAGGTGGAAATGCTCTGGATCATAAAGAGCCATTGCACTGCCAACGCTCAAATATTTCTGGTTAATTCACAATAAACAGTCACATCCTTCCCACCTGTCCATCTCTGCATGCGTCTCCCCTCCCTGCCAGCCCGCACCGCAGCCCCCCAGCCCAGGACAGTGGCATACACACGCCTTTCACGCAGGTCTTCCCACCTGCCCGGCCAGGGCACCGTAACCAGGCAGCACCTCTGGGAAAGCAATCCAGGCCGGGCAGACGGGGCAGGAGGCAGGTCTGCCGTGACACGAGAGCTGCCTCTCAAAGCTGCTGCAGCAGCTTGCTCCTGAGGGTGGGCACAGGAGCCACCGCGGCTTCACGGCCGGGAGGAACGGGGTTTTGCCAAAAGCAGCTAGCCTTCATGATGGAGCGGGTTCAATGGACGGAGTTTTCTGCTGTAAAGCTCCTGGTTACGTCCTTGCGTGTGCCTCCACACTGCTGTCAAGTCCTGACTACAAAGAGGTGTCTGCAGAGCTTCTCACCGCCCAGTCCCTTGCCYTGCCACTCGCCCCCATGGTTTGGGAAATTCTACCTGCTTTGGTGCTTCTCATGACACCCAGCTCTCCACTGTAGGAATCTCTCTGCTTTCATTCAAAATCTTTACCTGTTTAGCTAAGGAAACAGTGGAGACGTGACTCCAAACAGGCTCGACAGCCAAGTTCTCCAAGGAGAACAGTAACACTCCCCTCCTGTCTTGATTTAGGCCCAGTTAGCATTCCCCAAGGACCTGAATGGCTGAAGCTTGCGTAGAGACCACCGAGACTGTTCATTCAGAGTGAGAGAAGAGAATGCAGGCTGGCGTCTCTCTCCCCTTCCAAACCAGGGCAGCCACCGCCCAGGCCAGGTTTGGACAACCTTGCTGAGCAGGGTGCCACTCCAGCATAGCCCAGCCCAGCTCCAGGCAGGCGAGGGACGAACACCCAGCAGACGCAGCCTCATCCCAAGGCGAACAACTTTCCCCCAGGGCAGGGAAAGGAAGGAGCCCACGGCATCGACTCACCCTGTCCGTCTGCTCCCCGAAGCCCCAGCGAAAGCCTGTAGCCAGTGCCAGCGGCGGTGCCTCCGAGCGCCGGCAGCAGCTGCGGTACCTGCCGCAGCGGCTCCACCCTGGTGCCAGCAACCAGCCGCACCCCTGCCAACCACCGGCTGCGCAAGCCAGCACCCGCGGGAGGCGTTTGGTACCTGCCACTGCAAACCGCCCTGCGCAGCGGCAACAGAGAAAGGGTTTTTTTGGGGCTGCAGATGTCACAAAACRGAACCCCACCTGAGGGGCTGGAGGGGGCACGAGGGCTGCCACGGTGCTAGAGAAATTACCACAAACTGCCCGTACAGCCCAAACTAAATCAAGCTCTATTATTAATTCCCTGAAAAAAATCCCAGTGGCCAAACCTCCACAGGGAGACAGACCCGAGGTAAAAGCAGCAATGCAAGCCAAATAAATTTGTTTTGCAAAGGAGCCCAAAGAAAACCATATGCTTACAGCAAGATACAGTGCAGGACCGTTACTCGTTGTCAGCATGCAATGTTCATGTGTGCTTTACAGAAAGTCAATCTTCATCATAAAAATTTCCATCAGAACGGCAATAAGAGAGAAGCAATTGTTTCTGACAATTCAAACTGCATAAAAAGCATTTTAAAAATACCATAACCAAATCTCTTCCTTCCAGCATACGAAAGGAGACAAGTTCCTCAGCACTTCCTAAATTAAAACCAGTTTATTTTTCCAGGTGTTTTTTTAATATAAAATAACATCACAAGTCTGCTTTTCACAAGGGGCTTACTAGAAAGTGATTCTATAAAGTATCCTTGAAATCTATATTCATGCACATAGAAAATCCAGAAACTGAAGAGTCAGAGCTGCTGACGACACATCTCTACTTCTTTTCAGATGCGAAATCCTTCACCTGGGGAAAGCTACAGCAGCCCTTGACGTTTCAAGTCTTCATAGGTCTTTTTATTCACCACGTTCCCACTGGAATCCTCGTACTCCTCCTAGAATGGAATGAACAGTTTAGAGACACCTGGACACAGCCTGACTCGGGTTGTACTACAGCATTTGAGCTTTAGCTCCAGCAGCGCCTACTGAACAGGACCATCCTGCCAAGAACCTCTCCACATGGAGGTATGCAGTGGATCTACCAGCAGGCTCCACGAGAAGAGCTCATCCAGAGTCAGAGTAATTACAAGCTGTACTACAGGCTGTATTTCCCGCAGTTGCCCTGCATACTGTTGAAAACTGGTTTGAGACAGAAGTTTAAGAAAAGGCACTAGTGTAAGCAAACCCACTGCTCACAACAGTTCCTTTTTCTTCTCACAAAGCAAGGACGACGCTGGAACTGCAAAGCAGTGTATTAAAATATTCTTACACAAAGGGCTGAGTCTGTCCTATCAGAACTACTTTCCAATACGGCACAAGAAGTGCTTTTCATACATGACCACTAACAGGAGCTGTACAACCAGCAGCGTAGGTTCCTGCTTCTCTCTCCAGCATGCAGGGGACTCTTGGAAATTCTTTTGACAGAGCCAGACAGTTCATGCAAGGTAAATGGGGGGCTCCCATGTACACAGGACCAGAGACATCCAAATGCCTCTGTAACATCTCACCTCTGTATCAGGCTGCCATCTCTCCGAAGCCTTCTGTTGTTTCAGCTTTGCCCACACTGTAAATACAAAGTCACACAGGATCTGATGCCATTTCCCTTGAGATACTAGTTTTTAATCTAGTAAAATATATACATAAGCTTTTTTTTTTCTTTCTTCAGCAGTCCAGGGATGTATCTATATCCATTACAAATGTATCATTCCCCTGTAGGGTTTACTGAAAGCCACAAGAACTAAAGCAAACAAGGCTTTAAAGTGATCATTCAGGATGGGACACAAAAGACAAAGGTCCAAAAACATTACTTCAGAGATACAGCTCCGAAAGTATTAATAGCTTGTTTGGGAAATCAAGGCTTTATCTGCTTGGTTTCTTCTAGGCAAGAATTAATTTACCTCCAGGAACAATAACCTGTATCTGTTAACCTAACCGGGGCAGATTCAAGAAACGTCCTCTGCATGAGGTAGCCTCCTCAAAACATCAGCACAGATTAGCCACATTAAATTATAATCACCGTAAGTCCTAAGTACTGTAAGCTTTCAAAATCTACCTATAGCCTCTACCATTTCTGAAGGTTTTTCGGGCTTCCCCATGAAGATGTTGACGAACACCAATTAAGTAAGAGTTACATGGGATGATGTAGCCACACTCTGCCTAAAGAAATGATGGGATTTCATAGCACTTGGCTGGGATTTCATAGACAAAGCATCACAGTCAAAACAGCTGGCAACAAATGAACACCTCGCTGGCAATCCCAGCAAGCATCTACTCCTGCAGGTATCCCCTTTTAAGAGCTGGGAGGGATGGTCCTTCCTTGGAACATGCACCATGTTTCTTACCCTCTTTCCCAAAACTAGTGTCTGGTCATAGGGTAAGACAAATTTTTGGCGAGGGCTAATATGAGCGTTCTTATGCCACACGTTCCCTGTTCTGCCATCACCACTTACGTGAGACTGCATCCTCAATCTGTGTGACATTGGCAAAATGTGCAGTGTTGGGAATGCCCAGGCATCTCATCCCGTGAGCGTGTCGCCACTCCTGGGGAGAAGAGGCAAGAGGTCAGCGTATGAGAGGGAATGCCAYTTCACCGCAATGCCGAGGACTAAAAGACATATTAACGTCTGGACAGGGTGAAACAAATACCATCAAAACACAAATCTACCAGTCCTAAAAACCTCTATAAAAATATTTTTTCTGTATTTTAGACAGTAACAATAGACTGGCAGTCAACAGGCACTCTGCACCAATCAGACCTGGGTACTGGAGTTAGTGCTCAAACAGGAGGGGACCGTACAAAAATTTGCAGAAGAGATCTTAGTACGCCCTACATAATTTATCGTTCCAATCGCACGGCCATGCAGCATCAGCCCAGACCCACATTTTAGAAGTGGAAGAAGTGCAACTCGGGCACTCCAGTGATTTACTAGTTACTTACTATAAAGATTATCTGAACATAGCACTGATGTTTTTGTAGCAAAACATTACTTACTGCAAAGTGACGCTGAAAAGCTTTGGGCCCTCGGTAGGTGTAGTTACCACAAATCTCACAATTGTAGTTGATGTTTAAACCATGTAATTTATATAACCAGTATGGGATTGGCTGACAAGCAAAGAGAAACAAAGGTTAGGCCAAATGGCAAAGCAGGTTCAAACAGAAGAGTAGTATGGAGTCAGTCACATCTCCCACTTTTCCAGACCTGACAATCTCAGTTACCTTGCCATCCCAACCAAGAGGCAGATTTTTAGGGTTATAAATTATTTCATTTTCTTCATCTTCACTCTCACTCTCACTGATCTGCTCTTCCTCCTCCTCCTCCCTCTCTTCCCCTGTCCGTGCTTGCTTACGCTGCACATTCTCGTGAGTGAGGTGTCTCTGTTCCTAGAACGTGAGAAAAGAGAAGGAATTGTTCACACAACATGACAGCAACAAAATAAGGGCAAACTCTTGCAGCGTGAAACACATCCTCAATGTACAGAGGGAGGGGAATGGAAGACCAGTACGAAACAGAGCACTATCATTTTATTTAGCCCAACAACTTAAGTTTTCAGTATAACATTTCCTGCTTCCAAAGAATGAAAAACTTGTACTACCACAAAAACTTGTACTACCATTAGCACTTCCAAGATGACAAGCTAACAGCGACAGCCACCCTGCTAAAAGCAATCGCCCCAAACTGAAGCAAGGACTTAAGGCAAGCATCAAGGCAGAACACGTAAAGGTTTGCAATACCCTGTGACTTGGGCATAAAATAGAAATTATCTACATTGATGTAGTGCCTAGAAGAAGAGAAGAAAAAAAAAGAAGAAAAGACAGGCTTCCCCAAGGGAACGCGCAGCCTCTGTATCTGGGTCTGTTCACAAAAGCCTGCCAAATAATTAGCTAATGGAAATATAAATGTAATCCCTCATATTCTACTTACTGACAGAAAAAGCCATCTGCTAACATGCACTTTAAAACATTACGACTCTGGATATGAAGATAACTCTTCTGGGCATCCTGTCTATGAAAGCACTAGGTAAAGATGTGGATGTCACTATCTGACAGCTCTGAAATAAAAAGCTCAAAGACAAAATACAATCCTTACCCCAAGAACTTCTACATACTCATAAATCTGAGCTTCCAGGAATGCAAGATCTTTATTTCTTTCAGTGTCTCTGGAAATAGATAAAGAAACTTCATGAAGTCCATTCCAGAACTGCAAACGTCCTGTGTACACTGAACTCCTAAAGACATACTTGACTTCTATACAGCAAGAAAACAGAAACAAGTACCGAACAGGTCATGTAAACTAAACTACACACAAACCATTCAGCTCTGATATCTTCCATTTGGTTCAGGACTATTTGGTCCAACACRAAAAGCTTCTAATACTCCAAGAATCTCTCTATCATGACTATACAAGAGCGATGTCTATGGAATACTTCTCATCCAAGTGAAGAGAACACCACCAACCTGAGAATGACCTTTAGGAACTCACCTTTTGCTTCCTTTTGTCTTTGGATTCTTAGCAAACAAGGAAGGATCGAGCGCTTCTAGGGATTTGCCTTTAGTGCTAAAAAGTCTCTGAGCACGCTCTTCCAGAGTCCTGTGAAGAAGCAGGGAGGAGACGAGTCCAAATCATAGTTTTACATTTCCCGAGAACTATTTGAATTCATGCAACAGAATTCTAAATTTAGCTTTTAAGAGATCACGAGATTTCCTATTATCTTTGTCTTCACTCCTTCAGCCAAATTCTTCTGTACAAGAGACTTCAGTACAGGACAAAACAGTAGATCACAGTATTCTGTGACTGGTTCTCAACGTGTTTTCTTTCAAACACCATTAAAGTAATTCTTGTACAATAGAGACAACAAAACAAGTATCTCTTAAAGGAATGCAAGACAGGAAGACCTCAAAAACTGAAAAGTAACTGTAAGAAGTCTGCACCTTACCCGCCACATTTTAGTCCCAGGGCCAGTAAAGCTGATTTCAATCTGTCCAGTCCCAGGGAGGCCAATTCCTGCTCAATTAAAGTAAACCACAATAAGAGAGAAGCTATTAAACTAATACAATATGGATGTATGTCCATTCTAACTCATTAAAAAAGAAAAAAGAAAACCCAAACAACAAACAGTACTCAGGAAAGGACTGTCAAGAGTGCGCCCCTCCTCATGAGGGGTGTGACAAATCTAACCAAACCTTTCAAGTTACATCCCCCTAATGGGAGAAATTAAGTCATCAGCATAATCAAAGTTTTATTCAGAGAGCACAGAGCCAGAGGTGAAAGTGCAGCAAGTAAAATTATGAAAACGACTAAGCTTCCACCTGCTCAAAACTTAACTGAAAACGTACCTCCCAAGAGGAAAATGCTGAGAGATCCAGGTGGGCTCCAGCATGAGTGAGTGCACTGCTGGTCTCTTTCTGCCAGGAAAAACCACATGCAAGATCTTTGTGACATCCCACAACACTTCATCCAATATAATATTCTAACCTCAAGAAAAGCAGTTAATTTCACCGAGAAAGATTCTCTCACTAAACTGAGCAATGGAACAATAGAGAAGATACAGAATAAGCAAACCTTAAAAAAGGTTTGTTTCAAACCAGTTACATTGGTTTTCAAATTCAAGTCAGTATTAAATTGCATCTTTGTGACACACAACTACACACCTTGCTATTAGACTTAACCTCAGTGATGACTTTAAACAAGTGATTCACGGAAAACCTATCACAAATACCGAAGCATTCACACGGGCTTAACAGCTGCTCACCGGCCAGCCAGGGAATGTCCCATTTTCCCACTTCTTCTCAAACTCAGTCTGAATTTTCCCAAAAAGTTCGTTCTGGTCCAGTAACGGTTTCACTCGATCTGTGTAATCCTGTAGGTACTCGAGAAGCATTTCAAGGTACCTGGCAGAGTAATCAGGAGCACAGGTAATCCAGTATCAACCTCTAACGTACTTCCCTAACCACATCTTTGGAAAGTAATTACCCTCTAGTACTCCAAAGGGAAGTCATCGAGATTATGACAGTTTTCAACACACGATTTCTAGATGCAGCAGTTACAAGGATAAAGTAAGGTCCTTCCACAGAGTAGAATGTGGCTTTCCACACTTTTGCTGCACTGCACGTTTTCTCAGGGCTCAGACACACGAATGAGTTGTTATAGCTCAGTGACCCAATTTACATGAGTGAAGTTTGACTGTTAATTATATTCTTAGCAGCTGTACACTTAAGAAGCAAATTCCTTCTCATCAACTGTCATAAGAGAAGCAGGTAGGCAAAACGGCTCACCTCTTATATTCGGCATTTTTTCTCTCCTTGGGAATATCGAAGAGTTGGTCAAATGTGGATAAGTAAGTGATATAATCCAATTTCTAAGAACGAAGAAGTTTGAGTCAGACTTTATACACATGCAGCCAAATTAATATCCATTTTCCAGTTACCAGACCAGAAGAAAAGCACTAGCTCATGCCATTATTCTGGACTGCAGAGGCCCAGTGCTCTCTGTGCACTAACACGTTGCCTTAGACACCTATCGGTGCTTGGTAGCAAAAAACAGAGGCTTTTTACAAGGTCATCATTAACGACAGAGAGATATCGACTGAAGAGAACAAAAGGAGAGTCATGAAGCAGCATTCAGAATTCAGATGCTGTCAAGCTGTATGTGCAACAAAGTGACTTTGAAATAACTACTTGGAAATGAACTTATTTACATAAGAAAAAAACACAAATAACCATGAACCAACCAAAGAAAAACCCTCAGCCTTAAGCACTGAAGTTGCCCAGATGCATCCAGCCACCTACCTCGGATGACTTCAGATTAATGTACTTGAGATAACAATCATGCAGATCCAAGTATCGCCCATACCCTTCCTCATCCGTGAACTCCACCAGATCTGTAGGAAAGATCATGAAGAGCTTTATCATGAGCTTAATCTTCCCTACTTATTACACATATGCTTTAGAACTTGAAAAGGATTAACTATGGACTAATTTATGCTTAAGGAAGAAGTTTACAATGCAAGTGGGATACTCGTTGATAAGACACCTGACTGCTTCTCTGTGTAAGCACACTACAACATTCCTCAAGAGGAGCACCACCACTGCGGAATATTCCAGGGGGCTGCAGTTCAGAAGAATTTAAATGACAAAAAAATCAATTTTCAGAAGTCATTTAGCAAAAGGGAGGTAGAATTCTGAAACATGCAAAACAGATCAAATAACTCATTAAATAACGCCTCTCAAGCAAGCACCATATTTTCACTTAAACTGCCGCAGAGAAGAACTACAAACTTACTTTGAGCTTCTTCACTCGGGTTGTCTCTGGCCTTCAACAGTTCCTCAAACTCCACAGACATCGGAACACAGATCTTCAAGATACAGAAAAAATTATCACTTCAGCTTATGTCCCAGTATAATGAATATAAAATCACAATAGACTGCAAACAATAAAACTACTAACTGAAAAGGTATCCAAAGCATTTCTTCGCCGTTACTTTTGCACAAAGAAAAACAGTCTGACTTTAGCCAGCATGAGAAAGGCAGGACCAAACGCCAGCTCAGCAGTGAACGTTCCTGAGCTAACACACAGCAAGCAGCGAACACAGCTGGCATCTTGCATCTTCTCCGGTTCATACCGCTCTCACAGGAGCTTGCACACCGCCTCTGAAGCGCTACCTAACCTTGAACGTCTCATTTTCTCAAGTGATTTTAGTGTACTTAATACTTGTACATTAAGGCAATTAAACTGGGAAAAAAAAAGTCTGTTTATTGCAGGGATGAGGCCCAACAGACCACAAATCACCTATTCTTATGAGGTAGGTAACTACTGACCTCATTTGGGTGCTTCCGGTGAAATTCCTTAATTTGTTTCAGTCTGTTGTAGAATTCTGCAAATTCATTTGGCCCTGAAATGGCACTGAGTTCTTCTTTCCGTAAGCTATGAGTTCATGAAAAAGGACAGATTACAAGTGGAAAGGAAAACATGTTGACACTGAAACAATCTTTTTCCAGGTCTAGTGCTGCATTTTGATCACACAGAGCTCCAGTACGACTGACTGCAAACCCCAGAAAGTCACACCAGGTCTCACAGTCCGCCAGGCTTACTGGTTTGAGGCTCCGGGTCACGTCTCCCACTGAACATGCTGCAGTCTCCACTTACAAACCTTCAAGGCAACTCATGGCCTCCCCATGACGTAAACCCAGAAAATAACAAAGTGCGTATATCCRGCATGTACGTATCCAGTGTGCGATCCGGGTCCTGCTCTAACAGGTTTGGTCTCCAAAACTTGATTCCTGGTCACATACTAGCATTACTCCTCACGTATTTACAACTGACTTAAAAGAGCCCCCAAGTTCTTCATCTGCAAAACGCATTCGCAGAGGCTCAGGTGCACGCGCACCAGACGCGGCGTCCGCACAGGCACTTACCCGTCCTTGTCGTCATACAAGTCTCTCAGGTTGCCGCTCACTTCCATGTACCTCTACAGAACAAAAGAGAGCCCCAAAGCCCCGGGGGACGTTACYGGGGCCAGACCCGCTCGCTCCCGGGCGCTCCGGCGGCACCAGCCAGAGGCCTGGCCTGCCCCGCGCCGCTCCCGGGGCCGCCGGCGCCCAGCCCGGGCCTGCCGGGCCGCCCCCGCCCCCGGCCCCGGCGCACTCACGTCCTGCATGGCCCGCGTCCGGTGGTCCGAGTTGATCTGGTCGCGGAGCTGCGGGGAGAGGCGCAGGGTTAGCGCGGGCCTGGGCCGCGCCCGCCCCCTCCCCGCGGCCCCGGGCGCACCGTGGACTTCTTGGTGAGCATCTCCTTCACCATGACGTCCATGAGCCGCTCCCGCTCCTCGTGGTAACGCCGCTGCTGCTCCAGGATGGTCTCCATCCCCCCGCGCCCGCCCGCCGCCCGCCGCTGCGCCCTTCCGGCCCCGCCCGCGCCCCGCCGGAAGGCTCCGGCCCGGCCTGTGTCCCGCGGGAAGGCTCCGGCCCCGCCCGCGCCCGGCGCGGAGGTTCCGGCCCAGCGGCGGCGCTCGGCCGCGGT
>JASVER010000056.1:429228-473861 GCA_030449065.1 Oceanodroma leucorhoa | reverse complement strand
TCGGCCCCGGGTCTCAGCCCCCGGCCCCGGCGCTGCAGGGCCCCGGCTGCGCGGCGAGACCCTCCGGCGCCGSAGGCTTCGGGGCGCCCACCGGCGGGCGCGGGGCGGGCCCGGCGCCCCCCGCCCCGCCCGGCCGTGGCGGTGACATGTGYCACCCCTGCGCGGATGGCACCCGGCCGCAGAGGCCTGACAGCGGCCCGGCGGGGGGCCGGGGGGAGGGGAGTCCTGCCGTCGGCGTTTGCTCCTGCACACAAGGAGCCTGCGCTGCGGTTTTAGCGCAGCGATGAGGCGCAGGAAGGCTGGTGACCCGACGGTACACCCGAAGGAGCAGCTTGCTGCTTTCTGTCCCATCTGCCTGCACAAGAGAACAGCAGCAGGGTCTGCGGCCAGCGGGAGAGGTGTTTCGGTGCCAAGAGCCGCTGCTGGAGGAAATCGCAGGCCTGAAGACAGCGGCGGTACCCACCCGGCACGCCGCAGCCACGGCGGCAGGGTCAGAGGCAGGCGGGAGGCAGGGCTCGGGCCGAAGCCCACATCAGAGGAGGCCTGAGGAGCTGGAGTCCCCTTGGAGCAGGCCCCTGCCATTTCTGTGGTCGCAGCTCCCCAGTGCCTCAGCTGCGAGCAGCTATTTAGTCGCTCTGTTGCCAGGGAGAGAGAGATCATCGCACAAGTGCCAGAAAAGCAACGACAAAACCAAAGGTGCCGACAGCATGACCTGGACAGAATCTGGGCACTGGAGCCCGCACAGGGGCTTGCAAAGCTCCCCAGCACCCTTTTTCCACCGTTTCCACCAGTGCTGCTATTAACGGGCTCGACGTCCTGCTCTGGCACAGGCCTGGCAGCACACTGCGTGCCCCTCGCTGCTGAGGCCACAGGGACGTGCTGGCCGAGACCCCGGAGCCCCACCCGGGTGTGTGTGCGRGCCGAGCCTCCGCTCCATCGCCCGACCCCTCTGCTGCAGAGCAGGACTCCCTGGGACGGCGGCTGGGGAGGGTCTGCAGGCAGGAGCCCTCCCAGTGGCTGCCTTCCAAGCCCCTCCAGGCCTGCCCCCGGCTCTCCCCAGCGCTGACCTTATTTGGTGGCACAGACTGCCCCGAGATGCTGGCGTTGGATTTGGCATCAGGACTGACCCCAGCCTTGGAGGCACAATGACCTTACTCGGGAAGCAACAGCAAAGTGGAGAAGGCAAAGTTAAAAGCAGGAGACGCTTGTGAAACCATTCCCACCTCGGCAGGCAGCAGCCTCGGGGCAATCTTGTGGGATGGGAAGGGGCTGGGCTGGTGTCAGAAGGTGGGAGAGAGGGGAATGGAGGAGGGGAAAGCTAAACAGACACCCAAAAGTCCTGTTCCAAACACTGCTAGCACGGCTGCTTTCTGTAATACTGTGTGTGCACAAATGCAACTGCATGCACTCTGAAACAGCCTTGGCATCTCCCAGAAACTCCGCACAGCATTCGGCCTGGTAGCACATGTTCCTGAAATCCTCCTAACCATGGACAACTGCCCCAAAACTCGCTCATACACCCCGTGCAAGCGCAGGGCATGCAGACAACACCCCCTCCTGCAGCCACACATCAACTCCACCCCGCGCAGCGTCCCTCAGCCATGCAACSACACGCTGCCCTCTGCGTACGCGCGCTCTTCCTCTGCTGCGGCATTGCTGCAGAACATGCGCAACAAGGACAGAGAGAACAGGAAGAAGTACTTAGAAAAAGTCATGGCTTTAATTACCCTTATCAAAATTATTGTGAGGTTGCTTAAGTAAATATTCACCCTGCACGTTCCAGGACCTGTCTGGAAGCAGGAGGCAGCCTTCATGCAGCATCAGGGCCCCAGCAGGCCTGCCGTTTGGGGAGCACCGCTCCTCAGGGCTTGCCCGGGGATGGGCGGGCAGCACGGGTGTCCAGCCCACGCAGCACCGGGTGCCGAGAGCCAAGGCAGAGCGTACGGTGAGTCTGCGCCTCCAGCACGCCTGCCTCCATCCTGTCTTCCTGAGAAACTCTTGAGCCCCAGGAAGCAGGACGGAGGGGGTCTCGCAGGCATTGTCGCTTAGCCCAGGCGCAGTTGTTATCCATGGCACGTGGCTTGTAAAATCACCTGCAGCTGGGCTGGAGGTAAGGGCTGAACGCAGGGCAGGGAGGGAATGCCCAGGCTTGGCACCGCCGGGTGTCCCTGTCACCCGTGCTCACCACAGCCGCCCGGGCAGAGCTCCTGGCCCCACGGCCGGCACCGTGCACCCACCCCACTACAAGCGCCCGCGCCCCTGCAGCCGGGGGAAAACCCTCCCCATCCCACACGGGTGGGATGCCAGCGGCTGGCAGAGTTGACAGGCTCCAGCAGCGTTACACGGTCATGAATCAGAGTCCAAAGTGGAACACGCCTGAAAGAAATAAGCGTGTGGGATCTGGTAAGCAGCCCTCACTCTGTCTCTCGTGGTCAGAGCTGTTGCCCTTGGTACCTGCGAAGTGCAGACTTCCGTTGCCTGACAGGCTTTCAAGAGCATGACTGCGCTTGAGTGACACAATCCTGGTGGAAGTCCTCCCACAGAAACTGTGGCTGCAACCTTCCACTTTCACTTGGATTTTAATTGCCTTCTTCAGATCCACCCTAAATGCCAGGGAGAGATCATGGCAGTGCTTTGCCCCCACTTTGCCAAATGCAAAGCTATAATTAAATTTTAACTCACAAATAAATTATTCATATTTTTCTACCATGCATGATAAATTACTTTAAGCCAAAAGCAACAACAAAAAAATCGGGCTTAATTATGGCAGACAAACATGATCCTGCCCTGGGAACAGCCAATTCACTGAGGAGAGAATGATACCAAAGGTAAGAATATTGTCTTTAATTGCTCTCTTGCACTACAGGCTGCCCCGAAGTACGTCATTTCTTCCTCATGAATGCCTGTCTAAAAATAAAAACGTAGATAAGATTCTGAACTTAGTGTTCTTCCATTTCCCTTTGCATGAAACTTCATCCCTGGAAAGGGAAGGAGTTGAAATCTAGCAATGTCCCATCCAGCCACATGGCCTCTTTATTTTGGACTGGTGGCGTTTAGGAGGGTCAAGGTGGGACAAGACCAGCCCCTGCGCAGCTCCCGCCTCCTCACCCCGCGAACAGCAGCGCACCCCGGAGAAGGTTTGCTGCAGTGGGAGAAGGTTGCTCGGGAGGTGCCATTCTGTCCCGGGGCAGCAGCACGGCCCCCGCAGCCCCTCGGTGCCACGTGCCGCAGCAGCCGCCTTTGTGCCCGTGGCTGCAGGACAGACCAGGGAGGGACATCGCACAGTTTCCCTGGAAGGAAAGGTGGGATGATGGGAGCAAACCTACTTGTGCTGAGCTACGGCTCTTTCCCCACCTCCTCGGGACCTTCACTAGGCACTGCCCTGGCAGGGTAGGGACAAAGGGACAACAAAAAAGACCCCGGGGGGAGTATTCACAGGATGCCTGCAGGGTTCAGCCTGGCTACCGCCACATCCCTACCTCCTACCACTAGAGACAAAGGAGAGCTATTCACCCTTTAACACTGGCTCTCCCACCAGCCCTGGGACCTGCATCGTTTGCCCTGGAGACCTGCCTGTTCCCATTGTGGGGCCAAGCCCGAGCCTCCAGCTTCACCCAGCACCGGCGCAGCCTCCTGACCGGTCACGCAGGAGCAGCCAAGGCAGGTCTGTGCTTGGTTTGGGGAGCTCAGACAAGGCATTACCAGCACAGTAACCTGACACGCTGTCTGAACCTGCGTGCAGCTATAGCTGGACAAGGGGCACATGCCAGCAGGCAGCCGGGAGCTGAAATTAGCCCTTCCCTCCTGCCCAACCGCAGGCAGGAGCAGGCAGAGCTCGCTCCCCAGCCATGCTGCTCCTGTCAGCTCTGGGACACCGGCACACGTCACCGCCGCGCAGGCCGTATCCGACACACCAGCGGCTCAGCTCTCCTCCAGGGGAAACTCTGGCTGGAAAGAGAACAAACCCCTGGGAAGTGAAACCGCTGCCTGTGGCGAGCCCGAGCCAGGAGCAGCCGTGTCCGTCTCCAGGGGAGGAAGCACACGGCCGGCACGCGCCCAGCACGGGCACCGCTGCACGGCCAGCAGTGAGCAGCCATCGTCACCGCTGAGCTGGGCTGCTTCTGGTGGCCTGGGCTGTGACACAAGGCTGCTTCCAGGCACCGGGGAGCATCACGTCCCTGTGCCTGTCCCCATCCCTGCCCAAGCCCTGTGGCTGCACCGGCCAGCCCATGGCAGAGCCTTGCTCCCACCCCAGCACTTGCCCTGGCCCAGAGCAAGCGGCCCTTTGGGACACCTCGCTGGGGCCAGGGGGGCAGTGGCTCGGGCCTGGCTCTGCCCATCGGGGCTGCAAACGCAGTCCCTGGTCCCGCGCTGGCGGTGCGGGCGAGCGCAGCTCGGGCACGTTTGGTTAATGCCAGGGCCTCTTTCTACACCCCCAGTGCTGCCCTGGACTCCCAGCGAGCTCCCCTGCTCCACCTCACCCCGCGCAGCAGCCCTGGCCCTGCCCTCCCCCCTGCACCGTTCCACCGTGCTTAATAATATTTTCATGACTGTTTTAGACCCGCACTCTGGGAGTCTCGGGGGATGTTGTGCATGACATCACCCTCCCCCTCCCGTAAATCAGGCACTGGGCCGTGCATAGCCATGACCCATTCATGACAGGGATAAAATCCAGATGTTCCAGTGCTACGTGCAGCTGGGTCATTTCCTTTTTTGGCTAAAAACGTGAGGCTCTTGAGGCTGACTGAAAGAGGAGCCCGGGGGCCCTTTGTACAGAAACCTTTTGTGGTTAATCCCTGGAAACAGCGCTGCAGAAACAAGGGCCTGTGGTGCTCCTGCCGGGGGACGGCTCAGCTGGAAGCCTCCCGGCCTGGAGCTGCTCCCTCACCCTTTGAGGCCGAGCAGCAGCAAAACCAGAGCCCAGCGCAGGTCACAGGGCAGCAGCAGCAACAAAAATCTTACCTTAAAAGCCCCGTTAGCTGCCAGAGCAGGAACCTTCGAAGSAGCCGGGACTGTGCACGCACAGAGCCAGCGCCGTGGCCACGCGGGCCCCAGGGGCTGCGCCCGTCGCTGCCGGAGCAGCACCCGCAGGAGCCGAGCCGCCGTGCGCGGGGAGCGGAGCGGGGTGCTGGGGCAGGCAAGCCCAGAGGAAGTCGTGGCAGCTGTTAGTAAATGTAAAGGAATCTGTGGAAAATAGTTTCAGATGTTAGGGGAATAAATGGCTCCCTGGCTGATAAAAGTGAGTAACGAGCACGCACCACTTCAGGGAAGGCTGCCAGGAGGAGACCACTGTTACCCCGACTGGAGACTACAGCAACTTCCCCACCAAATCTCCTCCCGAGAGCCCACGTGTGCGGACTGAGGAGTACATATCGCGGGGGGACGGAAGCTTGTCTGCACAGCGGGATACAATTCGGTATCGCAGTGATCCAGACCCGCTCCCGCGGCAGCACAGCATCCTGGCCGCTGCTGAGCCCGACCCGACAGCCAGCCTGGAGGCATTGCGCCCGTGCAGCACCGGCACCAGCTGAGTCCTGCTCAGGCCCATCCTGCAGAACAGCCTGCCCAGACAGACAGCAGGCACAGACAGACAGGCAGCCTCGGCACCAAGAACCCACTGCAGCCCCACAGCAGGAGGAGGGAGCTGCTGTTCCTCTGCCATAACCCACGGGATGGGTACAGCTGATGCCAGGCGCGTGGTTTGGGGAGGCATGAGCACTGGGGGGATCAGCCGTCCCCAGTGCGGGGTTAGGGGCGAGGACAAGGCTGAGCACCGAGCTGCAACACTGATTCAGACAGAGCTCTGCCCCGTGCCTGCTGTTTGAGAAACACATGAGAGCAAATATCACTAAAACGGTTTATTATATAAAGCCATAGGAAATACACAGGCTGAGGTTTAAGACACTTCCTTCTAGAGACTGCTCCAAGCTCCTCAGAATAGCAAACACACAAACTCTGATTTGCCTGCATCAAAGCTTTCAAATGAGGGTTCAACAAGGATCTGAATACAGAGTTAATAACACTTCAACATGCATAACATTTTCTGTTCCTAAGTGAAGCCTGGGGCGGGGGGCTAGCCCCTTCATCCTGCAGTTGGTTACAAAATGACAGATATTCATGACAAAAGAGTACAAAAGGAAAAAAAACACAAGATGCCTTCAGAAAAGCACATGGCTGTCTAAGCAGGAAAGCAGGTCAGCRTAAGTGCCCCAGCAAGACAGAAGCAAAAGGGATGCAGAGACAAGGCAGGCATGAGCATCCCACTGCAGAGGGGCCTTAGCGGGGCCCAGGCCAGCCCAGCCATCGGGCAAGGATGGATCAAGCCCTCGTGCAAATCTGGGATGGCTCAAGATGTCCTATTTTGCACATTTAGGGCCAACGCAGGGACTTGGGAAATACAAAGCCCCTCCTCAGGGCAGCCCAGGTGCCACCTTTGCTTTGCTTCTCGTTTGGGACACAGCGAGGGACGAGTGTGGCTGGGGGAGCTGCCGCTCTCTGCCCGCCACAGAGGGGGACGCTCAGCCCTGGCAGGAGCAGGCTGTGGACACCCCGGCTGCCCCCTCCACTGACCTCCACGCTGGAGCCCTGCGCTCCCGCAGACCCTCCCCTCCAGCACTGCCAGCAGCCACCGAGCGCAGCCACCGCCTGCGGGCAACGCTCCCCTCCCCGAATTAACAGCAAGTCTTCAGTGGTACCTGTGCCGCTGGCGGCTGGGCTCAGTAAGGCAGTCCCCGTCCCACGGTTCCCCATGAGAGGGATGGAGCAGGAACAAAGCCGTTGGTGCTCTCAGCCTTCAGCACGCCCTTCTCCAGGGCTCAGCCAGGCACATCTCAGGGGGGACCACCAGCGGGCCAACACTCACCAGCTCCAGCTCAGACACTGCAAAGGCAGCCGCGGGAGATCACAGCACAGATGGATGGGAACGGGGCAGGGAAGTGGTGGGGGCAGAAGGCCCTGTACTTGCGAGCGGTTTGAGCTCCTCATCCACATCTGAGTGAGAGCACCTCCACCAAAGGGTCTGGCCTGCAAATGGTGAGGTGGCTATGGAAATCTAGAGGTGGATCCCATCTGGCAGGACACATGCTCTTCTTCTGGGAACACTCCAGCCTGGTGTCCCCAAACCTCCCAAACGGGGCAGAGAGCGCCCTTCATGCCCGGGTCGAGCAGTGCCACAGGCCAGCCGCACGTACGGAAAAGGCTGTGCTGCAAAGCCACCCGCTACGCAGGCCAGCACGGCCAAGCCACATGGACCAGGAGCTGCTGCCTTATAGCACACAGAGCAAGGGAAGCACATGGGGAAAAGGGAGAAGTCAGCACTGTGTCAAGGGGAGCAAATACATGCTGCCAGTGTGCAGATCCAGCAGCCCAACGCTGAAGCTGCTGCTGCTGCCCTTTGCTCAGCTGGGGCTCTGGGCTCAGCTCGTGCTGACAGGAAGCAAAAGGAAAGAGTAAATAATGGGGGGTCTTGAAGCTCCTTTTTCAACTTTATTTAGCTCTGACTCTGCACAGAGCCATAGCATAGCGTACTCTAGCCTTCAGGGAGGGGCACAGGAACCCCTGGAACACACCGCGGTTCGGGGTCAGCCCCCATCTCTCGTGCCTTGTGCCCTGCCCCTGGAATGTTGTTGGGGTATCTGGCACAAAGACCCTGAAGAATAGAGAAAGCCCCTGCCCCACGGTGTCCTCGGAGGCTCATAGGTCGCTGCTGCAGTCACGGCACAGGATCTCATCGTTGTCAGGGATGAAGCCTTTCCCGACCAGCGAGGTGTTGCAGCGGGCGCAGTTAAAGCAATTATGGTGCCAGTGACGGTCCTCAAAGGAGACATATTTACCACCGCCAAAGCCTACGGGAGGGACAGAGTGCAGCGTTAGAACCCCTGGGGAAACTGGTACGAGCTTCCCACGCAGACCGAGTCTTGGCCTGTTCATCTCAGAGACAGGTCTTCACAGGCAGGGCTGCACTGTGGCACCCAAACACCCAGGTATCGAATACATCTGAAATACGAATCTCCACTCTTGGGGAGGAAGAGGACCAAGATGATTTCACACCAGATATTGCAGGGTTGAGATCCTCGGACCAGAATCACCATTTTCTCCCCAGAGAGGAGCAGGGAGCGGAGCTGCACCATCACAGTGAACGAGGGGGCTGTCAGGAGCTCCTGGCAGCAGTGCCTGGAGCAGCTCCTTCCAAGGCCAGTGCTAGTGAAATCCTGGGGAGAGCCCTCCTGCCACCAGCGCAGGCCCGGGCTCCTGCAGAGGCTCCGCGGGCAGCTTCCTTCCCCTGCCGGCAGTGGTTGGACCTGTGGGCTGCGACCCCCTTCTCCCTGGGACTGCCACAAATTGATAAGGACCAGACGGGAAGCGGGATGCCCGGGAGCTGCCCTGTCCTCAGCCAGAGTCACCTTCTGAGTCACCAGCTGATTCATGGCTTTGCCTGCCTTCCCAGCAGCAGGAGACACGAGTTGCAAAGGGAAAGGTCAAGTGGGGGAGGACAGGGAGGAGGCCAGACCCTCTCAGGGGATTCTGCAGAAGAGGACCCCCTGCTTCCCCTGTCTTTGGCAAGTACAACAGGTCCAGACTCCCCTGCAGCAGTTGCTCCTCCAGCTATGGCTGGAAGTCTCTGGCTTTCCCTGTCTGTGAACAATCTTTCCACAGGACGTGGCAATCAGCCTCAAACAAAGCAAGCTAGAGACACGAGATCACGCTGTGACGGGTCATTTTGGGAGCCTTTATCCTGGGCAGAACAAATTCCTCCCAAGGGGCACAGTTCACCGCTTTGAAAGATGCGGATGAAGGGGCACAAGTGGCCCTAGGACCACTGCAACAAAGAGCTCCTCTCTCATGGGGTTCCTCGGAAAGCAGCTGCCCTTGTTTCTGTGGGAGACGTGCCTGAGGGCACCTTGCACTCCCCAGCATTTGTCCCCAGGAGGCCTGAAGTGCCTGGAGACACTTGAGCAAGCCTGCATGGTGGAGACGTGTATGAGCATCACATGGGCCTGGGTCACACGTGCGCTAAAGAGGGCGGCTTCACCCAGAGAAGTCACCGCACGTCTGGAAACGGGGCAGGTAGGTCACGCCCTGCCCTGCGGAAACGCCCGTAACCAGGGCCATTCTGCTCACCTGTGATGGGTTTTGTGCAGGCGCTGCACTTCTTGGCATAGAGGCTCCCAAAGCACTTGACGCAGTACGGGTTGTCATCCTGGGAGGTGAACTGCTGGCCAGCCAGGGGGGTCTTGCAGCCTGTGCAGACAAAACACTCCTTGTGCCATGGCTCGTCCCGGTAAGTCACTCCTCCCTTGGTCAGGGTCTGCAGGAAGAGAGCGCACACTGGTGAGACACGGGCACGGCGAAACGGGCCACAGCGCACAGCCAGCGGCTAGCCAGGGTGCTGGCGCCTGAACCCTGCTCTGGCGGGGCTCAGACAGAGTGGGGAACACGTCCCCCCATCAGAGAACTCAGGGGCTTTGGGCTGTCAGGCCAGACATACCTTTTTGCAACGAGTGCAGCGAGGAGCGAACTTGCTCTCATAACAGGGGACACAGTAATAATCCTTCTTGTCTGGGATGAAGGACCGTGACCCGATGGGCTGCTGGCAGCTGCTGCATATGAAGCAATGCTCATGCCAGGTTTGTCCGTTGTACTCCAGCTTACGGGATCCTGCAGAGAGCCGTTCACAGTGTGACAGGAGGGAGCAGCACACGCACACATAGGGGACATGGGAGGCTGTGCAGGATAAACTGCAGTCCTGCACACCCGGCTCTGTGCCTGCCCCCCCATGGCAGCGCGGGACGGCAGGCAGGTGGACCCCAGGCCCACCCCACAGCCGCAAGCGGAGGGCTGCGGGAACATGCCCCCAGCACCGGCACACGGGCCGTGGCAGAGACGCCTGTTGTAACCTACATCTGAAGATGGTGCCAGAATGGCCAAGCAAAGACACTCCCTTGCCTCAGGCCATCTCCAGAGACGCTCACACACCTTCAGTCATTCCTTCTCTTCTCCTCAGCACACATCAGAAAATGCCCAGGAAACCCTTTGTTATCTCCTCCCCAGCTCACTTCCCCAGGAAAAGGGGGAGCAGACAGACAGCTGCTGTGGTGATCGCAGCTCRGGATCCTGCTGTCTTGCCAGACGAGCAAAGTGCCCGGCCCACTCTATGCGGTGACAGTGGGGCAGGAGAGCAGAAATTCATCTCTCTTCCTTGCTGCCCTATGTCTTGGGCCCTGCAGCCCCAGCTGACGCCCCTGGGACCAGAAACAAACTGCGGTGCTCGAGTCTGCCCACTCCTACCTGGCATGACCGTCTTCTCACAGGCAATGCATTTGGAGGAGAACTCGCTGCAGTAGCAGTCATTGCACAGCAGCTCCTCGCCTTGGCAGGTGAATGGCTCGTCGGCCAGAGAACGGTCACAGCGGAAGCAACGAAAGCAGTGCTCGTGGTAATGGCGATCCTCGTAGTACAGCTCCTGGGGATGACAGCAGAGATGAGGAGGGGACCGATCGCGCCAGGGAATCGCCCTGCCTGGCCGCGGGGTCCCATACTTACTCTGCAGTCGTGGCCGATCAGCTCTTTGCACTCATCACAGGTGTTGGCAAAGTGGGCATCGTAGCAGGGGATGCAGTACGGGCCGTTGTCCATCTGGATGTACTTGCGCCCATACAAGGACTCCTTGCAGTTGTCGCAGTCAAAGCACTCTGTCATGGTGCCAGTCTGAGGGCCTCCTTCACCTGCTAAGAGAGCAGCGGAGGTGCTGGGTCAGTATCAGCTTACGCTGCCTGAGATGTCCCTCACAGCCCTGCCATCTCCAGGGGGCAAAGACCGCGAATCCCTGCACTGAGCCAACAAACAGCCGCCATCAGGACAGGACACAGACCTGAGCTGCTGCGCCTGCTCTGCGGCTGTACGCACTTCCAAAAAAGCCTGCACACATTCAGGACCTGGGATGCATCTTGCTTCAGGTTTATACTCAAGATCAACAGTTGAACGTTGATCTCTCCCACTCAAGAGAAACCTAGACACGTAAGCATGCAGTTGAGCTTCTTACTGCCTGCCTTCTTGCTGGGAAGCAAAGTGTAAATGATGATCAAAAGAGAGAATTTTTCTGCATGAAAAGTTTTGATCTGGCACCCAAAACAAAGACTGTGCACACGCTGTGTGGGTGCACATCCACTGTCACATCAGAGCCAGCCACCTTGAGGGTGATCTGTCTGCCAAGCAGCCCTTCAGAGACCCACACTCAGCCACCAGCATGGCCCTGGACCAATGGCAAGATTCCTCCTGACAGCCTGTGAGCTGATGCTGTGCCTGACAGGGCTGTCAGTGTTTCAAATCCTGGAACTTTTCCAGAACTTTAAAGCAGCTGCTCCACAGGGAAGCAGAAATCAGGCACCCCACGCTGTGCCCAGCTATGAAGCCACATCCCAGCAAACCATTTTGCACATGTTGCTCCAACTACAAACACTCTTCAGGGAGAAAGTGCTGGGGAGGGTGGATGTTTTACAAGCAATACAGGTGTTGGGGTTTTGCACGCAGGAGATCAAACATCTCTCGTTGCCTCTTGTCTCCCTCTCAGACAAGTGGTTTGTGGAACTATTTCGCTTTCTTTGGAGCACTAATTCCAGAACAAGAGTATCTTCCTTTTGTTTGGTTTAACCTGGTTATTCCTAAATATGGAGTTTTGCACTTGCAAAATCACACCCTTCTTTAATACAGGTTGCTATCAAGTGTAGACAAGCCCATGGAATTACATCTGAGCAGTCAGCTGCAGAGCGCCGCGCGCTGCACTTTTCTTCATGAACCCACCCACTCCAGAAAGAGCTATTATGGCTCAATCTACAGTTTAGAATTTAATGGGGCAGGGAGCTCACCACTGCGCTCTGTGCCTCCCTCCTCGCATGCTCCCTGGCCGCAGCGGCCGTCTCCCTTACGCTGGGAGGCAGCCTCCGGGRCAGGAGCTGATCCAGACAGCTCTGACTCACGGCAGCGAGCTCCCCAGGGCTATTCTTGGTCAAGCCGCACAGCTCCCAGCTGTTGTCAAGCCTGGTATGTGCCGATAGGGCTGCCGGTGAATAAATCTAGTGTTCCCACATGGCTACGTGACCAACAGAGGGGAAACAAAGTCCCTTTTCAGACACTCTCGTTACCCAGCTGCTGCCCCGGCCGTCGCCTGCGCCGCTGACCACTCCATGCCCTCCGGCACGGCAGGCTGGTGCGCGCGGCTGCGGTCGCGGGAGCAGCTCCACGGCGTGCCCCTGCGAGCAGCACGGGCTTGGGGCCACCACTCCAGCGAGCCTGTCCTCCAGAGCCCCAGCCGGCAGCCCCACGCTCGCTGCCTGTGGAACAAGGAGGCCTGGGCTGGGCTGGGCTGGGCAACTTCCAGTCTGTTACTGGAGACAGGGCAGGTGCTCGGGGCGGTTTGCACAGGGCAGCCGGACGGGTGCCAGGGCCAGGGAGCCGAAATGGACCCGCTGCCCCAGCTCTGTCCCCAGCCCAGGCCGGCCCCCCCAGTGCCTCCCTCTGGGGCGCCCCATGAGGTGCTCACCCGGCCGGGCAGCAGCTCCCGTGCCCCCCAAGCCCCCCCACAGCTCCTGGCCACTTTTCACTCACCACCTCCTCCTCTGCCACCCCACTTGCCTTCACTCCCTGAAGCCACCTGGGACCTTTCTCTCTGGCAAAGAATGAAAATCAAATTAATAACCCTCCTCCTCCCAGCCCTGTTGAAGGGAACTTTCCAAGGTGTGTCTGTAATAAAAGGGCCTCTAATGAGCACTTCTACCCTGGGAGCCGCGGTACGCCGGAGCGGGGAGCTGCCATGTTTGCTCAATGGGCTGCGCTTTATCTCTGTGGTCCTGTCAGAAAATAAGAGGGAAGGAAAAACAGCTTGATGGGAGAAGCCTTGGGTTTTACCAGTGACAGGGACTCCGCCTCCTGAGCACTGCTGCGCCTGAGCCAGACACTGTCCCTTCGTGAGCCCCGGTCCCCAAACTCAAAACAAGGGTCGTCACTTCCCCGTGTCCTAGGGGCAGGAGGTGGGCAGGATAAACCCACAAGGACTGCTGGGGCTTTCACACCCCTGAACCACCCCACAAGGCAGGTGCTGCTGCCCCAAGCACGTGCCATTCCCCAGCCCCACACGTACCCTTGGGAGCGGTGCCAGCCACCAAACCACCGGAGAGCTACGGGGTGTGAGCACCAGCTCCACAGCAAGTGCCCCGGGCCGTGGCACAGCCAGAGCAAGCCCTGCTCCCCTGGGGCAGCCGAGCTATCACCATGATCGAAACGGGTTACAAAAGAAAGGGACAGGACAGGAACATTTCAATCCCAAATGCTGTTGCCCCCCAGGCCCCGGGCAGTGCCCGTCCTCCCCCCCTCCACTACCGAGGGCAGCTGGCACTCCCGAGCCCACCAGGACCCTTGGCCGGCACTCACGGCAATGCTGCGGGCAGTGCCGCCTTCACCTCGGGCCGCGCGGCACAGCGCAGCCACAGAAGAGGAAGCGAAAACCATATAAACCCTCTGAAAATGGTATACCAAGGAAGATCGTGAAGCAGTGTGCCAGGCTTGCCTCCGCTTTGAGTAGCCTCTCCCCAAAGTCTACCTATGTCTGTTGCGCACCGTGTGAGCCAGGCTCCTGCCCTCCCCGCCGCGGCGCGCGGGCGGGCTGGCCGATGCACGGACTGCCAGCATAGCAAGTCCCACGAGCGTCACGGAGCTGAGGCTGCTACCAGAGCGTACGGGATCAGACTCTGCGCTGCCTTTTCCACAGAAAAACGAACAGGCCCAGGAAGTTTGCTCAGGGTTATTTGCATTAGATAAGCTGTTTGCTCRCTTTGTTCCGGTCTCGCATGCAGTGCTGGGCAGGGGTGTCAAAGCCCCACACAACGCCAAAGCAAACTGCATCTTTGCCCCTGAGGACATGGCACTGCCGGAGACCAAGTTCATGGCAAAGAGGAAGGTGGGACAAAAGAAATAGAGTAAGAGAAACAGTACAAAAGCCCACAATTCTTACTGTGATTGTAATGAGGAACCTGGAAATTGTCTCCGTTGATGAAGAAGAGAGGTAGAATTTTAAAATGCATTAAAAAAAGCTTTAATTGAGGCTCAGATTTAGAAGGCACAACACAGGCAGTCACTATGTGTGCTAATTAGCATGTGCTCATACTCTGCAGTCTGCACCACCCTGTAAACATTAGCTGTGCTAGGCTGATGTAAGTAACGCCTTCAAATACTAACCAAGGTGTTGGCCTAAAATGATGGGATTCCAGTTGCAAAGAGCGCTTGCTTGCCCATTACCAGATGTCTGCAGTCCCTGTGGGACAAGGTCTACTGGAGCAGGTCCCTTGTACGTGAGGGCGGTGGAGCTGGATGTGGGGTATTCTCTCAGCTGTCTCACTGGCTGTCGGAGGGCAAAAATAAACAACATACATGCCTGACAGCTGCCTACCCTTTCCCTTTGACAGGTACAGTTGTGCTCATGAAGGAAAGGAAGTTCAGTTCCTCTCCTGTGCCCATGAACGAACAGCTTTGGGAACAAGAGCTCCTCTCACAAACAACACTTGAAGTGCTCCAGGATGCAAATCTGATCGGTCTGGAACAGAGCTCAGAATAGCTTCACGTATGAGAAAGGTCAGCAATTTGTCAAGGACGCACAGCAGAGTCCACTTTCTAATTAGAGAGTAACATGCACCTAACACCACCCCGGTGTCATTGTCCGCAGCAACACAGCCGATGGCTTAGCAACAGCCCCAGGAGATCATTACATTAATTTTAGTGTCTATAAACTGGGGGCCTATTAGGCAAAGGAGGCAGTACAGACTATCCAAGGACAGGCTTTCTGCTACACACAATCACTTAAGAGTTTAACCAGCTTTTTGAGATGATTCCTGCTACAATGAACTCCTTCAGTGAGAGGTCTCATGTACATGGTGAACCCATAACCCTGTGTAACTTCACACCAGTTTGTTGTTCGTTGTCAGGTCACAACCAGCTGCTCCACAAAGTGATCCTAGAGCAACCCATAAGGCTGTTCCTAGGGAAACACTTAATCTTTCCAGGACACAGGAATAGACCTGCCTTTGACTCTCTGTCAGGTTCCTGCCTATTCTCATCTTCCCTGGGCTGCTCTGAGCACAGCTTGTGCAGTTGCAGTTCACACCTAAACAGATACGCAGAAGAGAAAGCACAACCTCGCTGGGACAGGCGAGCATTCCCCATGTAAGGATGAAACCGTCCAGGGACAAGGCTTTGGAAGATGGTCCTCAACACGCTCCAAGGTCAGAAGAGGAGAAGAACGCTTTTTGCTCCCGTTGGCTTTCCAGAACCATTATGGGTCCTGGAATCCGCGTGAAATTGTTTCTGCCTGCTGCCGACCCTAAAAGGGAAACCAGCTGCTTGCTCTGAGGAGCAGCTCCAGCCTCTCCGTTAGGCTGGGAACGTTTTCAGGCCACGTTTCCTGACACGGCTTCTGCGGATCCACTCAGGGTCACCGGGTGCCCCAGCCAGGGCTGGCACGGCCAGCCAGGCTCTCCGGGGCGGCGGGGGCCAGCTCCCCGGGGCACCGCACGGGTTTCTCTGCACCTCCTCACGCTGCTGCCTCTGTCTGTACCCTCTTGCTCTGCTCCCAAACCCACGAGCGCAGCTGTAGACCTGGCGCAGTGGAAACAACATCCCCCGTCCGCTGCTGTTAAAGGAGAATCTGCTTTTGGGTGAGAGGCTGGAGGCAGCTTGCCAGAAAGGTGCTAAGTGTTTCATCAGGGTAACCCAGCCAGACCCAGCTTGCACGGAGCACCCTCAGGAGCGGTGTTGCATCAAGCCTTCACCCGCCTGCTCGCAGCACCACTGAGTCACTTCCTGCCCTCAGATCTCGCCTCCAAGCTGCCTTCCAGCCTGAGCCTCCCCACGGACAGCTCGGAAATCTCAAGTACGAAGGGCTGCTCTGGGGGGCTCTGGCGCTGCGAGGAGCAGAGTCCTCGCAGGGACCATCAGCACAGCCACAGACCTCACCTGGCAGCTCCCCCATCACCAGCACAACGGGAGGCTGCTGCAGGTCATTTATCCAACACACCGGGAAAATATGGTTCTTACAGTTGGCCTCAGAGGAGGAGGCAGGAGACAAATGAATCAGCTGGGTGTAAGGCCATGCAGCCCCCACCTGCACCACTGGGATGTGCATATACCAAATGCTGCTGAGCCAGCTGTACCACAGTCCTTTCCCCAGGCACAGGCAGACCAGCCTCCTGCCCAGAGCAGTCATGGGCTGCTCTGGGCTCTGCAACAGATTTAGCAAAATGGCTGGCGCAGTTGTAAGGAAACACCCTGCATTTCAAATGAAGTAAGTGCTGTCAGAATCACCTTTGCTCAGCAAGGTAGGCAGCTTCCTGAAAATGCCCACAACTTTGAGAGGAAGAAGTAGCAGAAACCATTAAAGCATCTGACAAGTCACAAGGTAGACCTAGATTGTTGCACGATTTTAATACCATGTTAGAATGGCAACTTGAGGTTTTCCCAATGTTCAGAAGAGATCTCTGAGGTGCCCTCGATCCAAAGAGCAAAACCACATCACATGGACTCCTCCTGACAGCTCTGCATATAGATCAACATAAGTGCTAAAAGCACAACTGTCCCACAAATGTCTGATCTTAACCTTAAGCCGAGAAAATCCCACCTGATGTCAGCCCACAGCCTGCCCAGAGGCACCCTGCAGGAAGCACTGCCCTGTTTGCACAGCCGCTACTGAGACATCGCACCGGTCCAAGGTGAGCAACGGCAAATGACTGCGGCGCAGGGCATGGCCACCGCTGCTGTGCTGGACTGGCATGAGGTCCCACAGGCACGCCAAAGCTGAGCAGTGCCTTCACACACAGCACTGCCTGCATGAAGCACGAGGGTGCCAGGAGGGTGCTGCCAAGGGCAGGTACACACAGCCCAGTCCTACCCAAAAGCAGCTTCCCGCAGCGAGACTGAGGAGTGAGGTTACAAGTGCAATGAGAGCACTGGAAGACCTAATTAATAGAGACAAAGCCCGACTCCAGTAAGTGCAATGAGAGATGCCCTCTGCCTCAAACAACAGGCTGACACACAGGATGAGAGACAGGAAGCATCTTTATCACTTTATACGTTAGTGACATGGCACAATATATACCCTAATATTTATCTTCTATATCAGCATTATTCTACAGAGGAGGAAGTGACGGGATGCATCTCTGGGAGGCACCATCTCCGGGAGGCCAGGCTCACTTTCACGCTCGCTTGCAACTGCAGCAACGCTGATTATGGGAAGAAAATGACCACTGATGCCTGGTCTAAGTACCTGCTGAATTCTGCCACACCAGATGTACTCAAAAGATCTGGAAAGCAACAATGATTTTTTTAAAGTTTAATTTTAAATTTTTGAATTACCATAAATGATTGCCCGCGTCTCTCAGGAAGGCCAACAAACCTTGGAGGGTCCATACGCAGAATCAGCTATCTGCATGTGGAAATAGTTTTGGTCTTGATATGCTTACCGACTCTCCAGTAGACATGGCTGGGTCTGCAAGAAATCTTGACACCCCCATGCCGTGAGCTGCTGTGCCTGCAGACTGGGGCGTGGGGGTGTCAGGAAGTTCAGGGTCCTAAGGAGCTCCAAAACTCTGCTCTGGTTTCAGGACACCAATGAGCTCATAGACCATTTTCCCCTAGTACTAAATACCTTATTCTTTCTCCTAAGATAAGGAAACATAAAACAAAACTTTTCCTATGTGAAAGGGAAACCTGCTGCTAGTAAGCCAGGCTCTCACAAGGCAGCATCCCCATACAAGGTAATAGGCCAAAGCTCTAAGCCAGTATTTGTGCACACTGGGACTTTTGTCCCTTCTCTACCCTTTAAAGAAAGAATCTCTTTTTAATGAGGCCGCAGTTGCAGGGGAATCCAATTTTCCATGCTACAGTGGAAAACTACGCGGGTTTGCCCATCTGAGATTCAAATTGTAATTTCTTGTGGCCAAGACCTTGCTTTGCATTTGGTTTTCAGCTACTTCTGTCCCTTTCCTCCCCATATCCTTCCTATCCAAGCAGGTCCCCTGAATCCAGCTGTGAGCTGAAGCATCCTCACAGTGAGCATGTGGTTTGGAGGAAGAGAAACAGAAGATCTATTCGAACAACACCAGTGAGAAATGCCAGGCTTCCCATGGGTGCCTGTCTTCACTGTGTCTACCACCTTCCAAAACCCCAGAGGCACAGCAGAGTGCAGGCTGACAAGGAGAAAAGCAACAGACAATTCAGCCCTTGCTCTAGACTTAATTTCTTTAGGGAAAGTTAATTCTAGCAGGGTCAGAGAAAGAAGCTTAAGAGTCCCTACTATGCAACCATAAAATGAAAAATGCTGCCCAGGAAGAAAGGAGGGAACGATTTCAGAGTTAAAAATGTATTACTAAACACCTGTAAGGGTTAGTTAACTATTTCAGGTTCTGAACAAAATCCTCCCTCTTCAAAGGACAGCTTGGACCGAGGCTGCAGCTAACAGCACCAGAGCTGTTAGGACACATTCAGAACAAGCTGCCTCTGTCATCCTGCTGACATTAAAACTGAATGTTTGCTCAAGAGATCAGCTGCTAATCTTACTCAAAATGTATACAAAGTAAGCAAATTCTGTGCACTCAACTGGAAGTCAGGAATTGAAAGCATTTGGGCAGTTTGGACCCGTCATGATTCAAACAGACCACTTAACTGAGGGGAAGTCCAAGAGCAGAGGAGTAAGATACGAACACATCAGAAACTTCTCCCCAGCCAAATTAAGTCCCTTTTACCAGATGGTTAAGAAACCTGTGGCTTAAAAATGTGCCAGAAGAGATTCTGGCCAGTGTCTGAAGAGGCTTAGGAGAAGAGAGAGAGACAGCCCAGACCATGCTCCACATCGCAGGTACCTTCCCCTGCCATGTGCAACACCGGCGCGGCAGGAGCCTGCTGGCAGCAGCAGCTTGCACCCAGCCTGCACCCCGCAAGCCTGCTACCGGAGCTCGTAAGTGGCTGAGGGCAGCAGCTGCCGACATGGCCAGGGTGACCGTAATAGGAAGAAAGATGCTGGAGCCAAGTTTCAGGGAGTGTGACTGATCACAGGAGCTTCGGTGTGATCAGAGGAGCGGGAGTCACAGACCAGGGAAAGGGCTGCTCGCATCAATTCTTAAAAAGGAATAAGGAACAGGCGCGCAACTGCTTTCTTAGCTCCTGCTCCCTTCTCCTCACAAGCACATTAGTCGTCCCGTTTAAGAGAGAAGGATGCTCTCCTGTTCAATTACGGTAGCAGTGATACCAAAACCACTGGAGTGCATACTGAACGTGAGTGCACACAACCTGCAGGCCTTCCTCGTCTGCGACAGCCAGCGGGCGTAGCACCAGCCCGGCAGCAGCACTGCCAGTGCCACTGCAAAGAGGCTGCCCGCGCTGGACCGCACCATCAGCTCACACTACACCCCCAACATGGGAACATACACCATTCCCATCTGCTTGTGGTGTCTCAGCCTCAACAGCCCTGGCAAAAAAGCCATCAGCTAGTGGGTGCTCGAGGGTCTGCCAATGTCAAATCCACAAATTCCCTTACTTTTCCTCTTTCAACTAGAAAATTGGGCAAGAATGAGGAACTTGTTGCTTGTGCAGGGCTGAACAGGCCTTTCAGACTTATTGAGCAGACCGTACATTAACCATCACCCTACTGGCAACAAACAGTAATGCAAGAACACAAAACAAACCCTAAAGATAGTCATCAACCATATAAAACAAATTAATGGGCAGGGGCTGGCCTCCAGGCCCCAGGTTTCACACCAGGTCTAGGCAGAAGCTAATCTGGACAGTGAAATGCCTGTTGCTTAGAAGTGGTGTAATTTATCTGTGAACCTTCTTTGCCCGTGTCATTATGAAGTGATGAACAAGAAAAGGTGGTGGGAAGGGATCATAACTGGATGAGATTTCGTCAAGAAAGTCATGAAGAGAGTATATATAAATGTACATGAAACTACGAATTGGTAGATAAGGTGCTTCATGTTACCTGCCTGTCGTAGCATATGTTTTCTTGTTCTGCGTGCTACAGCCTCATAACACCACACATCATTGCAATTACAGCCTCACACGAGGTACAGGGCCCCTGCACGAAGTCAGTATTCTCCAGAAACAAACATATGACCACAAAGATCAAATGGGAAAACACATCCATGCCCCAAACTCAAAAGACAGAACTCTGTTGCACAGAGCCTAGGATGTACTAAATCTTCCAAATGCAGAAACCCAGTGAGATCTTTGTAATGCCTTGGCTACTACAGAAAGAAAAAGGGAGTCCCAAAGAATAAGTATGTTGTGAGGATTATAATCTAGCTATGAAAGTTTAATTTTGGACCGAATTGATTTATGCCCATGTAACCCAGCAAAGTTGGCCCATAGCCATATAAATGCCTAACTGCTTATCCAACTGCACAAACCCAGGACTCCGGCAAGAGTGTTTCAAAATCTCTTTGCCCCGTGAAATAATGGTCATATCCAGTACACTAGAATTCAAACATGAAAGCATGACAGGAAATGACTAACTGCACACTGAGGCCAATTTACCTTCATCTTAGATCTGCTCAGCACACAAGAATCTTGCAATTCAAACAGACATCACAGCCTATATGCAGAAAAAATAATCTGACTGCTCTAGTTGCTAGTTCTTGGGGTCTGTGCATCTCAGTACAGATATCATTGCAAAATAATGGAATTCCGCTCTATTTCCCTGAAGTTCTCTTACAATTCTAGCCTTATGCTCTAGTTCTCACTTTTCTTTCCCTTAGAGGAAGCTGTTTTTTAAATTGAGGATGAAGCCATTCTTATTTCTGAGGTGACAGATAACTTAAATTAGTGTTTCCAAAGCTTTTTGTAGTCCCTGAATAAAAGGTACTTATGAGATTATACCTCTATTTCACACGAAGTCAATCAAGGGGCTGCTTCAAGCTTGCTTCTGAACAAGCATGCACGTGAGCTTGTGGGCAGGCTGCAGGGGACAGACGCAGTCACAGCGCGCATGTTTTGTGCTCACATGCTGAAAAGCAAACCTGCGTGCTCTGAGCCCAATCCCTTATTAACTGTCTTCTCCAGAAAGCCTGGCAGCATTTTTGCTGATTAAGGCTTTGCTCAACTTCAGGGTTTTTTTAACAAACAAAGCAACTTTAACTTACAGTCGCAGGAAAAGACATGTAAACCAGACATTTTTTTATTTAATGCATGCCTATTACTTAAAGGGCAAAGTGAATTTTTTCACCAAATTTGGTCGAGGTATTCCCTTTTCCGATTTGATTCTTTTGTCTCCCAAACACGAGCACTCGTAGTTGGTTTCTTGCATATAAGCAGATACACCGACTGAGAAAGGTAACCTGCATTGTAACCCTGGCAGTTCTGTGCCTTTCGGGGCTCTCCACCCACATGCAAAATCAGCAGAGTGAAGAGAAAGCCAGGAAGGTGACGGGGGCACTGCAGTGAGACTCCTGTGCCACACAAGCTCTTGCCCAGCAGCCTCTCTCTCCCTCTCCCACCGTCCCGATCACTAACCGTGGGCCTCTCCACCTGTGCTATTTGCACAAGAAGTATGGACTGAAGTACTTTTTACAGCTGCTGGTGTCCCTTGCAAGCAAAGGCAATTACAGCTCTGTAGCCCGCACCATGTGAGCAGCTTCTAAATCTGGGGAAGGACTGAATCCTGGCAAAGACGAATTGTCTCGGGTTACCATCCCGAGAACTGCTTGCCTGTGGCCCGAAACAAAACTAAGATCATTTGTTGCCTGGGAGATGCTGTATGTGCCAGCTGCAACCCTCCTGAAAAAAGGTAGGGCTCTGCAAGGACAGCATAGCTGAGCCCTCGAGAGCACAAGAGAGTACAGAACCGGGACAGACAGGGATCATTGAGGGGAAGATAACCTCTTCCTTTAGCCACTGCCTTGCCAACGTAGAAGCGAAACAAGTTTCCTTCTTCTGTGGCTGAAGATTTCTCTGCTAGGTGTTCTGGTCATCAGGTGTCATTCACTTTTACTACACAGAGCTGGTTATCTTCAAATCAGTCTCCTTGGTAAAGCATTTCTCACTGGCACCTTTAAAAATTACTCTTAAGTACTGCACATTTTAAATAATAGAAGCCATCAGTCGTAATTGTCACATATTTTACATAAAATCGCTAAGAAATAACTCCTTGCAAGCACTAAAAAGAAATTCGCAAGATGCAACACGCTTTCCGATTTCTGCCATGCTGTGCTGCCACACTTTGAGATAAAGAGTCTTTGGTGGTACTCATGAAAGGGAAAACTGGTGCCACATCCAAAAAACTAAGTGGAAACAGCTATTTTAAGGGGCACAAATGCTCACAAAATTTATGAATGCCTTTATATCACGCAGCTACACCTTGAGCTTCCAACCTCCATGCCCCTGCCCGCTGGACGTGTCTGTCTCTGAACTAGTGCTGCGGCTCACCTCGCTGCAGCACTTCAGTCTGGGCAACATGCAGCACTGCTGCTGGCAGGCGGCACRGTAAAGCACATGTGCTGATCGTGCCTAAAGACTCATAAAGGGGGAAAACTGCTCCTTTACAGAAAAAAAACCCACATGAACAGCGTTAGAGAACCCTGATCCAGGTCTGTGGCTCATTTACAGAACCTCATTCTCTCATTCAAATCTGAGATTTACAAGGAAACCTACATGAAACAGACCTGTCGCAGACTGAAAAGGAAACGAGAGGTCAAAATTTTAACTAACAGAGGCTCCTCTCATGACGACTTTCAGGTAAAGACCAAGAAGAGTTGATGTTTCAGCCCCTGAAGCAGCAGATATGAAGCAATGCCCCATGTCTTTGCTGCAGAGAAGATGCTCCCCACTCGTTCACTGAAGGAAGCAACAGCATCCTGCTCTCTGACTAGACTGAAAGATTTTCCAAAGCTACTTACATGCTCAGGCAGTCCGAGGATCACGGCAACAAGACACGACCAATGCCCTAATAACCCTCCCTCTGTTCTCCTAACCGACCACAACAAAAATGCTCTATTTACAAGCTATTTGTCCCAAACGGGCAAATCCCTGGAAACAAAAACTGAGACCAGTTCTCTGTTACCTTGCATTGCCAAATGCGATGGACCAGCACAAACCCAACAGTCTGAACAGCAGCAGCAGCACCGTCGGCAGCAGCGCGAGGGGGGCTCTCCCAGCGACTCACACCCCARACAGTTGGAGCGGCTGCGACCAGCAACTAGTAGTTGCAACTAGTCACTAGTAAATCATCACTTCACTAGCAGAACGCTCAAGTGCTTGCCCAGAAACAAAAGCAGTCACATCATAACCCAGAGGGTGACATCAGCACAGGGATTACATTTCCTACAGAGGTTTAAATGTCATTACTTGTGACTGGAAATTGGACACTTACAATTCAAGTTACTCTAAATTTTCACAAAAGACATAAGAATTCTGATTCCAATTTTGTGTCAATATGTTTCACTTCCAAACCCTTGCTATTTCTCAATGTCACGATGACAGGAAAAAAAAAGAGAACAAGCAAAACTCCTAACAGAAAGTGAAAATCTAACAAACATCATTATTAGCCTGACTTACAAAGTCAGGTGCTAATGAGGTGAGTGGCAGAACCCATTGATTTCCACTGGAAAGGGTCAGTGTTATTCAAACAGCATGATCTATTTGGGGCCCAGTTACTCAAAATCTCTGGATTGCCCCCTTCCACTCTTACTCAAAGTTATGCTCTGCGTCTTCCAAAATTAAAACTCAAAGCTACCAAGGATCTGAAAGCACTTATTTCATCATTCCTTAGTTGAGTCATTGTTTCACAGAGCATGAAGCACGATATAGTCCGTGCACATGGTCTAACACCTTCACCAACCTGAAGCGCATTTGTGATTTTCCACACACAGCTCTTCAGGCTCTCCAAAAGCAATGCAACCAAGACTTCTATACAAGCGCAATGGGCCACATTTAATCTTCCTGTGAGTTACATGATGTTTGCATAGGGTTGAGAAATACTAGAAACAAAACTTCTCTTGGCTGAGTTATATGCAACACACTGTGTACTTCTTGCTATTAATGACTCTTTAGTAAGTACCACTATTACTCTACATATTCCAGAACCTTCTGACTTAGGCATTGGAGCAATTTTCTTGATCTGACATGTTTACTGAGTTAAAGGTAGCCACTGAAATGCCTTAAAATTTAAATGCTGACTCTTCTATTTGAAAATTTCCATGTGCTGAGAAAAGAGGCAGATGAGAATAACTAATCCACTTTTAAGGACACAAACTAAAGATTAGTTTCTTTACTTGGAAAGTAGTTTAGCTCCCTGACTCCCTACTGCAACTAACACAAATATATATGATGATCCAGTGCAAGACCATAAATGCAAGAGCGCTCAGTTTCCACAGATCTGACATCCCGTACGTTTCATAGGATTGTTGCTTCCTCAATTCCCTAACAGCTGTCACCAGCAAAAACATTATTTACCCTTTTAACACCTGCAGGGCAGGGAGTCATTTTCTCTCTCCCGGGATTTGCACCTCAGAGGGTTTTGGCACAAGGCAAGCCTGGTAGAACTAAAAATGGAACCAAGATCCAAGTCCCTGTCCATCTTTCTCCTCCTTCTGAGATGCAGCACATGTCCCCGTCAGCCTGGCAACTGCGACCCCCACTAATGCATGTTACAGACCTACGTCCAAATAGATTCCACAAACTGAACCCTGTGTGAGAAGCAGGGGAAAAAGGAAGGAAGASAAGGAAGAGAAGCACATGATCTTTAAGGTCCCTTCTAACCCAAACCATTCTATGACAGACAGACACAGTACTGTGCAGTTACAAAGTACAGTTAATCCAGACTCCAGACCTTTCGACCAAGTAACACCATGCCTTTGCTAGTTGCTCCTACTATTTAAACTTTGGGGCTTAAAAGTGAGCTGGAAGAAGGCACTGGAGTAGTGCAGCACCAGGAGTTACGCACCAGTTCAAACTGTGTTAGTTCTTAAGAATATATAAAAAAACGTTTTCCTTAAATGAGGGTAGTGGAATTCCAAGATGAAGTCAAAAGCCTGGCAAAAGTCAGCAGTTTAGGTTAGTACGTGGGATCACGATGCTGACAAAAGTAGTCCTCGCACCCAGAGACAGTTGAGGATCCACTTTTTTTGTTGCTGTTCTTTCTTCACCATCTTCACATCCTAAGCGATATCTAGGAATACTGCCATCAGATGTGGACCTCAGAGAGGAATTTTTGTCTTCAACCATACTGAAGTTAGGCCTTTCAGATAGACATTTTATATTATTATTCAATTTCTTTTGTTTCATTAGAAGAGTCTTAAAAACAGACATTTTTCACCAGCACTACTGAGTTAGTATACACGTCGTTTTAGCGGAAAATGGCATGATCTGCAGCCACACAGATCTGAACTACAACAGAAATTACCTAAACTCTGACACACTCACATGAGGGAAATCCTGCGGGCTTGGATCATTCAAGAAATAAGGTTGCTTTACAGTTACAGGAACAACTGTGTCCAGAATGGGCTCTAAACTGGTAAGATACAGTCTGAAAATCAACTGCTGATTGTTTTTACAATTCGCATTTTATATTAAAAAACCTCCCAAAGACCTCAGGAGGCAGAGCTCAGCCTGGAAAGGATTTTTATGGTTACACTGTAAACCCACAGAAAGCACGGATCTAGAACGGAAACAGTTCATTACAGCTAAAATACTGATCCTGGGTTCTGCCTGAAACAGCTGGGATTATTTCTCCAGTTAAGCAAATTCCTGTTACTGAAACCCACTCTGATATTTAAAGAAATTTGGAGAAGATGCTGAGTAGTCACTCTTATTCCCAGATAACCAGATCAGAACCATATTAAACAAATTCAAAATATCAAGGTCATATTTACGTTCTGGGGCAATAATTAAATATTTAATAACTTGTGGTTCCAGTATTCTAGTTTTTTTCTATGCACCAAAATATTTAGTCATGTAAAAAACCATCTGTAGCAGCTGGAAGACATTCATTTGGCCCACTAAGATTCATTAGTTTAAAAATACATAAATAAAGTGTTAACTTTATTTCCAAAAGGCTAACACTGCTGCTTTCAGCTTTACTAGGGTGCTTGGTGAATAATGCTTATGCAACGTTCTCCGCAGGAGGTATCAGATGCCACGGTTTCACAAATGCATACAAATATCTGTTAACTAAAACAAGTCTTGTATTTAGGTTAATGCTCTTCTGTACTGACTAACTCAAGTCATTATTCACAGCAATATGAAAACCAGCTTGCAAATAGTTCAATCCCTATTTTTATTCTTTCTCCTATGCTCCCAAATCCCCAGTGCTGAAATCTACTTTTAAAAATTACTGATGAAAAGAAATTTCTCTTCAGAACTGGGATTCAGATACCTATGTTAAAGAATTATGAAACATAAGCCTCCATGCATGCCTTTTCTCTCCCAGAAGTTCCTGCATAATCTTAATACAGCTTTTTAAAAATCACGTAAACAAGAGGCACAGCTGAGATTGTAAAAAAAAAAAAAAAAAAAAAAAAGAGTTGAATTTGTTTTAGTATCCATAGGGATCACTTTTCTGGCCAACAGTTTGCAAAGGGTTATTTATTGGCTAGCCATTTTTCTTTTGCTGGAAGATGCTGAGGTTTTAGCTAAGTTTCTGCAGAGTATGCAACAGTATTCAGCATTTGCTCAGCTAATGAGTTAAATCATTGCAGCTCTCCGATGACTTGAAGATTATGGGTGTAGGAAAAGGGAATGCTCAGAGAAGGGAACTTTCAGCAGTCACCACCAAACTGCGGTTAAAACAGACACCAATGACTCTATTCAGTTCCCAAACCTCAGACAGTTTCCATTTTCTCAATAACAAAGCATTTTTGTGGAATGAGGTAACAGCCTCCATCTGCCAGGTTTAACTCTCCACTAAGATTTCTCAAGAGCGTGGCTGAACGAGGGCTAGCCAGCTGAGCCGGAGACGGCTGCAAAAGGCAGGAGTCCCTCACGCCTGGGAAACAAGGGGACAAAGCTGCAACAGGACAGACGTGGAGAGGAGCCTCTTTGCGACCGTCACACACATTCTCCTGGGAGTTCGTATCAAAAGTAGCCTCAAGTGAGCTCCAACCGGTGCACAGCTGGAGAGTGCAAAAGGATGAGGAAAGAGAGAGACTTTTCACTAAGGATGGACTGGGACAGGCAGGAGGGAGCAGAAGACAAATGGGTGCCACAGGTTCGGTGTTCAGCAATCCCTCACGAAAGTGTCACGTCTACAGAGCAGTGTGATTTAGAAGTGAACACAGGTCTGCGATGCACGTTGCGAGATGCACAGCGCAAACGGGAACACAGACACGCTGCTCCCCAGAGGACAGCACAGCCGTGGGACCGGCTGCTCAAGCTGGGACATACCCTTCCACGCCTGAAATGCTGTATATCTGAGCCAGAGCAGTTACAGCCTCAGAACAGAGGTTGGGAGGGTTTCTGGTTTTGTTCTTGCCTTGCTGTTGTATTTGGCAGCCTGTGTCTTGGCCTCTCAGCTCCAGGGATGCTGAGCACCTATCCATTCTTTTGATTTCAGGCAAAGTAAGCTCAGTTCCTCTAAAAAACAGACCACTCGGATTCAGATGAAGATTCTGCCTCCTATCGGGACCCCCACACCCAACTCTCGCCTCCCTCTGTAAGCAGCCACTTGTTAGTCAGGTCCCTGGCAATTCGGAGACTCTCAGCTCCAGGTTCAACATATTTCAACTGCCTGCCCTACCAAAGGCTGAGCAAAAGGGAACACTACAACCCCAGGCTCATTCATGCAAATAAGGGTGAAAACCTTGCAACAGCATGGAGACATGAGGCCAGCTGGAAAGAGCTTGGAGGAAAAGGTGGCTACCCAGCACATAACATCAGGAAAGGATCTTCATGGTGTATGCAGGTCTTCTGATCTACTTTTCGTCCCCGCATCTATAAAAAGCAATGCAGGAAATTCTCCGGGACACTGGAGCAGCTGGTGCAAATGGACAACCTGCGACTCAGGCAGGTCAGAACATACAGGATCCAACTTAGCTACTACTTCGGTAAATAGTGCTGCCAAGAGCAGTTATTCACACCATTTGGAGCCTTCATTCTGCCTGTGTGGCAGAAGACATTTGAATATAAATTTTAAGAATCACAATTCAGAGGGATTAGAAAACATTTCTAGAAAATCCATTCTGATTGCATTATTTTAGTCTGGTGCATCAGGTTGTATATTTACAAGGACAACAACAAAGATGCCCAAGCAGAAACTGCCCCAAAGCCATTTTGTGCAAATTTAATTGAAATTTGCAACCTCCAGACCTATGATACTACTGCAGTACAGAGGAAGAATCAATGAGGATAGAAATGTGTCCCATTTAACATTCATCAGAGCATCAGCTTTACAAACTTCTGCTATTCTGCCACAAAACTTTGTAGCTAAGACTCAACAAAAGCAAATACATTTAACCTTGGTGCTATTTAGTCCTAGGGAGATGCTGAAATCTGTGCACTCATATATAGTCATATGCACTAACAAGCAACAAGCTCATATAAACGCATGGAGCAACTGGAACTCAACTCACCTGCAACCCAAATTGAGCAATGTGCTAATTAGGAGAGAAATTTCACTTCCAAAGATGCCAATTCTCTAACCATCAATCTTTATTTCTGCAGATCAGACACAGCCTCCCAGACATGCACTCATTCAAACCAAGGAGGAGCTTTTTAATATCAGAAGATACAGGGTATACTCCCACCACTGCTGCTGATTTCCTGAATGGCCTCGTACAACTTCCTTGCCACCTCTACATCTAGTTCTCCCATCTAAAGCAAAGGCAATTTTTGAGTTGGTTTTCTGAAGGCCTTTGTGTTCCTGTAGCACTTTCTCCTGAAGTTTTGAAAACGTTAACATTGACTTCCTCACTCTCTAGTTTAATACCACATACCCAGCTGGACACCTGGAGAACGCAGCTGGGAAGTGGCATACCTTCTTTCCCAGCCAGGACAAAACATTTCCTAAGCCAGTTTTCTTCCTACGAAGAATGCTGCTGTCAAATCTCAAAAATCCACACTGCTAATACTAGCCTCAGCACAAGGTCAGCCAAAGAGGACTTCCATCAGAGATGAGCTCTGCTAGAGAAGGCTCCCTGGGGATTATAAGAATAGTACAGTCAAGCCCAGATGGCAACAATGTGCAGAGCACATTTCCAGCAAACACAGTGACTGGGCAGAGGACTAGGCAAAGTAAAGTCCATCCTGATTTCTGCATTCTGCTAGCTAAACACCAAAGTCTAGGCTGAGGCCTTTGAGAAAGGTCAGGATAGTCTTACAGGCTCTCAAGATACTGCTTTTGTTCTCACTACTTGCTTCTCAAATCCTTCGTTAAAAGATACTAATCTCTCTAAAAGGCAGTTATTTGGAGCCAAGAGTTTGGATATTATTGCAAAACATATGCTTAAAAGAGACTGGAAATGATGTTGGCAGTGTTACAGAGGGGAGCGAAACGCAGCTTTGGGTCAAAACAAAAAAAAATAAATCTAAGCTAGTAAGCAATTCCCATGTGATAGTTTAGGAGAGCCAGCAAAAGCTTCTTCTAGAAAAAAAACAATACTGTGAGAACGAAGCTAACAAGAGCTGGCTCTTGGAAAAATAAAATGGCCAGTAATGAGCCAGAGTATTGCCAACAGCACATATACAAGAGAATCTTTCTGGGAAACCGACCCAAGTCATTACGCTGGAAAGCCCTGAGGGACTAGGGACCTTGAGGCTAAAAGCTGGCAAATTGCTCCATCAGTTAAGGTTGGTCCCGATGTTTTCTACTGAGTAAGAATAATTTGTTTTAGCCTACAGGTCTCTACAGAGCAACGGGTAGATTCAGGTTGCTTCCTCTGGGAAGGGAAACTGAGTGCTCCGCAAAGCCCTGCCCAACGGGACGTTTTTAGAAGGTTTCCCACCATCGCTGACATCCCTGAAGCCCAACACCCGGCCCAGCGCACTCAGGCCATCGGCTTTGCTTTACTCCCTGTGCAGTCCCGGCGCTCCTTGGTGCTGCCGCCGCACACCGGGCACAGACTGCCGATTACCCGGCGGGAGAATCATCCCAGCTGTTTCGGCTAGCACTCCACCAGCGAGCAATTGCCCCAAAAATGTGATGACTGTACCTTCACAAAAGCATCTTCTGGAGACTCATTCACCCAAAATGGACAGTTAGAGCAATTATTCTGATTTATCTTGTCTTCCAGAGGGATAAGGAGGAGACCCTGCTGTCTCTGTTTCAGAGAGATTAGTTAATACACCAGGAAATAGGTACACTGATGCAGAGTGATAAAGGCAAGGCTTTTGTTTGCAGCCTTCTCTTTCATTTCCAGTCCAGCTACTCATAGCTACAGGAGTGTACAGAGAGTACAGAAGACAATGAATGTGATCTCTAACTGTGCTTCTGTGCTGGCAGAGAAAAATCCTGCACTGGCAGGGGATGTCAAGATGCTGTCTAATGACTTTCCTCCTCTTCCAACTCCTTTTCTGATTCATGTTGCCATCTTCCTTGCAATTGACACAAATAACATGTTCAGGCAGCACTGGAAGTATTTCCGCCTCATACTTCAATAGCAGCAAGATCTCCGCATCTGGAAAGGGTATTTCTTAGGAAAGTCACACCACAGGTGGCTTAGAAGCGTCTTTCCCAAGAAAGGAAGAGAAGCAAGAGAAGCACCCTGTCTTGTCTCATTCATCAGTGAGACTTCCTGGCTGCAGGAGAACAAAGGTTGCCCAGGAGCAGAGAAACGCATGCTACGTCTGTGCCCAAGCCCCAGCTAATCTGAACAATGTGGGCAAAGTATTCAATTACCTCATTTCCAGGTGTGCTGTCAGCATGAGCCATGACTGGCTGGGGATGAAAGAGGAAAAAACAGTTCCTAGATCTGGACTTGTCTGCATCATTTATGGTAATTATTGCCCAGCTTCCTTTAGCCCTTTAATGTCATACCACACTCTCAGCCCTCAGTTTCTCTATAACCTTTTGATCACTGCTTGCCGTTCCACTACAGAAGAGGCTGGAGGACAGAGTGCAAGACCGCACTATCCCACCAGAGCCAAAGGCATGGCAACCCAGGCCTCAGAAAGAGGAAGGCAAAGAAAGCCACTGCAAAAGGACTTCAGCAGGTCAACCACCTTCAGACACAGACTGATTATGTGTGCTAGCAACATACAAGCACTTAAACCAGTTGTATAGCCAAACCATTATAGTACCTCTCCACCTATTCACTTCCGCACCTTTTATAACGTAACACAGTATTCAACCGCACTGCATCACAGGAATACGGCACAATCCAACCCCTATCTCTCCACAGCGGCTTCACACACAGAAAGATTTTTGATCCTCTCCCAGTCTCTTTCTGTTTAGGCACTCCTGATAGTCATGTAGATATCTCACCTCCTTACAACCCCCCGCAGACTACTGATTTCAATGTTATCTTACAGCAAGGCTGTGTACTGAGTAAATGAAAAGGTAAAAAGTCAACTGAAAATTCATTTATTGCCAACAAGGAAATGGACTCTGGGGAAATACAGGAAAGTATTCCAAAGCTGCATGGACTGCTGCAGCACTTCCAGCTCTCAAGCAAGGAAGTCCTAGCCTGGGGTTTGCGCACTGTAACTTGCAAGACAGGCACTAGATCCTCAGCAGCTTAAGAGATCCCTTCCTTTGAATAAGTACAATTCCCCTGTTGCAACAGAAAGGAAGTTATACTTGATCTGTACCACTTCTTTTTCAGGTAACTGAGCTTCAAAACTAAAGCAGAAAAGATGCAAGCAAAACTCAGATATCTTTGTGCTACAGCATGCCTGCTTAGTCCACAACAGCTAGTCTGTATCTGTTATCTCTACATTTTTTATTAGCTCATGTTTACTTTGGCTGCACATCCAAGCAGTCATTTAAACAGGGTGAGAGAGGAAAATCTTGGACTCTCAACAATGGCCAAGCAGTTTAATCTGCCACTGGGGACAATGACTTGACTCCTATTGGCGTTTAGTACTGGCAGGGTCAAGCGTAACATGTGCTGAAGGAAGCACTAGGGAAGCAGATCCACAGCCGTTCCAACAACACTGAGCATTTCCTTGAGCTATTCAGAGGTCCCTTTCCCCCTTGTGTGTAGAGAAAACAGCTCCAGCCATCCAGTCACCTGCACTGGCTTCTCCACTCACTGGATTCATGACATTGAAGGCCACTAACAGCTCCAGGTTAGATACAGCACATTCCTCTCGCTTATAGCTCAGACGTTCAAAACCAAGTTAGGAAGCAGTTAAGATTATGTCCTTGGCATCAGCCACCAGGTTGGTGCTGGAAGAGAATTTATGTTCCTGAACAGAACTGGCACTGGGCAGGTTGGGCATAAACATCAACAAACTTTCATCCAGCGATGACACCAATCAGAAGGGTCTAGAGTTAATATTTATCCATGGTTGGTGCTGATTTTTTTTTGTATTTAAGAAGTTCAAAATACTTTACATAAAAGAACTCTGCAACTTGCAAGCCTGGAACAATCTACAGTAATATATTCAGAGCCAAATAAAAAATGATATGAGTTAATGTTAACAGTGAGATGACCACAGGCCAAATAAAGCCAAAGTGAGACTGCACTAAGAACAAGAACATAAATTTCAGGATTTTTATTCCATTGCTATTTGGATTCTGTGTTAACACATTTCTAAATAACTCTTGATTAACTATTGACTTAGCCCTAATGGACATGTCTTTCTGATTCCTCCCAGAGTAATATTATCCCCTCAGTGGGCTCCTGTTGAGTAAGGGCAGAATAATTTGTTAAAACTGTTCTCCATTTAGCAAGTATCAACAGACACAAAGTGAGTCACTCAGCAGAGGCAATTCTGCTAGGATGAAATACAGGAAAGTGGAAGCCATGTGGCATTCTTCAGTTTCCCCTTTCCTTTCACAGTCAGACCCTTGATATTTTCTTCAACAGGAAAACTGACACTCCCCCTCCCTGTAAACTGCTGACAATTGTATTTTACACCTGGCAAAACCAGTGCAAAACGGAAGGAAGAGAAGAAACAAAGACCAAGGACTTTTCTCAGCAACTACATCTCCGCAGAATGGAGCGTTTTTCTTTCCAACCATAGCTAAAGACACACCACTTCCTAATGGACAAAGTCTAGTAACTACCTATCAGCCTTCATGGGAAATGCCACCTCCTCTCTGTCGAGTGACTGCAGAACGGAGAACGCTGCAGCAGCTTCACGGCAGCTGCTTCACAGAGAGCAGTCAGAGCTGTCAACGCTGGCTGTGGGACCCAAGTCCCATTGAAACCAACCCAGCATCTGCAGCTGAGCCCCTTTGCTTGCAAACTCTCAGCCCTCATACTTGAATGTCCTACCCTTTAGAAGTGATCCTAAACTCTTGGCAGTAATCTGAAGATTAAATAATACTGGTAATGTTTCTCTGCCCCCTAACAACTGGTCTTTTCCTAGATGCAGCTGGTGTCTATTGTTATAGCTGTCCTTTTTTCTTTCCTTTTTTTTTTTTCTTTTTTTTAACAGAGTAAAACATTTACCTTTGTTTTCATGACATCACCAGGCAAAACACTGTCAAGTTCTCTCTGAATTTTTCCAGTTTGGCCATCTAAATTATCCCTATTTCAGCAGAAACAGTCAAAGTCCCCTGAGGAATGAGGTGTAGCAGCTTGCACTCTGGAGTCGAATGCTGAGCAAAACTGCAAGTGTCACTTGCAACATCTTGTCGACCAGAGATACTGAATAATGAACACCAGAGGAGAAATGGTTTCCTTACTTGAGCAATTACAAGAAATTATGAAGCTGTTTGTCTAGTTAAGAAGTTTGGCTTTTATTCAGACCAGCCAGCCAGTCAGTCCCCAGTTTTCCGTAAACACCTTCTTTGTCTATGGAAACGTTCTCACGCGAAAGGTGAGGCAGAAGCAAAAAGGTTTACACTCACGTCTCTGTCCCAAGGCTACTGATGCAATTAGGGCTCTTCAAGCATGACCTCATGCAAGCTAAGGACAGTGAAAATCCCACAGACATGAACAAGGACCTCAGCGGGCCACCATGAAAATCTTGTGTATCGGTGCTGTGATTACCATAAAAGTCCCTCTCCAGGGAGAGGGGGTGGGAATCACTTGACCACTAAAGAGTAATCAATTTATTCAATTTTCCTGCTGGCATTTCAAAAAACAGCAGGCCACGTAACAGCATCAGCTCAGCTGCAATTACAAACACAGTAGAAAGCATCCTAACTCCTAGAGCAAGCAGTAGAACGAGCGAGTCCTGGCTGTGAACAGAACCAAGTGCTTCCAAAGTTGGTGCACCGGAAATTTCGGTAACCTGCCTGCAGAGAAGTTTTTCCTGGCTCTATCAGTTAAGGGTTCACCTCCATCTTAAAGCTGCTAGGTCCAAAATCCAGAAGAACATCACTGAGCTCATACCCCTCAGAAATCTATTGACCAGTGAACACCACCCAGAGCCATGCAAGGCTGGTACTCCACAGAAGAAAAAAAAAAAAGCACGTGTGATCAGGGCAACCACAACAACATGGGCCAGGAAAGAGACTCCTGCCTTTCTTCCCCATGTTGATCTCGGAGAGCTAAGCCAGCCAGCTGCCGGCTGTGTCCTCGGACAGCATGGCTGTTTCAGAGTCCGCTCTAGAACGAACTGCAGTGTAAACAGGAAGCAGAGCTGACAGCAGACGTGCTGCAGATGGCTGCAAATCCTGCAGAGGGAACGGCAGTGACCTACCATCCTCCCAAAGACCAAGGAACCAGCCTGATCTTCAGCACACTAGTCACCGCTCAGCTCTTCGGATACTATTCTGCAGGCAGGGGAGATGCACAGATTATCCACCAAAAGGCACCTCAAAATCATCCAACATGGAGAGACAGTGGTGCTCCAGAAGCTGACACCATGAACTGTTCACAGGGCTTCCTGCTAGGGAATTCTGGATATTTCCAAACGCCACCCTGCCTTCGGTACGTCCCCACCACTCGCTAAGCACAGGTTTGAGTTCTTATTCCAAAACATAGTTTTTGCTATAGAGCATCTGCTGTAATTAGTGCCCACAACTAACTATGCTGCCTATATTTTTGTCTCCTATGCTAGGCCACCAGCCTTACAAGTATACAAAATTACAGACCTAACAGGGTAAGAATTAAACTAATGCTCACAACTCCTTGCCTCTAAGGAAGCAGCCAGCAAGAGGAGGAGGCAGCCATATGGTCGCCATCCTAGGAAAAGGAAAAAAAATGGCCCAAAAATAAGACAGGAGAAATGTCAGACTTCCCCTTTCCTGCTGTCCTGCTGATGGCCTGTCTATCACATTTTGACAAAGCAAATTAGGGAAATAAGGCAGCTTCAATACCTTTGTGAACACCAGAAAAATATTACTCATGCCAAAGGCAGATATTTAATATGAGAGACTCCTAAGGAAATATCCAAGAAAATGCTCCTCAAAAATTAACAGTAAAGGAATATTTGACAATCACACATTCATAGCAGCTAGAAGAGCCACAGATTTCTAATACTTGGTAGAGGAGTCAGAAAAGTAAAAGAAATCTCCCCGCACTCTTCCCTAGCTGTTCACCAGTGGCCTGTGCTGCCACCAGGATCCTGCATTCATCACACCGTCGGCCTGCTCTGGGGTGGCCTTCCCTGTGCTCCTGTAACAGGTTTTCCACTTTGGAAAGATTTCTTTATGATTTTCAAAACTGGGAAACAGTGAACGTGTTAAATTCAAATCTAAGTATAGAGACCTCAGTATCAAAGCCTGCACGGTGAAGGTAAGTAAACACCATCGTACGCCATCCATTTGAGCTTTCAGTCAGTGCAGAGCAATTCCTACTAACGTGCTTCACCCAGGCTAACTATAAAGTACATCCAGCATTTCCATGAACTCTCATGAAAAGTGATTAATGTAACCACAAGTACAGAATAACGACAAAACTGGAAATTAAAAAAGAAAACATCACCTGTAAGAAAATGTAACAATCAAACAAAACTATACTCGGTAAAAAAAACATTTTGAAAAGATGCTGAGCTATTTTTTAATAGCAAGATTCAGACTGTGACTTTCGAGTCTTTGTTTAAGACGCACACAAAAAAAGGAAGGCTTTGAGTAGTCTTTCCCCGTACCTACCCTGGGATTCTCTGGAAACATAGCAACCATTCAGGATGTGTCGAAAACTTCTCTTTGAGCATTTGGTTTAAGTTTACTTCCGAATTTATTGGTTGGGTAAAGTTTCAGAGATTTCTTAATAAAATACAGTTTAAGCATTGCAAATTTACAGTCTGGGAAAGAGACACGGCCCAAAGAGGTTTTTTTCTTTTCTAAAACTGTACAAGCTGTGCTTGCTAGAACAAACCGAAGCGGAGCTCCCCGAGCGAGCTACATCCCGGTGACGACAAAGCAAACCCAGCCGGCGTCCCGCGGGGATGCCCCGTCCCCGGGTAGCGCCCGGGACACCGCCGCGGAGGCACTTTCCCTTCCAGCCGCCCCAGCCCGCTGCGCCCCGGGGCAACCCCCGCCGCTGCCCCGCGACCGCCCCGACCCGCCCGGGGCTGCGGGGGGCAAAGCGGGCGGCAGCGGCGACTCCCGCCGCCGCCCCCCCCGGCGCTGCCGCCCGGCCCGTCCCGACCCACCTGGTCGGCGTCCCGGGGCCGCGCCCCGCTCGCTGCTCGCCCGGTGGTGGGCAGGCTCGGCGCGGCGCCGCTCTGCTCCCAGCCCCACAGCGCGGCGCGGAGCACGGCCCCGCCCGGCCCGGGGCGGGACCGAGGGGCGGCGGGCTGGGCCGGGCCGGGGGCGGCGGGTGCGGCCGTCCGGTGCCCGCCCCGCACGAGCGCTCGCCCCGAGAGCCGGGAGGGGGTCACGCCGTCGCCGCCGCCAGTGGGTGCGAGCGGGACGCTCCCGCCAGCCCGGGCGTCCGTGCGCCCCGGCGGCGGGGCCGCCTGTTCCGACCCCCGCGGGATGCTCCCCGGGTGCCCCGTGAAGCAGCGGTGCCGAGGCAGCCGGCCCGGCGCTAATCCCTTCGCCTCGCCGTTCGCTTTCGAGCGGCCATCCCGGTGCCAGGCCACCGCAGAGCCCGCCCGCGGGCCGCGCTTACCCCCTACCCAGCTCGGCGAGGCGCGGGGCTGCCTGCGGGGGGGGAGCGGCGGTGGCGGGCTCTGGAGAGCCGGGCTCTCTCCGCTCTGCCTGCGAACGGGTCCCGCCCCGCAGGGAAGCCCCGGGCTCGGCTCCCGGCGCTAGGCAGCCCCGCGGAGCTGTCCCCGCCGCCGCAGCCCGCCCCCGCCGTACGGCTCCCCCGCGGCGCCGCCGTTCCCCCGCGCAGCCGCGGGCCCACAACAAGCCCCGCGGCTGAATGGCGCGCGGAGCTCGGGGCGTGCCCGGCCGCACCGCTCACCGCGGCGGCCGCATCCCTTCGGCAGTGAAGCTGAAGCCACTCGCGGGCCCGTGCCCTGCAGCCGCCGGCGCCCCTCCCGCCCGGGCCCGGCGGACGGGCCGAGCCTCCCGTGCGGTTCGGCCGCGAACAGGGACAGCCCGCGGCGGCAGGCAGCGCCTGGTGCGCGGCCGACAGCGGCCGCAAGTCCCCGCGCTCCCGCCGGCCCCTCCGGGCCGTGCGCCAGCCCCCACCCGCAGCACTGCCGCGGCCTAACGGGGCTGCGCGCGGCCTCCCGCCGCGGCTCGGGCGGGGGGGACGGCGGCGGGGCCCAGCCGTCGCCATGGAGATGGCGCCACCGCCCGGCGAGCCTCGCGCGCAACCTCTGACCCCGAGGCCCCGCCCCTTCCTGCCGGTGTACAGCGCCTGGCGTTTCACAGCGCGGCGGCGGCGGCACCGCGGGGCGGGACCGGACCGGACCGGACCGGACCAGGCAGAGCGGGGGCACCGGCACCGCGGCGGGAGGCCCGAGTCAGGCGAGCGGAGGCCGCCGCCCGCCGCCATGTCGGCCGCCTTCAGGAAAGCCGCCAAGTCGGGGCAGCGCCCGCACCGCGAGCGGGCACAGGTCAGTGCGCTGGGCCGGGCCGGGCCGGGCCGGGCCCCGCCGCGGGCCGCCGAACGCGGCGGCCGCCCATGCTGTTCCCTGCCTTTCCTCCTAGCCCGCCTCCCGGAAGAAGCTTGGCTTGCTGGAGAAGAAGAAGGACTACCGGCTCCGCGCCGAGTGAGTCGGGCCGCCGCGAGGGGAGGGCGGCCTCGGGGGTGGCGCCGGGCTGGACGCGAGGTGCGGCCTCCGCGCCGGGAGCGAGGCGGGCGGCCTGTCCGTACGGAGCAGGGGCCGGCGGCGGCGGCGCTCAGGGGCGTCCCCGGCTCCGGAGCGGTCCCTCCGGCCGCGGGGTCCCTGCGCCGCAGTGTCGCCGGCTGCCGAGGCGATGCGAAGAGCCCGGGCTCCTGGTGGCGCGAAGAGCCCCGTACCCGATCCCACCTAGCAGGCGCTTTCATAGAAGGAGACGCGGCGTGCGCAGGCAGTTAAATATCCCCGTGGTTGAGTCAGAGGGAAGGGGAACGTGGAGGGCGAAGGCCTCACAAAATCGTTATTATTGTGATTAATACAAAACTTACAAGCATTATTTTCCATCTTTAATGGCTGTTTCTTTAGAAGATCTGAGTCCTAAGCAGCTCAGTACGCTTTGCAGAACGGGTGAACGTGTTTCCATTACTACTCTAACACTTGCTGTTGGACACTATGCATTTCCAGCTTCTTTAAGGAATGAACTGTAAAGCTAAAGTCGTTTGGTGGTGTCCAGCTCTATATGTGGAGCCTTGTCTGCTGTCTCAAAGCTCTAAGCATCACTTTGAAGAACTCAGCATTTCATCAGGGAGTGTGAACGTGGAAAAACTGCTGAACAACTTTTGGTTTTTTTCCTTTTTTCCCAGTGACTATCACAAGAAACAGAATGCCCTCAGAGCACTTCAAAAAAAAGCTCTGGACAAGAATCCTGATGAGTTCTACTTTAAAATGATACGTGCAGAGCTCCAGGTGAGAATCTAAATTGCCTTCAAGCAGAGTTACACTCTGTTGCTGTAAGTAACATAATTTTTTTTTCTACCTTGTTTTGTTTTTAATGTATGAATTAGTAAGTAAGCTAGCAGACTTGGTTTGGTGCCTGTGGAGGGCTTTAAAGAAAACGAGGGGCAAAGGACAAAAAGGTTCTTTTGCTTTTATTGTTAGGACCCACAGTACACTATAGCTAGAATGGTGTCTGTCTGTAAGTGCTATGTTCCATCTGGTTTTAGGATGGAGTTCATATAATAAAGCAGCCAAAGGATGAGGTGACCCCCGAACAGGTGAAATTGATGAGGACACAGGATATTAAGTATGTGGAAATGAAGAGAGTGGCAGAAGCCAAGGTAATACTTCACTTTTTTAGTGTATTCCAGTTTGCTCAGAATTGTTCTTTTTATTGTGTCTCTTTGTTGTTGGCTATTGTGTTTATGTTTAGTGTAATACTGGAAATGATAGATGGAAATGTCAGTGGAGCTCTGCATAAAGAACCGAAAGATATACTGAATAATAAAAACTATACCATGCACTAGTAAAAAACATGGCAATTTCTTATGTAAATTTCAGACATTAAACATGTACTCTTGCTTCTCATATTTATAAAGAATTGAGGATAATTGTTACTGAAGTGGGTTGTTTGAATATGGTAGGCAGGCAGTCAACAGAAATATGACCTGCTTCTGAAAATGTTTTATGCTCTGATGTTGATCCACGCACCATCACTGCAGATAAAAAAAATAAAGTCAGCTTTGAATTTTCCTTCATACTTTTGCTAGTGACTTCATGATAATCATTCCTACTTCGTCTGCCATACAGATAACTTACTGTTTTGAAAATTGATTTGTACATATTTGGCTGGGTAATACCAGAAATTACTGTTAACTTCTACTTGAAAAGGTTATGAAGACATGACATAAATACAGACTAGAGGTATTTTCAAAGGTTAAAAAGGAGGGAAGAGTTCAGATGCTTGTATGCTTGAGAAACAAACAGGAATTTACTTCAGGGAGACATTATCTTGTACGGATGGTTGGCGAAACAGATGAACTTTTTCTTTCCTGCAGAAAATCGAGAGGCTGAAGTCGGAGCTCCATCTGCTGGATGCGGAGGGGAAGAATCCCAACAAGCACGTGTTCTTTTTTGATACCAAAAAAGAAGGTAAGATTTACATAGGTTTTGTCAGAAAACTTGTTCTGTGATGGTTTATTGTAGGCCGTTTAAAATAGTACGGTGCTTTCTTTATGCTGTTATCATAAAAAAAAGTTTTGTTCTTTTTTCAGGAATAATAATTCAGGTGCTCTAGAAGTCTCTTTTGATTACTAGATAAGACCTCAGTTCTGCAGGAGCTATGTTGCTAGGGCTTCCATCGCTGACTGTACTTAAGCTACATGTTTGGAAGGTTTGCTGAGCATTAGTCCAAGAAGTCCATGTGAGTTTATTCCTAAACTTCTTTGTATTTATAGTTCAGGAGTTTGATATTGCAACTCATCTGGATACTGTTCCAGAGCTCGTAGATAGAGTGTACAACCGACCAACCATTGCAACATTGCAGAAAGAGACACTGAAAGGAGCTACTGATCCTGCCCACTTAAAGGTAGTTTGTACTGCCACTGTTTGTATTATAGTTTTTTTAATGTTTTACATCTTTTATATAATAAGCACTAAAGAGGATTCTTTAGACCGTTGTAGAGGAGAACAAAGTTGTTCTGTTGCCTTAGAATTTTTATTGGTGACACAAGGCTGTACTGGATGTCATTTAATCATCAAGTGCCTGGAGCCTACAGTCAAATCTTCTCCTGGACTGACATGGAGAACTTGTTCAGTCCACTGGGGATTATAAGAGTTGTGACGTATGGGCCGGAAAGGAATGATGTAGATGTGATTAGGCAGTTTTCTTGGCAAAATTGATATATTTCTCTTCTGTTACAGGACATACACCTATGGGACTATCTTTTCATTAGATTGCTGCAGTTTTAAGTGTGGTTTTTGCAGCATCCACTGTTAAGTCTCCCCTCACACCTCCCCAAAAACCCTTGCACCCCTGAATAGGGATGTGAAGAAGCTTATTCCAACGTAGATGTATCTATTGTTGGGTTTCTGATCTCATGGCATTTTTCAGTTAGGTTCTGAGCCTGAAGTGGCTTGAAATTCAGGATTTGTCTCCCCCCTTCTTAAAGACATTTAAGCTATAGTCTCACTTCCTGGCTTTCCTAATTTAAAGTGTGTCATGATCCTTCAGGATGAATTGCTTACGCAATCAACTTTGATTTGATGTTTTACTATCGCAGCACTTCGGTCCTAGAAGTAGCTACACTCGGCTTTAACACTGTGAATACTGTTTAATTAGTTTAGATATATTGGGCAGTTCTATAAGCTTGAGTTGGTATGTGTAAGGTAAAAATAAAGTTGCCTAAAATTGCCCATTGGTAAATTTGTAACCTGTTGCTTTCTGAATCAGATGTCAGATAACAAACACCCTGTGGTCCCTTTCTTCTTGCCAGCTTTCTCAGTTTGGCTTGTCAGTAAAGCAGTTGGACAAGTTGTAGACTGACAAGTTTTCTCCTCTAAATGTCTGAGTCATATTTTAAGCATGTTGGGATCTGTTCTCCTTCATTTAATTACTTAAATCACACCTGTAGTAATACCATTTTTGTGCTGGGAAAGCCATCCACTCTAAGTAGGTAAACATGACCAAACAAGTTGGATTTTAGGAGGCCTCTGTGCAATTTCTAAGCACTTCAGGAACTGGTCTCTGGTCGTCTCCCCCCCCCCCCCCGCCCCCGATAAACCATGTTTTCATTAGGGAGTTAAATGTTATCTTGCACTCAACATTGACATTCAAAGGATTTAGAAAAATGAAATTCCAGCCTCTTACACAGCATCTAAACTAGGTTAGAAGAGGTTTGGTTTTTTATGTTTGGATTTAGGAGATTAAAACAAGCACAAAGAATTAAGTCATAACTAGAAAACCTCTAGTATGAGAATCAAGATGTTAAAACAGTTCTCTGGAATCTAGCCACAGACTTGAAGCAGCATTCTTTAATATGATTATAATTTAAAAAGAAATGTGAAAAATGTTTGTGAGGTCCAGGTGCCTCAGAATAGGTCAGTTATAGACCATAGTGTCTTGTTCCTCTTTTTGTCTTAAAAATGCTTCTTTTTTTTTTTTCCTCCAGAAATTAGCCCAGCAAAGGAAGAATCAGTATGACCTCCTGAAACAGCGTATTGAAAGAGAAAAGGCCATGTTTGTTGTTGCACAGAAAATCCAGACACGTAAAGATCTTTTGGTGAGGGATTTAGTTCTGGTTCTTTGAATCTGTTTTGTTAAGGTCATTAGGCCTAGTTTTGTACGTATGTGTTTCTTCACTCTGATTTTATACTGACACTTCCAGATAGCTCCTAAAAATAAGTAATCCTCTTTTAGTATGGAAAAAGTGAGGTGAAGCGTTCCAGTTGTGCCATGGCTAGTAAATTATATCTGCTTGTCCGAGTCTTACCAGGTCAGCAAGGACAAAGACTCAACTTTGAAATGGTGCTCGCAAGTCTTTTCTAAAATACTGTTGCCATCTCTCAAGTACTAAATTAATACTTTCAAGTAGCAGAGGCAAGGAACCATTTCTGTAGGTTACGACAAGATCTTAAAAATCCCAATGACCAAAAAAATTATTTGTCTCAATGGGACTCGCCGTTCACTGGGGCTTGTGAACAAAACAGATTGTTCCTGACAACTTAAAGGCAGAAAGAGCAGACGGAAATATAATTCTCACCTAAACAGTGGAAAGTGGCCATTTTTCACTAATGCCTTGTTAGTCCCAGAGAGGGACTTTCTTATTTATATGAGTGGGTGGTTGTTTTTCCTTCTTACATGCCAGCAAATATTTTTTTCTTGTTCTTTTTTCCAGGACAAAACTCATAAAGTAAAGGTGAAGAAAGAGACAACAAGTGGTCCAGCTATTTACAAATTCAAATTTCAGCGGAAACGTTAGCCATCCCATTAAGTTGTTACCGTCTTTGCTTAGAAAGAAAGAGGATTCTTCTTATGAAGAAGGACTGGTACACACCATATCAGCTTGGTTTTCACTGCAGCCTAGCACTTTGTTAAAACAAATTACTGTGGGCCTGTGGTAGCCATAAATATATTGTATCTAATTAATTGATTAATAAATCAGGGAGTTTGTTCTCTTGGTATTTACAGTGGGAAGCCACAAGAGGTGCCTGAATGTCCTAGTAATACACACCATAAACAATCCTTGAAAAGTCAAGGTCAAAATTAAGAGACTGGGAGAAGGGTTGCACACAGCACACGGACAGAAGAGCTCTGGGATTGTTACATTCAGCTCTGGCTGGTGACCATGACACGTCCAAAACCGTGAGAGATTTCAGGTCAGCTTTTTTAGGTATCTTTTCAAGCAGGGTAAAGTTGAATTACTATCTTTCTAATCGCCCACCACCACCACCACCACATCCCTCTAATGTTCCCATTCTGCTTTATCTGCACAAAGTGTTTACTTTAAAATGCAAGAGGTGCATTGCTAAATTCCAGCACCATATTAGCCGACTATTATGGAATGGTGCTGGAAGCAGGGAATTGTTTCTTCCACTGTGCAGAAAGGAAGAAAAACTCAACCTTTATGAATAATTTCCATAGCTGAGGAGCTGTTTGTGCCGTACAATGGGGTAGTGACCGTGCCACGCTGAATTTCCAGTGTTGCCTACCAAGTTCGAACAGAGGCGATACTGAAATTCAGATATAGGGAGAGACAACACAGAAGCTAACTGTGGGACAAAAGTTTGTCCTCTTTGTTTACATATGCTTGTTGCAATGCTGGTACTTGGAAGGGGGTTTCAGCTGAGAACAATGAAGATGCATCCTTGAGTGTCCTGGAGCCGTTCAGGCAAGTTAAGAGGGCCTGGGCGTAAACATTCCTTCTCTTATCTCTCTCACTTGTACGATGTCTGCCAATAATAAGCACATGCCCATGCAAGATGGCAAAAAAAAAAAAAAAAAAAAAAAGGATGAGATGTGCTCTCAAGCTCTTCCCACTTCGGGAGTTTTCCTAGCTTCTCTTAGATGAAATGCGACTTTTTTATGTGCTGAAATGCAGCAGCTTCAGAGGTTGTTTCTGCCATTGCAAAGATTTACAGGTTGGCAACAACTGTGGGGTGAATTTTCTTCTGGGAAGGATTAAGGGATGCACTATGCTTTGCTCTTAAAAGCAGTTAAGATACTCCGATGCAGAAGGTGGAGTTTGGGATTTCGCTGTTAACGGCACGCTACAAACGATCTAGCACCAGGCAGCCGGGAGGGAGAATTAAACGCTGCGTGGGAGCAAGCTGCTGCTTTTCCGTCCTCACAGGAAAACACACGCACGACTGAAAGTTGCAACGCTTTTCCCCGTGAAAGCTACTTCCCCGCCGCTGGCAGAAAGGGCGAGAAGCGGCGCCGAGACCCCGCTCCTCCGGGAGGCCGCTGGCCGGGCGCGGCCGGCAGGGGGCAGCAGCGCCCCGCGGCGGGACCGGGCGGGAGCGGGGACCAGGACCGGGCGGCCCGGGGGGAGCGGGGGGACGGGACCGAGCTGCCCGGGGGGAGCGGGGGGACCGGG
>JASVER010000056.1:396922-428889 GCA_030449065.1 Oceanodroma leucorhoa | reverse complement strand
GGGGGGAGCGGGGGGACCGGGACCGGGCGGCTGGTTCCCGGCGCGGCGGGTGCCGCTTGTGCGTGCTGGTCTCCCGGGGAAGGGTTTGGGCCGGTTCTGCCCCAGCGCTTCTCCACCGGGCTCGCCGCGGTCACGGGAGCGAGCTCCGCTCGCCGCAGCTGCCAGCTCGAACCGTCACCGCCGGCCACGGCGGCCGCCGTTTGTCTCAAACTCCGCGTTCTGCAGCTGAGGGGTCACAAAAGACTTTCCAGTTTTCGCTGTTTTACGGTCTCCAGTCTTCAAGGCTACAGAGCCAATTCCAGGAGAGCAGGCTTCGTTTCTTTCGTGATTGTTTTGAATAGAACCTGAAGATTTTATAATTCATTGACTTTGAAAGTTTAAGTTGGCAATATTCAGAGAAATACAAAAAGGCAGAGGAATGAAAAGCAAGCTAGATTTTAAGAAAACTGTGAAGTTCACCTATGTTTTTGGGGACCTTTTAATTGTTATTAAAACATACATCAAGGTCCCCACTACACTGGCTGGGTGTCTTTGAAGCGAAATCTCTTTTAGATTGAGATTTAAATGGATAGATATTTGATCCTTATCCCTGATTAATTTTACCTGCATCAAGAGAGTCACTGGAAAGGATGGGAAAAGAAAACAGCAGTTCCACTGGAAGACCCTAAAGGAATTAACTGTCTGGCAGGAGCTGAAAAGTAACAACCAGAACAAGAACAGCTAATTAGCCTGATGCTCGAAATGCCTGGTGCGCCTTCGACCCCATTGGTAGATCAAGTGTTGCAGTGGGCGCAAATGACCTAATCGCTGGAAGAGAGCCATCTCTCCCCAGTAAAGGAGCAAGATATTATGGGATGCAGTAGGTAGCTGCGAGGCTTTGAGCGGTCAGTGCTCTCACCATGGAAAATTATAGGTCGAGTGCCATACCGCTTATTCTCCCGGTGGTAGTTCTCATCTGTCTGCTGGCATGCAGGAGCTGCGAGCTTTCAGTGAAGACACGACAGTTTCATGTTCACTGTACAGGACATGAGGAGCAAAAGTGGTGCCTGTTCCAAGTTACTTTTCCCTGGGAAACCATGAAGGTCTTAACAATGGGAAACCAGAGCACTGTTATGTCCGTGGTGTTACATCGAGCAGACTTCTTGCTGGACCTTGACCACAAAAGCCTAGGTACAAATCCAGTCAGCTGTGGAGTGGTTTATCATCTTGTGGCCACAACAGACTGAAAGGAGGTGCCAACTCTCATACACAAACACCTTTCACCTACTCCTGCCTGCAACGTTCAAGGATTTGGTGGGTGCTGATCACTGAACTTCCACCTTAGCAGATAGGGCTGACTCACACCTACTGCCCTGCAGAGCTCCCAACAGCTACCAGGAAAAAAATTGCACCATCTCAAAGAGCAAAACCAACGTTCTTTTAGCTGACCAACATCCATCATTGCGTTTCACAGTATTACCGTGGCTCAGTGTTCAGAGAAACATTCAGGCAGTTAATGCTGAAAATGCCATCATAGGTTAAACTATCTTTTGATGCCAAGACCCGGCTCCCTACAGCGCAGATGAATGGGAAATGGGCTACCTGCTGGAAGGGAGAATCCGTTTTGATTTTCCTTGGCAGACAAGCCTGTGCATTTTTGAAAGTGTGGGGAGCAAAAATGGTGCCCAGGTTCTGTTTGCCAATTTCTCAGGAAGATCCCCAGTTCCATTTCATGTCTTGAAAGAAACTGGACAGGAGCTATCTGAAAACAGCTTCCCGCATCCAACATCACACTCCAAAACAATTAAAGATTTGAGGCAATAAACAAGGACAAGGAGGGGTTTATGGAGAGCATTGGACTCTCCCCTCAGCTTCACAATTAACCTTTAATAAGGAAGTTGGGTGCTTATTCATATAGCAGCTATCTGTGTGCACTTGCACAAATCCTTGTTAATGCTAATTCCACATTTGAAAAAAAAAAAGGGCAAAAAGTTTGTGGGTGCAATCACAGAATTACTTCAGGCTGCCACATGAAAAAAGCCAATATATCAGGGAGGCAATACTGGAATTATCTTACAGGACTGTCATGAGACTTCATCTGGAACACCATATGGAGGTCACCAAGATTCAAGAAAGATTAGTTCACAATGGGACAGATGAAAGAGCCTCTAAGATGCAGAAGGGAATTGAGAGTGTCTTACAAACAGGACTAGGTCTTGGCTCCTTCAGCCTAGCAAGATAAAGGCTGTACAAGTGCCTTAAAAAGCTTACAGACAGCAAACAGCATGAAAATACTTATGGCAGAGAAAAGTGCTGGCACAGACACAACTGTGTATGAACTGCCCAGGAACAAATTTGGGCTGGAGATCATGTTTTCCAGGAGGTTCTGGAAAAGTCTCTATCTCTAAGAGATATTTAAGGAAGAACATCATTTGTGTCTAGGGTTATAGGGCATGGTTTCCACTATATGGCAGTAGACGGCTCTGCTGCAGGGCGGTGTCCCCGTGGGTCAGTCACCAGACCCAACAGCTCCCCAGGGCACATCGCAAAGGGCCAAACTCTTCCCGTCCATTCATCTGTCAGACTTTGCTTGTGGTTTGACTCCCAAAGCCCTTAGCTTAGTTTCCTCATCCTGAGGCACTGAAATGTTTCTGCAAGGGTCTGGGAAGAGTCAATACCTTATAACTGAACAAAACACCCAGCCCACTCGACCACAGTGCAAGATTTGAAGCGAGACATTGGTGGGATCTGCTATCCTCTAGCTGGGCCCTCATGGGGAAGGACAGAGAGAAACAGCCCACAGCTATTTTCTGCTTGTGATAATTATAGTATCAAAGGCCGAACCAACAGGTTCTTTAGCAAGGAGATTCCCTGCAGCTTGCAAGATACAGATATCAAAATACCCCACAGATTCACAGCTCAGGTTTCAGGTGACTCAGAATAATATTGTGCCGTATAATAATTTCATGTAATTCCTTGTTCAAGCTGAAGAACTCAATTGATAATGACTGTCTATAAAAGTTAATAGCAGGCTACATTAAAACGCTTGCAGGATTATCTCTAGGCAACTGCAACAATATATTACTAGCAGAAGAACCATCACCAGCCCTTAGGCTTCACGGGTGGTTTCCTGTAGGCCCCATTTTCCGAGCCTGAACCAGACTGGAGACCAGCACAGTGGGATCTCTCGCCACATCCCTGGGGCACAGCAACAGAAGCCGACATGCCGGGGGAGGCTCTGGAGCCCCCGTGGGCAGCCGCTGCCGGGTCTGCACCAGTGGCCATGCGCTGCGGCAGCCGGAGGGACACTCAGAAAACCCAGAGCCCTCCTCACTGTTTTCTTTCAGCAGAGCGCAGCAGGGAGGCTTTGATCCCACCCATCCCACCGCCGCGGCCGTAGGTGCTGTGCCGCGCGTTACGAGTCCACTCACGGTAAGCCCAGCAGTTGGACGGCCCAGAGTCCCAGCAGCTCCCACTCGCCGTCCGGATGCCGCTCTCCCGGGTCGCCAGCAGGATGGTGGTCCAGGCGTGGGGTCACCGGTGTCTCCAGCGGGCAGGACTGGCTGCCTAGGCTCTGACTGTCACTAAGACCTTGCTGTCCTTACAGTGAGGTTCAGCTAAGGTGTCTCGCCCAAGGGCATCAAGGAGAAAAGGGTGGTGGAGTTCCTCCACTCAAGCCTGAGCAGCTTCACAGCAGGGAGTTGAAAGAGCAGGATGTAAATCAGGAATGACTAATTCTGCTCAACACGGCTGCCCTAAACCTCTTTTCCACCCGCTCCTTGGCCACCCAGACCTTTCCCCACCTGGCTGGGAGCAGCACCGGGGCTGCTAACAGCCAGGACAGCCTGGGCACAGGGTATCATCCCCATTCCCACTGCCACACACTTGGACACAGCCCCCCCATTTCCCTCCAAACAGAATGTTCCTGCCCAAATGCCATTACAGAGGGTTTCAAATAAATACCTGCTGCTGCCTCTGTTGGGAGAAGCCATGCACCAGAGCAGACCAAGTGCTGTGCAAGGTGAAAGGAGCAAATATTTGCTTTGCCATCTCTACAGTTACATACCCGAAGCTTTTAGTGCCTTGAGAGAACCAAGGTGAGCGGCATTGCTTTCAGCAGGTAGGAGCCCATTATTTAGTGAGAACATATTCCCAGGATGTCCCTGGCTTGGCAGACCTAAAGACTGAAATAGTAAGTTAGTGCATATAGATCATCATTTACTGAAGCACAAGCCCTGATGCACCTTTCTAGGGAAGCTCTAATTTATTATGCATTGTCATTAGCTGCAGCAGGCAGCAGGGCCTTCATTAGAGCTAGAGTTAAGGTCTGTTTTGGCTGCCTCATCAGCATCAGTGAACTGCGTCCCTGCGAGGTTTGATACAATTTAATTAACCTAATTAAAAGCTCTGATTGCAGAGATGATTGGGGTAGAGCCAGCAGCAACTGCATATTTATAACGAGCTGGAAGGTGTGGGAATGGAGCCAAATGATATGCATCTCTAATGAGCTGGTGCTATTGAAGTGTGGATTTGGAACACTAACATTTATTTTTGGCAACAATGGCCAGTTTATCTTCATGATAGAAACGATCATAGCTTGATCGTATGTAGCAGGGAGCTCAGCACTGTGCTCCCTGGGCTTCTCCAGCCCAGTGGCAGCTCCACACAAGCACCCCGCAGCCCAGCAGCTCCCCACCAATCCCCCCAACACACTGCCAACACCTCCCCATGCRGGCAGACAGCACACACCAACCCACACCCCTGCATCCCTCACACAGCTCCCTGCGAGACGCAGCACACACGAACCCTAACCATGCGCTGGCAGTCCCAGATAAGCCAGGTGGAAGATGCCAGCAGACTTCCCTTCCCAAGCCACCACCTCCTCCAGCCCTCCCACGCCACCTCCACCCTCTCCCGACCCTCCTGCCCCACAGCCAGGCTGGGCTCCTGGGACAAGGAGCCTGCCTCCGTTACCCCCCCCAGGCATCAAACACTCTGTACCCTAATCTTCTCTTTGAGCACCCAGGCACCGGTGCCCAGGTAAGGAAAAGCAGCCTGAAGTGGAGAGCTCTCTGCCCGCACCCTGCCTGCAGCCCAGCAGCCCCGGCCGGGGCTTTAAGGCTTCTGCTGCCTTGGCTGATTGGGCTGGCCAGAGGCGGGGTGAGTACCAGCACCTGCCCCTGGGCCACCCACCGCAGCGAGAACCTTTTCTCCTGTTTAAAAACAGAGAGGCTGTCAGTCCCTTGCAGCTCTGTGCTCTGCAGGGGTGCTGCGTCAGAACGTGGGGTTCCTGGCAGCCCAGGTCAGGAAACCCTTCTTTCTGGGCTGCAGCAGCTGCTTGACGGAGGAGATGGCAGTGACCTTTCTCTCTCCGTGCTTAAGGGCTACAAACCCTGTTCAGACCCGAGGCAAGATGTGCCCCCAGCTCTCATCCCCCAGGACCCACAGGGATGTCCTGGCGTAGGGCCCAGAGTTGTGCCCACACCAGCTCTGCTGTGGCTGGCGTCCGCCGCTCCCTCGCTGGAGCCCAGCCTGCGCTGGGTCTGCCGGAGCAGCGGGCTCCCGGGGGMTGTGGGGCTGCAGACAGGCAGCGGGGCAGGCAGGGCACAGCCCTCTGCGGGCTTTGGGCCTGTGGGGACGGGGCGTGGGCAGCCTGGCTCCCTGCGGCCAGCGCCGGTGGGGCTGCTGCACCCTTCCCCGGGAGCCGTCCCTGCCAGGCTGCTTGTCTTCACTGGGCAGCGCAGGGGGGACCGCTCACCATTAACCACCCTGACCTGCCGCGTTGCCCCTCTGATGAGCATGTGTGTCCTGGGGCAGTGCGTGAGCGAGGCAGCAGCACGGTTCGGGGGGGCTGCTCCCCCACACCCCAGTTGGGTGCCCCCAGCCCTGGCTTTCCTCTCGGTGCAGGCTCAGGGCGCTGTGGGGAGTCGGGGTCCAGCGTGCCCGGCAGCAGCGGCGGGATGTCCCAGGCATCCTGGGCAGCCAAGGTACAGCAGCAAGTCTGCCGAGCCACTTGGAAAATTTGATCCATGCTAATTATGCTGAAAAAAACCCTTCTGATAACGAGTATGAAATAGAAGCATAGATAATACTCATCTCTGAGTGCCATTAATCTTTAAAACTGGAACAATAAGTGAAAACACTGCAGGGCATATGAAGCAAGGTGTGATTCACATCTGCTCCTCCGTGGCCTCCGCCTGATTTATTGGCACAAGGCAACTTTCACGCACTGTTTCAACAGAGCTGCATTACATAACGCCACGGACTGTTTTGCTTGCCTTTATCAATCGAAGTATCTCCTCGGTGTTTTTAATAATCTGCTGTCCTTCTTCCCTGGTACAGCTCAGGAGCATGGAAGACGAGTCCCCCAAACCCATGACCCTCTCCCAGTTCTCAGCCTCTCGGGAGATGCCCCTTTCAGCCCGGCTGTGATGCCGGCCCGACAGCAGGGACTAGGCTCCCCAGCCCGAGTGCGCTGGTGGGGCAGGGCAGGTGGGTCTCCCAGAGCCCAGGCTGCTCTGTGCCCCGCGAACAGGGCATGGAGGCTCCCTTTCCATCCCTGCAGGGCAGGCTCTCGCTGGTGCACCGCTCGGAAGCACCCGGGGTACCTGTCCTCTCCCTGCTCCGCACAGACACTCACTAAGGCAGAGCTCTCCAGGTCCTCTGCCACCCAGATGTACCGCATCTATCTTCACATTTGATGCCTTTCGTTTTCAAATGGCTCTCTCGGGGATTCACTTTCTTTTATTTAAATTGTGGATTTGGTGAAGTGACCTTTCAGCTGACTCCGAGGAGAGGTGGGCAGCTGCTTCCCATTGCAGTCCCAGAAAGATTGCTGACCTGTGGCTTTGAACAAGTTCAAAGCATTGCTTGCCTTTTAGCCATACCCCTCAACAGAGCCTTTGGATGTATTTTTCTCCCACACTCCTGAAAAGACATCATCAGAGACATTTCCCCTCACAGGCTCTTTAATATTTACACCGACTTTGTGAACAGATAATATATTCCACCTTTTTTTTAGCCTTTTAAAAGCACATGCTCCTTCTCGTAGCGCAGTTGGAGGATGCAGTGGCTGCAGCGTGCAGGCTGCCTTGGAAGGCTAGGAGGACAAACAGATCCSGGGGGGAACGCAGATTGCTCTGAACCGCGCTCGCTTGCCTGCCTGCAGCTCACGGCACCATCCCGGGGCAGCCGCAGACCTGGAGTGGCCCTGCTGAGTCCCACGTCTCCTGCTGCAAAAGAGAGACAGTCCTTAAAACCTTCCTCCCAGTACTGACTAAGCCCAGAGCTGATCATCTTGTTAGCTGGAAGACAATCCAAATGCAAAACAAAATGCTTCTAAAAACTGTCCCATAGATTGCCAAGCATCTTATAAAGCCTGGCCATGGGCTTAACTACATCAAAATCATATGGATGCTTTTTGTCAAAATCATTCTAAACCAGGAAGGCAGCAAGCAGCTTACAACCCAGAAGTGTCATAGATGTACTTGCAAATGTTTGTCCATAATTTTGTTGATTCCAGGCTGCAAGTCCAGGAGGGACTGTCAGATCCTGTGTTCTGATCGCCTGCATGCTGCCATCCACTGCATTTCACTGAGAGCCAAAACTGAGTCCAGGAGCTCCAGCTGGGTTTTGGCATTTCAGTCCTGAGGAGGCTGATCCACAGCAGCCTCAAGCAGGAGGTTCACCCCTGCCCCGGGGTTTGGTGATGGCAGAGCAGTGCTGAAGGGGAAAGATGCCTGGGTGTTCCCGAGAGCAAAATCGTGACCCCTGGGGCAGAGGAAGGCAAGACCTCTATAGTCCTTAGCATTTTCACTTGGACATAAACTTCTTCCTTGCCTCAAACCTGGTGAACATATAAACCACAGACATATGTGAGCAGAGAATAGCCAGAAACATCGATGGAAGCTTCAGGGTACTGCTCCATCGTGCATGTTCTGTGCCTCACTCCATGTAGTGTGAAAGGCCTCTGCGTAAGGTGCACCCTCCTGCCCCAACAAAATACATCAGGCCAACTGTTCATTGGGACAAAAATCCTTCTTCACCTTCGGAGATGGCAGGACACAGCCCCAAAGCAGGAGATTTGATTATAAGCCTGTATGAGCTGTAAGCATTACATGCCTGCYGAGGGCAATGCAAACCTCCCTGTTCCCTTCCAACACTGCAAAAGTAGTGGACGACCGGGGGTCCCTGGCCAGTTGGGACCGCTTTGAGTCCGGTCAGCCTTCCCGTTGCGTCTCTCCCAGAAGCAGGTGTCAGACCTGTTTCAGGAGGAGCCCAAGGAAGGACGAGCTCAGTCTCTCCTGCGAGCTGCTCCGGTGGCTGGTGTCCCCTTGGTCCCGGGAGCTGCTCCTTGCCGGCGCTCACTCTGGCTCCCTGCAGCGCAGAGCACCAGCCGCGCCGCTGCCTGTCCCTCCGCGCTGCTGAGCTAGAGCCGTGCCGTGACAGAGACAGGTCGGTGAAGAGGAGCCCGGGGTAGGAAGGCCAGGAGGTGCCCGCCCGGCGGGGAGGGTCCCCGGGAGCAGGACTCGCGCTGGGGGCTGGGCGCTGGGGCAGCGAGGGCGCAGGGGCTGTCTGCAGGGTGCAGCCAGGCTGGGGGGGCTGGCCCGAGGTAGCCCCTTAGGTGGGCCAGCGATGACAAGAGCGGTGAGGCACACAGCTGCGCAGAGGGTCACATTTTTTCAGTCCGTGTTGCCCTAACAAACAAATGTCCCAGGATGCAGACAATAATGTTTTTATGAGACTCTAAATTCTAAACTCAAATGCTCTTTGTAGTGGACTAATAGCCAACACGTGGCCCTTCGTCTCATGCTGAACTTTTGTGGTCCTACAGGGGAAAAAAAGGCCCTGGTGAGCATTTACACTGAGCACTTTGTTCTCACAGATTTGTAGAGCAAAGAGAATAATGTATTGAGACTCTCAGCCTGTGCCAGTTTGGCTTCATTTGTCCTTCTGAACTTGCCCTGAGAGATAATGTTTCCTTCTAATCTGCTGCCGTCCACCTACAGCAGGGACTGAGTGAATAATTCTCCCAAACAAGCCTTTATTCTTAAGGCTCTCTCTGGCCCTAACCCTATCTCCCCCCTTACAGAGTAATTGTTGTGTTCATTACATGATAATGGGCCGAGCTGTATTCCAGCCCACACTTGCCATGGCCACGCAAACAAGGTTCAGGCTGCACTGCTTTCAGGATAATGCTGCTCATTTGGCATTATTTGAAAGAATGTGCCAGGCATCTGAGCACCAGGCACGCTCACTTCGCCAGCCTGCCTGTGTCAGATCAGAAGTCAGATACAGTGGCTTCGCCCTCCTGCAAGAAACCAGCACATCCTCCAAAGAGCTAAGGCTTTTTTTGCACTCATGATAATAAATGACTGTTATACTCCTATGGCAAGGAGACACAAGGATGAGGAAACAAGACTTATAAGTCTCTGGTTAACGTGACAAAACTTTTCTATTCTTTTCTGTTCAGGTACTTATGTCACCCTTTCACAATGATATTTTAATAAGCCTGTGTAAGCTTCACAAATTGCCCTTTATATCTGTAGGAGATGCAATGCTCCAGGGGATGAGCAATGTACACATTGAATGCAAGTCTGCTCCTGGAAGTCGCTCTCTAGGGATATCTGAAATGGGTGCCCCTCTGAAAATACCCACGGGAGCTCCACCTGCTGTAGAGAGATACTAGTAATAGCGGTGCTGGCTTCACGGTGCCTTTCAATGGATAAAGCTAAGCCAAGGTCAGATACTGTGGGCAGGCACTGACAGGGGCTTTGTTCCTAACTCTGCTCCTGAGCTTAAGAAACGGCTACGGGTCACTCTCTGATACCTCCCAGGAAGGCTGGAGAAACGGAAGCCTTCAGATTGTAGTGGCCTAAACCTTGGAGTTGGCTGGCAAAGTGTTCCTTTGCTAAGGGGAGGCTGTCCGAGTGAAGTAGTGACTATTATTTACAGCTAAGTAATGGGTTAACTCAGACTGACATTTGCATTGCATGCAAGTGTCACACAGCAAATGCCAGCCGCTCAGTCTGTAGGGACGTGGTGGTGCAGGGTGAACACCTGCATGTATACGTGAGCACATACATGTGCATGCAAGTGTATTTAGGAGCATGCGTGCAGAGGTATGTATGCCGAATGCAATCTGTGCGGGCTGTTCCCAAACTAGTCTATGCATGGCAGGGGGGTTTCTCCCCAGGAAATGTAAGAAAAAAAACTCTCGCATGCAGGTTCACACACGAGCATGTATATGCAAAAACATGCAAGTATCCACCATACACATTCACACTCAGGATGGGTACAAGATTGCTTACATCTCAAAGCAGTGGTGAAAAATACAGAAAGGCACTGAGAGAGGCTCGGCTTCCCCAGTCTGTGCTTGGTGCTGTGCGCTGCAGCCCCTGCAAACGCCCGCCTGCCCAAAACATTTGCACATGCATGGATATCCCCCACTATCCCCACGGCTTAGACTCTGCCCTGTTCCCAGGGCTGCTCCTGAGCTCACAGAGTGTGAAATATCCCCGCACAGGACAGCTTGTTCCAAGAGACCAGGAGCTCAGAAAACCTGAGCAGGAACGGCAGTGTCCTTTGTGTATCATGATGCTGGACTCCTGCCAAATTCCTCTGCACCCACTGCCTCTATTAAATGCGTCAATCATTTCTTGGCAATCCAAGCCCCAGAGAAGAGTTGAGAGGCAACTTCAGACAGTTCAGTTGCTTTCATTAAAAGGTGAAAAATACATGCTGAGCAGGAGCTGAGTGCAGGGCTGAGCTCTGTCTGCAGGGAGAGCAGGGCTGCGGAACCCTTGCTGCCAGGGAAGGGAAAGTGGCAGCGAAAGACAGGCTTTCACGTGGTCACGGACTCCGTCAGCCTGTGAAATACCCCGATGCCTACTTGTTCAAGGACAGCCCGCCGACCCGTGCATGTGGGTCTCGGTCTTGTTGGGTGACTGGGAAAGCTGAGGGGGACCGTCAAGGTGAAGGGGATGCAGGAGTGCCCATGCACGGCGATCCTTGCAGAGGTGGGCAGGGGGCTGGGGCAGGGGGGATGGCTGTGATCTGCCTGGGACCGGACCACGCAGACAGCGTCTGCTAGCCTTAAAGGTGGTGCCAGCAGCATACCCGCCAGCTATTGCCAGTCAGCATACAGGGGCTGGAAGGGAACTGGCTCCCGTTTCTGGAGCGGAACCCAGGGGAAAAGTCTGGGGTGTTTGGCTCCCCACCCTCGACGCCAGCTGCAGCGGCTGGGGTGCTGGCTGGGAAGGTGCCCTCACTGCAGGGTGGCACCTGGGCTGCTGTGGCAGGGCCAGCAGTGCTGGCACCCGGGGAGCAGCGGGGCTCTGGGAACAGAACAGGAAAGTCCGGGTGACTCAAAGATTCCTGGCACGGGGCACAGCTGGTGCCAGCCGAGCACAGCGTGAGAGAGGAGGACAAGTGAGCAGGGACCTGCTGGAGGAGTCCGGGCAGAGAACCATGGGGCTCAGGAGCGGGGTCGAGGGGCCTGGGAATGCCCGTCAAAAGTGGTCTAGAGGGGTCACTGGGGGAAGGCCAGGAGGTGGCCAGGCCACTGAGCGATGGTGGGTCCAGCGCTGGTGAGATCAGGAGCTGCAGTTATTCCTGTTTCACAAGGTAAGAGGAAAAGGAACGCTGCATGAGAACAGAGAGACTTTAACTGCTCAGTTGTGCCCACAGCCCCCCGCAGCCCAGCATGGCCAGTGGCCCGGGCCCCAGCCCGCTGCAGACAGGCTCAGCAAGTGAACGGCTCCTGGGATGCTGCGCTCTGCCCCGGGATCAGGGACCTTCCTGCTGGCAGATGCCCCCCACTGCCCTGGCAAATGCTGGGGCCCAGCTGGGCACTGATGACTAGCCCCTGACTCCTCCTGGCCCCCAGCCAGCGCTTCCTCCACCAACATGGATGTTGACGTGTGTGCAATTACTGTACTCAGCAGAGCCCAGAAAACCGCCTCCCTGCACGTGGACAGCCGTGTCGCGAGAGGCTCACCGCCTGCCGGGAGCTGCTCTGCACGGGGTACCGTGGCCTGGGCAGCGCCTGAGCTGGTCCCCGCTCAGCCCCGCTCCGGGGCTCCTGGAGAGCTGCCGCGCGCCCGCCCCGCTCCCACCCAGGCAGCTCTCCTCTCCTTGCCTGCTGCTGCGCTTCTTCACTTTGCCTTTGCCTCCTCACGTAATTGCTTTGATCTTCACTCCAGGGGCTCACTGTTAAAAATTAATGTTTCATGGATGTTGCTGCCCATGGCTTGAAAATGGCTTTTCTCACCCAAGTAGTGGCTCGCACCAACTCCTGCAGGACTGTTCGGCTCCAAGTTAAACAGATGGGGACAAAACCTCTTGGGCTGCTCGCGCCTTGGCTCAGGGCAGGATGGGACCTGCTCCTGCCCCGCAGAGCCGCGCTGAAGCGGGATTGCTGGGACCGTGCCACGGTGCCCAGCCCGTCCTGGCAGGCTCTGCCAGTCCCCGGCGCAGCCCTGCCCTCCCTGCCCGGGCTGCAGCGCTCGGTGGCTCCCGCCAGCCGTGCCCGCACCCCCGGGGCTCGCCTCCGCTGCCTCCTCCGCATCTGTGAGAAAGTGGCCGCGGACGGGCCGCTGGGGCTCGTTCCCCTGTAATTAGCAGAAGAGGCAGTGCAGGGTGGAGCGTGCCGTGCTCTCCATGCCCTCTCGACGGGGCTTTCTCCCCGGGTTCCTCTGCACCCCGGTGCCAGCAGCCAGTGGAGAGCACCGGTTCTCTGAGCTTGTTGCAGCGCCCATTTCCCCAGCAGCCCCAGCACCCGTCTCCCCTCGCAGGCTGCCTTGTCCAGGCTTCGCTCGCGGTGCCAGGGGCCTGCGGGGGTCCTGCCCCGTCGCTCCAGCTCCTCTCCGCTGGGGGAGGCTGCTCGGCGCACAGCCTCAGCTGGGAGCCGGGCTGAAGGCAGGCCCGCAGCCCGGGGCAAGCACAGCCTGGGAACGGTCCTCTCTCCTGTCCTGCCGGGTGTTTTGGGAGGGAAGGGATGCAGCGCCCGGGGCAGCAGGGTGGGTGCAGCAGGAAGTCAGGCTTGCCGAGCTGGGTGTGTAGCATGTGGGGATGCTTGTCTGGGCTCCCAAAGCATTTTCCAAACACTTTAATTATAGTGATTTATATGGCAAAAGTGTGGGGGCGAGAGCTTGGGAAAGGCATTAGCAGGTTTGTTCTGAGGGCTCTAATCAGAGGTAGGTGATGGGGGGGGGGGAGGGCACAGCACTGGGGCCGTACCTTGAACTGCGGAGTCAGGACAGGTGTGAAGGATGCAGAACCTCCCAGCCATGCCAGGGATGTGCTGACGGCGTCCCCGAGGCGTCGGTGCATTATGTGCTCCTACGGGAACAGCCCCGGCACCAGGAGTACCACCAGACATCCTGCGCCCGTCCCCTGGGCTGCTCCCGAGCCAAGGTCTGCAGCAGCCGCCCTCCCGGGGGTCCTGCCCCGCTGCCAGCGGGGCTTAGCCCAGCTGTAGTCAGCCCCACGCACAGCACCGGCACAGCCCGCGCGTCCCCTGCGGYGGCAGAGGAGAAACATGAGGCCACGTGGCACACGAGGGTCTTTACTAATCAGAAAACGATCAGCGATTCAACAGCAACTCAGTACTTGTTGGTGTTATCTTGAAAATTAATAACCTCTTCTATTCTTGTTTTGCACAACACTGTTCTCTTAAATCTCCACCACGTTACTTACATACGCGCACACTCACATGCGCACACCCGCAAACAGTTTTCTGCAGCTCCCTGGCAGCCGAAGAGCCCCCGGTCTCTGCACAGAAACAACAGCTCCCCCGAGCCCGGGGAGCCCAGCAGAGGAGAGCACTGCGGGGCAGCAGGGCTCGCTCTGAAACCTCAGCCCCCTCCAAGCCTGACTTGCTCTGAGGAGACTGTCAATCCTACAGAGTCCTAATTACACCGGAGGAAGCAAGAGAAATATTGGGCTGCTGTCATGGCTGGTGGCAGCAGCCTGGCCCTGGGCACAGCACGGGGGCTGCAGGGCCGAGCCACGGTTATCAGCTGGTGTGGGGATGCGAGCAGCGCTGGAGTGGTGGCTCTGAGCCGCCACAGGATGCAGCCCTGGCAGCACGGCCAGAGCACATGTCACCCCTGCTGCAATCCTGCTTCTTGGCCTGTTTTCTGATAAATAACCTTTTCCTGTCCTTTTTGACACTGATGTTTATTGATGTCTGAAATCCCTTACAGCCGGGTCTGGCCTCAGATAGCCGAGGTGCCCTGTGCATCCCATGGCCACGGAACAGGAGCGGGGAGAGGGGCAGAGCCAGCTCCGCTTCACCAAGATGCCCACAGCCTCCCTAACACACTTGCTCCCAGACGTGTCAGGGTGGATGCTGGCAGCATCTCCCAGTGGAAACATGGCACTGAGAACAGAGTAAAAAAAGAGAGTGCTTTAAATAAATGTACGTCTGCTTCCTGAGGTGGCTGCTCCTGTCTGTGCAGGCAGTGCTGAGCATCCCCAGCCTCAGCTCTGTGCTGCTGGTCCTCTCTCCCAGTGAGCATGGGGCAGCAACCCCAATAGCAAAGGGTCACCCTCAGCCTCAGGGCCCAGCTCTAGCGTCCTTGGAGGGCAAAGGCAGCTGAGTCCATGGCTGCAGGATGCTCCCCATCCTCACCACCAGCTCGGCAGCGAGGGCAGGAGGCACCAGCTGGAGGTCAGGGCTCCAGGGGGCTGAGCCAGGAGCTCTCACCCCCAAGTCCCATCCGGAGGACATCTGCACTAAAACCGCATGGACACTGGGTGGCAAACCACTCTGCCCTACCTGGTGAGAATTTGCTGATTAAGGGATAAGCAATCACTTCTCTATTCACAGGCTCACGTTATCACTTAATTGAATCCAATTGATTGAGAAGCTAAAAGCAGTCCTGGCTTAGAGCATTGCAGATGGTGCCTGGGAGCAGGGCAGCATACTGAACCCTTAAAAGCATTGGCATCAAGGGCAGACACAGTCCTCCTCTCCTAAAGTGTCTCACACATCATTATTATGAACGGGAACCAGCAGCAGCAGGGCAGTTCCAGGGGAATATTATTTATCATACTTCAAGTCTGCACAAACAACCTCTTATTCTTGCCCTCTCTGCCCTCAGTGGGCAGACTCTGCTCCCACAGAGAGTTCAAGGGAAGGAAGTGTGCATCTGCAGGGTGATGTGGGGGCAGCCTGGCTCTTAAGTGGTCTAACCACTAGCCCACACTGCTGGGAACGGAGCCCAGAAGACCTGCTGCCCAAACACAAGCTTGTATGTATGAGCAGCTGCATCCAGGGTTGCTTGTGAACCTGCATCCTCCAAGCAGTGCTGGCAAGGGGGAGATCCAGGAGCAGCCCTACCACAACTGTCCCCTACGAGGGAAGGGGGGCAGACACTGAGGTCCCTCCAGGCATGGGGAAAAGATGGGGAGGGAAACGATGGGCACCTGCACAGCCTCAGCAGCAGCCTTCACTTTCCATAGTCATGCCCGAGATGAGAGCTGGGCAGGGGAGCCAGCGCTTTCTCAGCAGCCGGTTGAAAAGTCCCTGAGTGCAGCTGACACACAGCACGGACGGGGGCTGCAGAGCTGGGGCACCTCCACGCCAACTAACAGCATGTACTCCGCAAAGTGTTTCTTTGCAGTGAGCCTGACTGTGGGACCTCACAGGGACCGGGGAATCTCTCCTGGCACTCTGTTTACAATGCCACTGCCCAGGCATGGTCAGCCTTTGCTCACTTTGCACTTGTCTTTCTGATTTGGTTGCATTTTTCAGGCATTCAGCACTGACATCCCTGCAAAAGGCAGTGCATACTTTGTTAACTCTGCTACTTTCTTCTCCGCTAATTAAAATCAAATTATGTCTGATGCACACTGCATACTTTGCAGCAAAAGCAACCTGCTTTCCCATTCTGGTCTCTGGAGCCTTTGTTGCTGAAGCAATTTATTTAGCCCGCTGAGCTGAAAAGAGTGCAGCCCTGCAGAGACCATGGGGGGCCCGAGGACCCACCTGGCTGGAGCCTCTCCTGGGCACAACTTTCTGGGTTCATGCCAGGCTGGGGCCAGTGTCACCCAGCGCCAAGGGGAAGAGCATCAGTGCAGCATCCAAACAGCCTCACTCCAAGCTGGCAGCGGGGGGAGGCTGCCCAGCACTGGGGAAGGTGATGATTGGTGTTAGCAGGAGGCTGTGAAGGGCCACGAGTGCTCGTGCAGATCTCCAGCCGCGCCTCGCCACCATGGAGTGCCAACGCCGACCCACCAGCTGCCCCACAGCCCCAGGAGGTGCCTGCCCCACGAGACCTGGGGGCACAGCAGAGAGAGGAGGAGAGTGGACACTCGTGAGCCTCAGGGCCCCCCTGCGCTACCCTCTGCCGTGGAGCACTTTGTTAATTCTTCTCCGCTCCGAGCTTCGAACGGGACGCGGCCTTGCGAGCGCAAAGTGCTGCTTGCTGGGCACGGTGGTTCGTGTTGCTGCGTGCAGCAGACAGCTGCTGCTGGTGTCAGAGTGCTCACAGCTTTGCCATCGGCTCCGTCCTCCAGCACGTGACAAACTCGTGCCCAGGGAGGACTGCAAATGGGACACTGGCTGCAGCTCACATCCCTCTTGCCTCGGGCCAGCAAAGGTAGCATCTGTCCATGTCCTGTACCCAGGGAGAGACCTGGCCCAGCAAGGTGCAGTTCACCAGCGGCGTGATCCCAAGGGAACTGAGCCCAGCTGACAGAAAGCAATGCAGCTCGCGGCAAGGGGAGCAGTAGCAGTCACCCGTGCCCTGGGCTCCATTTTGGGTCCGTCTTCTCTGCCACAGGCCTGGGCACCACCATATGCCACCAGTGTGTTTGGCCACCTGGGGACCAGGAGGAGACGAGCTTCCTCGGAGCGTGCTCCGGCCCCGTGCAGACCTGGTCCCTGCGCAAGAGCGCGGCGTGACGGACATGGGGAGCGCGGGACCTGGGGTGGCAGGCGTTGTGTCCGACAGGACTCCACACTGCACCGGGGGAGGCACCCGCTAATGCCGCAGCTCCTGTAGCTCAGCGCAGCGCCTGGGCAGATCTTGTCCCTCTGTCTGGCAGTCACAGGCAGGGCCTCTTGCCCAAAGGCACTAACATGCAGGTACCGGGTCCCCAGGCAACACAGCAAGTGGTTCAGCACAGAGCAAGCCTCACTTGTGAAGGGCCTCGGGAGAGAGGAAGAGGTGCCCCAGGCCAGTCCCTGCCCCATATCCCCTTAATGAAGCCATTACACTTGGATTTTTTTCCTTAGGGAAGGGGTAGAGTTTCTGCAAAAAGACAAGACTTCCCTTGTGGCCCTAGCGCTGGTGCTGGCAGGAGCCATGTTTGGAGTAATACATCATCAATGGAAGGTATCTAATGATATATTGCCCTAATACATCACCATAGCAACAGTGCTCTAATAACGTATTATTCTAATGTGTTACCCAAGTGCACGTTCTTCCCGATGATGTATGGCTGGGATCACCGTGCTCTGCCAAGCCCAGATGCAACAAAGCTCTCCTGACTGCCAAGCACCCTCCTCGGAGCGGTACCTGCCACCGCAGGGGATGCACCAGCCGACTGCAGGTGGGCTCACCCCTCCTTCTGCCACGAAGGACACCTCTTGTCACACTGGGGACTTCTCATTACTGACAGTCATCTCACGCAATGAAAACTGTGTTTGGGAGTGTGCAGTGTATTTGAAAATAGTGATTGTGGTCAACGTGCTATTTCTAAGGTGGCTGCTCAGACTGCGGAGAAACAGGGTCCACCACGGCAGTTATGAGGGTGCGTCTCAGCTCCCCACGCAGTCCTGCCGGTACATGCTGTTCTCCCTCTTCTCCTTCCCCACCAGCCCCAGTCTCCCCACTCCCCCGTACCTTAACTCCAGCAACGGTCAGTGGGGGGGACATGCAGGGAGGAGTGTGAGAAAGGGCAAAGGGAGAGTTTGCTCCCATCTTCATGGGCATCCTCAGTCAGGAGCTACCTTGGCACCTGAGGTAGCCTGAACTTGGTGCACATCAAGGTCCATTGCACTGCACAGTGCTCAGGCAGCACACACCTGGGCAGCCACGACCACAGTCCTTCCCCTTCCCTTCTCGCAGCTGAGGTATAGGATCTCACTAGTGGAGCTCTGAAAGACAATTTGAAAAGCATTCCTTTCCTGGCATTTGAAAAGTTCAGAAGGGGAAGTGACGGGCTGGTTTGTGCATTTCTCCAGCCCCTTCCAAGGTAGCGAGGCCGCACAGCGCCCTGGGTTTGCTCATTAACAATGAAAATACCAGCTGGAATTCTCCTGCTGCCCGTTACAGGGACAGCATTGTTTCCAATTCACACTATCTTTTTGACCATTCAAATGCCATTAATTCAGTCACCCCAATGCGTAGGACAGTTATCTGAAATGTTTTCCCAAACAGCTTAGTGACTATAGAGCAACAATTCATGGAATTGCTCGGGGACATCTGTGCAAAGCAACGCGCAGCAAAGAGCTCGCGGCCAGCTGAATGCTCTCTGTGTGGACCCCAGATTCCACAGAGGAGCAGGGAAGCCGGCAGACAGAAAGACTGAATGAATGGCAGGAGAAATCATTTCATCTATGCAAATCCATGCCAAGCTCTCCGCGCAGCTGTTGTCAACAGGGAGCTCTGCCCTCTGGACTGACATGTAAGAAGATTTTATTGTGCACTGAGACGCTCCCTCTGCCAGACCAGCAGCCGCTCACTGCCCAGGGATCGCAGCCACTGGTGTCCCCCGTGGCCTGCATCTGCTGTCCACAGGCGTCTGGGGTGAATCCTGCCCGGCAGCGCTGCGCGAGGAGCAGGGCTCAGTGGGGGGCTCTGCAGGATGGCACTCACTGCCCCTCTGCCTTAGAAGCCCCTAGAGAGTGAAAGCTACCTACCAGCTTAAAGCTAATGACACCTTCGGCTTATTCCTTCATTGATTATAAGAGGAGCAGCAGCACTGCCTGTCTCGATAGTTGTCTGTAGCGATTACAGCAGAAAACAGGAACCCTCTGGGGACCTGGAGCAAACCCCCAGGGTGACCTCGCAGCACCCACCTGAAGGGAGCCCTGGGCCCCAGGGCAGGAGCAAAGTGGGACAGTGACCCCTCCAAGCCAACCCTGCCAGTGTCAGACTGATGGAAACCAGAAAGCAAAGCACCACCTGAGAAAAGGGGCCTCTGCAGTCTCAGATCTAACACAAGTGGCTGCTAAGGTGCAATGTCAGCCCAGCTGGAGGCTTTCCCAGTGAAGGGACTTGCCTGCAGCAATGCTGAGGGCTGCATCGTGCTAGGCACCACACAGACTCTCATGGAAAAAGCCAGTGAGGGGAGTACAATGCAGGGAGGGGTGTTTGGTCCCAGGGCAGAAAAAAGTGGACACAGCAGAGCCTGACTGTTCTCTGCACTCTCGGCACATGGAGCTCACTTCCTCCAGGGAAGCCCTAGCAGACCACAGTTGCCTTAGGAAGAAGTAGGAAGAGCTCTGAGGGCAGACCTTTCCCTTTCCTTCCTAATGTGCTGCTGGCTTTGCCAGCAATCCTGCATAGCCAGCCCACCCGAGCGGTACGGCATGAGAGCTCTGCAGCAGGCAGGCCTGTGTGCCAGGGCTGCAGGGTGCTGTGCTCGTCCCTCCTGATACGATCCAGCAGCACTGTGGCTGGCAGCCAGCAGCTCACCGCTCAGCCACAAGAAAGCAGGTCGGCTCTCCTGCGCTGGCCAAAACCCAGGCTGGGACAAGGGCACAGTGCTGCCCTCCTCCATGCCAGCTGGACCTCTGCTGGCTTAGGCTTCTTCAGCAGCCCCATCACCAGGGTCAGCAGACGTACCTGGGTACCCACATGTCATCCAGGTCCCCATGAAATACCCAGAGCCGAGGGGACAAGGCATTTCAGAGACCCAAACCTGTGACACCCCAGAGTGGGGTCCCACTGGCATAGACCAAGCAGAGCCCCAGCCTGGCCAGTTGTGGAGCTTGAGCACGTGGAGAGGCAGGAAGGCTGCTCAGCCTCCCCAGGGCCGTATCAGACTGTCCCTCATCTGCGGACAAGCATGCTGCAGCCCTGGCCGTACGTGTAGGTGGTGAGAGATGCAGGAGGGCTCCCTGTGCTGCATTTGCAATGCTCCTGCGCTGCACCTGGGCAGATTCCAATCTCTCGATGTTTCAGGGGGACAGCAGTGACAAATTACAGCATCTGCAGCAGAGAAAAAGGGAAATAGAGGGACCAGAGGAGGAATGATTGTATTATCAATAATGTTTCCAATAGCTGATGGATGAGGACACCCAAATGATTTTTAAGGTTTCAGTAGAAAGCCTCCAAATGGCAGCACAAAGGCAAAGTGTGTATTAATCCAGGGCCTCCTAAGGAAGTCCTCCAGGGATGTGCACAGCAATGCCAGCCGCAGGCAGAGTATGTGCTCAGCATCATGCTGTGGACAGCCCATTTAATAGCAGACAAGAAAGGACCTTTTCCTTATCCCCGTGGCGACAGGAGTAATCCTGAGAGCTTTCTGAGAGGGATGAACACACACACACACGTTGCTCAATGGGACTCTTCCAAATTGCTGAGATTTTTCCCCACCTTCCCTACCCAGGGCTCAGTGTGATTGCTTACTAAACAGTTTATGGAAACAAAGAGTTTTTTGAAAGCTGCTGAAAAAGCCCACTGCTTTCACCAAAACTAAGAGTAGGGAACACCAAGGAAAAGATCACCTCCTAACTCTTTAGGGAGCCGAATTTGCAGAACAGCCATCCTGTTTTAATGAAATACAAACATTCCCTTCAAAAGGCAGGGTGTAGCCCCTCGCCCTGTACATGGCAGGATGTACAGCTGATAGCTCTGCGATGCCATATGTCAGACACAGGCTTGGAAATGCTACCATGCTGGAAACATAACAGATAACATTGTTTTGTGTTGAAAACTGGCAAATCTCCAGGCTGGGGTTTCAAGGGATAATTTGTAGATTGAATGTTAATGAATATTATTGTTGTTATCTGGAAAGGCTGTGCTGACTTCACTCTGCTGCCAACTGCATGTCTTGATTTTTTTTTACGCCTATACCAAACAGAAAGGGCAATTCCAGCACAGCTGATGATTCAGGAAGCCAACTGAAGGCATATGGGAAAAGGTGATCCTTACTGTGTCCAGCCTATGTCACTCCCTTCTCAAACTCTGCTGCTTTGAATACTTGCTTAGATATGGGATCATTGTTAGACAGAAGTCCCGTCTGTCCTTCCTCCTGCAAACTCACCATGCTTCAGTAAGCATCCCCCAGCATGGAGCTCAGAGCAGGCATCAACGGGATCTTTAATAGCATAAATCTTTTTTTAGCTCTTTGGGGAAAGAGGCAGGCAGGGGAAATACTGTCATTCCTGCAGCCCTGCACTCCATTCAGAGTTGTGACATGGCTTTGCTCGTGGGAGCCTTTTTGTGTGAAGTATCAGTTCACGGAGCAGCAGCTTACCTGAGAAAACCGGCTGCGGGTGCTTCAGCAGCATGGCACAGGCCAGTGCCCCCCGGCAGCTCTGGAGAGGACCCTCGCCCTCCCCACCGGGCAGGCTGGCTCCTGGGCCGCTCGGCAATGCACTGCAACCCACCGTGATTTATGTGGCACTTGTACAATTGATGCGCTTTGTGCCTGGGGACAGTTAAATGGTAGCTCTGTCATTAGTTTAAGCAGAGGTTAAAGGTGATCAATAACAAGGGTTTCATGCCCAATTGATCACCCCTTGCTATTTATTTCTGCCTTTTGCTTTCCATCCCGTTGGTGCTTTTAGAAATAGTAATTAAAGACATAACAAGTGTTCCACTAAGCAGAATATCAAACACTCCAGGTATCGATTGAGTACTCTCCCTCTTAATGACGCTGACCTGCGCCTGTCCCCAACACCAGCCAGGCTGGGCCAGCCTGCGAGGCTGCTCTCCCCCGCAGCCAGGGCTGGGGCGGCGAGCCCCCTCCCTGGGGTCACGGCGAGCCCCCTCCCTGGGGTCACGGCGAGCCCCTGCCCCGGGCGGACGCGGGCAGCACGGCCGAACTGTGGCAGAGAACCGCGGGAGGGCTCTGGGACAGGAAGCTTTTACCTACCAGGTCCAACGCTTTCCTTCCCAAGAAGCTGACCAAAGCTAGCCCAGCACGCAGACATGGCCACGCATTTAAGCTGCACGCTGCGGGCAGCAGCCTGGCCGGCCGGTCCCAGTCCCAGGGCAGGCAATTTGGCTCTGTCCTGCTGCTAGCTGCGGGCTCCCACCTCTGCCCTGCGGTGCCAGCTGTCACAGGCTGCTTGGGGACAGAGCCAGGCTGACCCCCCCACCTCCTGGGGAGGGTCCAAACAGGCCAGCAGCAACACCGGACCAGGCGAACACCCCGACACACAGGCACACGCCTGTGCCAACCGCTCCTCACCCCGCTCAGCTCTCCCAGCCCTCGCTGTGCTCCAGCACTCCTAGTTCCCTCCAAACCTAGCACTGGGTGACCTGCAGAGAGGGAGCATGCTGGATGGCAAATATGTTCAGCAAAGTATCACTGAGTGCTTTGTTTTTGCCATCTACACTAGAAAGAAATGGCTGAAAATGAACGGCGACAGGAAAGCAAAAGCAAGGCAAGTGTCAGGGTGCATATGCCAACTGTGCAACCCATTAGGCTGTAGTGCTGCAGAGCCCTGGCTCACAAACCCCACAAAGATCTGCCTATTTGTCTTTCGCTTTAAAAGCATATTTAGGGCAAACATACCACGAGACAAGCAAAAGCATCTCAGTGACTTTGGGGACAGTTTCAGGTTTTTTATTTCTGGTGAGTGTAGCCATTTTCTGGGTTGCAGCAGAAGACATCACTGGCAGCACCTTCGGCAGAGGCAAGGAGATGGGGATGCTGCTCAGCAGGTGGGACAGCACTGCTGCTTGGCCCTGCACTGATCTTCATGACCCAGGGGCTGGAAAGTGCCTGGTGCCACGCAAGCAGCAGCACAATCCACCAGCCATTAAGACCAAGGGAGTGAGAGCCAGCCGTGGGATGCTTCCAAAGCTGAGAAAACTCTTTTCTTCGAAACACCAATAAAAGGCTTGTTGAAGACAGACTGTTACAGACTTGCTGCAGTCAGAAGTGGCAAGCTCTGCTAGTGATGAGCTAAGTTGTTATATATTATGATTTGAAAATAAAATTGCATGTTGCTGCTGAGAGTAAATGAAGTAATTTTAAGAAAACGAAGAGCTAAGAATCCTCCTATCGGGAGCAAATCCCCTTTGTGTCACAACCCTCACAAACAAGAGCGTGATTATCACACATACCTGAGAGCAGTGCAGGACAGAATGAATCCAGCACTGCAACTGCCTGCTGCTTTTTGCTTGCCCATATTTGCTGAAGAATGAACATCCTTCACACTGAAGTCTGGCTGACAAGCAGGCTGCTCAGCCTGCTTCTTATGGGGCTCAGCATACCCCTCGTTTCCTCCAACTAGATGGCTGCAGATGACTCCAGCTCCATTCTCCGAAGTGATGATGTTTAAAGAAAGAAAAAACCCCAAGCCCTGTGGTGATTTGTAGCCTGAACCACACCACAAGATACAAGTCTTTTCTGTGATGATGGGTTTGTTAGATCGCTCCCACGCCTGTTGCAATTCTGCACCTTTTAACAGGCCCATCAGGCTTCTCCCTCGCTGCCGCAGGGGCTGGCAGCTGCAGAGGCTGAGGCACAGCAGATCAGACCCCTGAACCTCACGGCTTCAGTGGATGCTGCGAGTCTCTGCCGCATGAGTACGTGGACTCATTCAGGAGAGCACCGTGGGGGGATGAGAAGGGAAGCAACACGCGACGTCAGGTTTGGCAACAGTTTTCATCCCTTTGCTCCTGAATAATGCTCCGACACCTGAGACCGTGCTAAGGCATGAGAAAAGACGTGATTAAAACTGTTCTGAGCGCTAAGTATTCGCCAGCTCCTGGCATTTGAACTCTGCAGAGGACACGAAGGCATAAGGGACACAGACCTTGGTCCTGAAGAAGAGAAATGCAAAGTTGCACCCTGATGACCACCTGGCTGGGAGAAAGGGCAGGAGACAAGGGCCAGCCACCACGGCACGTCGGTGCTCCTCCAGACAGCTCCACCAGATGCACGCCACAGGCAAATGTAAGTAAAAATAACACTGTGCTGATGCAAGTCAGCCGGGAGCTGGAGAGATGGCACTCGGCTGTGCTTGTCATCACGAGCTGGAGCTCCACGGGGCTCCCGGGCTGACGGAGACCATTTCAGCAGTGGGTGATGCCCTTCCACAGCACTTATCCTCAAAACACACAGCAAGCCTGTCCTGCTCTCCACAGCCCTGGGGCAGCAGGGTCAGGAATGCTTTGCCCAGACCAGGAAAATACCCATACACAGACCTGTAAGAGAGAGGGAAGCAGGAGAGCAGCTCTTGCTTCCCTGCAGTACAGCTCTGCCCACCTCAGAGTCCAGTACATGGAAATGCTCCTTCCACTGGAGCTACCGAGTAAGCCATCTGCAAACCCACACTATTCACACCGCTAGCCAGGGAGCATCTCACACTGCTGTAGCTCTCTTTGCTGAGGTCCTCTCAGCACTCCATAGAAATTAGCCCTTCCAACTTAAGGAGAGATTTATTACATCACTTCATGAGAAGTAAGAACACTGGGAAAAAAAAACCCAAATCATTTCTCATAGTCCTCAAGGAAATTAACAGGACATGTGGGAGTAAAACCCAGGAGCTCTGGTACTGTTTTAGAGGAAAGTCTCCATTGTAGCAAATCCAATAACTGCCCTTCTGTAGTACAGTTCTCTCACTGCCCATACTTCTCTTGATTTATTTGAAAAACCATCACTTCTTTTGTCTGTAGCCAGGTTAGTCTTAAACATGACTGAAAAAACTTCTCCAATTTAAAACTAATTATATATAAAAAAAATACATAAAGACATCTCATGCAATAGCCTGACTCCTTAAAAGCAATCCTGCAAATGACTGCAAAAGATGCAAACATGTAAATCAAATTAATTTCCCAGAGTTTTGGCTAGCTACAAATTTAAGATCCAGTATAATCTCAAAGTCACACAGCCTCCAGGGTGAGTGAGAGGTACTAACACACATTGAGCTCCAGGTAATGAAAAACCACAGGATAAATTTCCACAGAAAAAACCCCAAAACACTACAGTGAAATGAAAAAATGCCCATTGGCTTTCTCATACCTTGTATCGATCCCCTAGTGAGGAGCAGGCACTTCCATGAAGCATCTGACAACTCTTGTGCATATACGTGATATCTGCAAGAAGAATTTTGTGCACTTGTTCATTCATTTACAGTCAAGGCACTCAGCTGTTACGGGTACAGCTCCTGAGACAGGGAGCTGAGAAGCTTCAGCTAGCCATCCGCCTTTCTTAAACATGTTGACAGAAAAGCCAGGTTGGAAACATTATGAAAGAAATAGTATTCTTTGGCTATGGTGACTGCTGTCCATTTTGGTCCTAGAGCAGCTGCTGCAGGGATTAAAAAGCAAGAAGACTTGGAAGAATGATAATCTGGCAAAATGATCAAAAGCGGATGGCCCTCTGTGGAGCTGCAAGAAGTTAGTAGGTCCACAAGGAAACACAACCTGGGTGTTGGAGGTGTTGCACATAACACTCCAAAAGAAAGGTGGTAAAGAGGAAAATCAGTAAAAAATGTTTTTAAAGTTTGGCACAGACAGCATTCTCCTCTGCAGCAAGCGCTCTCAGCAGTGTATGAGCCAGGGCACCCGTGTAACTAAAGCACCTTTGCAAAGCTTACAAGAAATAACACTCATTTTGACCAACACCAAAAATGATGCGGTACCAAGTAACATGAAATATTCATGAGGTCTGATCTAAGATGCACATTATATCCTGTGTACAGTACCATATGCTTTAACGCTGCCTTTGCAACCTTGTAATTCCCATGGACAGCATGGTAGGTTACCCGGAGAAGCCTGGTTGTCTTAGTTCTAACTGAAACTACGGGGAACTTTCATGGGTAGAGTTTACATGAACCACAACGAAAAACACCTGATTAAGTGCAGTTGGCTGTATTTCTGCTCTGTGCCCAGGTAAGAGCCGCGTGTGCACACACGCACAGTTACACTCACCAACAAATAACAAGTGGGAGCGATGCTGAGTGCCCATAGATCAGCTCTGCAAAGCATAGTGGGAGTTCACATGAAGGACTTAACGAGCTCCTTCTCTGTGCTTTTGCTATATATGCCCATACACGTAAAACAGAGGGATGATGCTGATCAGAGCCCACATCGTGTTCACTGCTGTAAGCCTGGCGAAATCCTGTTCCCGTTTCAGGAGGGTCTGTTGGGCCAGGTCTCTCTAAGCAGCAATATAAATCTTAGCGAGACCTGACACTTTGATCTATGGACATTTAGCATTTTAAAACAAAACCGACGCAGCCCCCACCACATCTCAGCTCGCTCCCGCCCCTGCCTGGAGCCGACCAGGACCCCGCGCAGGGGGGCAGCCCGCACCCCCCGCTGCAGGCAGGGGCGCCGGCGAGGGTCCCGTCCTCAGCACTGCGACAAGCGACAAGCACCACCCTGGAGTTTGTTGGCCAGGATGCCCTGATTTTAAACAGCTCAACTGTGAGAAACACCACGAGACAGCTAAGGCGAAGCAATTCCACAGTTGTGAACTTCTGCCCTGGGGGCACGACCCAAGCCTGTTTCCAATACCTGTGAAATAGCAACGCTGAGCTTTCCCGGGGCTGATCCAGCTCCAGCCAAACAACGGTAGCGTTAGCATAAAATTAAAATATAGGTAAACAAGATTAGCGCAGAATTAAAATATATGTTCAATCAGACGGTGCTGAAATATTTCCTTGTGGGAGAGAGAGCGACCAGGGATGGGCAGTTCGGAGCAAGATTCCAAGGTGTTAACACTGATGCTCCAAATTTACATAAAAAGAGATTATAGTGTTTCCGCTACTGCTTTAGCTAGTTAGGGGACAGTTTGCATTGCCGGCGCTTTGCTGGGATCAGGCTCCGAGTGGACAGCAGTTAGCAGAAGAGACCAGATTCTGCTGAAAGCATAAGATGAATACGGCATCAATAATTACGTGTGACTGTGCCTAGCAAGGCAAACTGCTGTGCTGTAGTCACTTCTGCAGCTATTATAGAGCACGCACTCCCCGCTCTTGGCAGCAATAATATTCTAAGGCAAGAAATCTGGAAAGAAAGTTGAATACTGGAACACCACAACCTTTTCCTAAGCACACAGGAAAGCTGATCAGCAACCGTCCACCTTTTTAAAAATAAAAGGAAAAAAAAAGTAACTGATACTCTGCTGAATATTGTCTACCTTACAGAAGATAGCAATTTCCTAAAATTGCTAATAACCAATTTATAAGACAACAGCCTTTGGAAAGCGCAGCTGCCCTCCTGAGTATCTGGAGAGCACAGGCAGGCTGCTCTGCTCCCAGCAAGGATGGGGTAGACAGAAGGCACAGCACAGCTTCTGCCTTTCTGCGCGCGCGAGGGAAGGGCTGAGCTCACATCAGGGGTGCGTTCGCCTGATGCCAACTGCCCCAGCCGGCCAGAGACCCCTTGGCCACCACTTCACCTCACTGGTCTGAGATTTGACTCCACACTTCGCCGGCCAGGCGCCAGCCTCTCTGGACCGTGCACGCGGGACCCTGGGTGGGCACGGCAGGCAGGTCACCACCAGTCACTCTGAAGGTGGATGGCACGCCGGAGGTCAGTGCCTGCCCCCAACGTGGCGAGCACAGCCCGATGCTATCAAGGGACTAACCACAGCCCGAATGCAAGCGCAGAAGTGACGCTGCTCTGAAGAGCATCTGCTGGGGCCAGGCACTGCCCAGCAGCAGGAAGCTCCTGCAGCTCCCCCTGTGCTTGGGTTACAAGGAAGGATTTCACATCAGTGCAGACCTAAACCCCTCTAATATTGGTATCCTTATCTACACTTCCTACTTCACATATTCTATTATTTGTTTGTGCATTCTTAAATAACTACTTGTACATCTGCTTTTCTTTAGCGTACCAACATCACAGTCCTACTTTCCTGTGTTTTACTCCTGATGTAGTAGTATGAGCTCTACTTCCACTTCAGTGAGAAACAACCACCACCAAAAAAAAAAAAAAAAGTTAAAAAAAAATCAAGTGTCCCTCCAGTAATTGCTATTTAATCCTTGATCAAGAAAACTAACAAGTTCTTCTAAGAGAGGCAAACCTTTGGGGCATTTGACTTTTAGAATGGCTGAGTATTTCGGCACTGCAGAAATAAGATACATAAAGTGTATTTTATTTTTGCTGCTCAACAGCATGAGAGAGCTAATGCAGTGGGGCTGCCAGCGCCTTATACAATCTGACAAACCGAACAACCCAAGGGTGCTCGTCCTCCCCAACACTCACAGCACATCTCATCCATTACGAGAACGCAATGTGAAAACTGACCCTTCCCTTCTAAGTATCAATAAAATACTGTTTGCCAGGCAGGTTAGTTCAGAATGAAGAGGCTACTGAAATCACTCCTGATATAGAAAAGCAGTACAATTAATCATTCAATGCAAACAAGAGTCTGTTTTCTTTAAAAAACAAACCTCTTTTGTTCATTCCTGATTTTGTTTCGTCTTCCCTTAAAGCCTGCCTGTCACACAGAAATCAAGTAAAGGCTGCAGAGCTACACCATTACCAAACATTAAACACAATGGTACATGTGTGTGAAACAGACAAAAGAATAGCTAAGGAAAGATTTTCAGAGTTGAAAATTAATTTAAGTGCTTTCATGATACACTGACTCAAACCCTTGAATCATCATGCTCCTTTACTTTTTTACTGGAGTGTATCATCTAAGCTACTGCATATGCTCAGCTATTTAGAAATTACTAAATATTCAGTAAATACAGCAAAACTTTTGGAATTCAGGATCTCTACAACAGTCCTACAATTCTGTGCTTTTCTACAAAAACCAGTCACATTAAAAAAGGAAGCTAAGTCTGTACAAAAGCTGACAAAACATACAATGCACATTGAATCCTTTAAGTGAGATTTGTTATTATGCTCTGCATGCCAAGGAAAGTTATTAATACACTAAACTGCAGCATTTGCTAGCTTATTTGTCCCACAAAGTGAACCATTTCTTTACATACTTATGAGCATCAAACATAGCATTTAATGAAAAAACTGCTCAAAGTGACTTTATTTTAAAATATCAAAAAATCAGTTTACTAGAATAGTTTTGTATTAGCTGATGTAGAATAGCTACATTTTAAGAGACATTGAGAATGCAATAATTTGTAACATTCTCTATTGCAAATGCTTTGTTGCTTAGGCAAATATTATACACACCTCCCAAAGGCATAAAATGCAACAAAAATCAAATTGCAGTGAAGACAAGAGTTTTCACATATAAATTTTCAAGTGTAAATTACATTTGCTATGTTAAAAATTTGTATATATATAAAGAAATAATTATATACTAATTCCTATGCAAGATGGAGTGCTATCACTAGAAAATCCCTTTTTAAGCCTGCTTTTTTCACAGCATATAATTTGTACCAAGAGTCAAGCAGAGAAACTAGCAAGTGCCAGACATTCAAGAACATCGGTAAGTTCTCTGCCAAATAAAGAATTTGGTGCTTTACTGCCAGATTTCGACTATTTCATCAGTGCAAGAGCTCTGTATAGGCACACGTTTCAAAAGTTCTCCCCACACACAAAATACCGCAGGAATCAAAGGCCCTGCAAAGGCAAACACAATCCTCACATGCAACTTTTCTTGACGTTTGCTGAAAGAGAAGTTTGAAGTAGAGATGCAAGCCGATTCTTCTAGAAATAGAGAATGCAATAACTAAATTTTCAACCTTTCTTGGCATAACCACAAAATATTAGGGCATGAAACCATGAAAGGGAAAAGTGGTGACATCAGAAACCCGAGAGTGTAGTTTGAGTGGGAAGCAGGAATCTTCTTAGCTATACTAGTGTACATTTATTACTTCAGAGATAAGCGGGAAGAAAGTTCTGTTTAGAATGTTTTCTGCTCACACGGTAGACTGCAAAAAGTTAGGTTAAGATCAGTAAAATACCGTAGTACCACAACACAAGGCTACCACACTTCATCAGTGCTCGCTTTTTGGCTGTGCGCAGACAGGACACGAGCGCACCGGCGCAGGGAAGACGTTTCCCCGAAGCGCGGGTAACGGACGGGCAGACGCCGCCGAGCCCCGCTCTGCCAGCGCGCGGCTACCGGGGAGCGACGGGGCGTCCCGGAGCAGGAGGGCCGAGGGGGACGCGGGGTCTCGCCAGCCGCCGGCGGCCACCGCAGCGGGGGCTCGGCGGGGCTCCGAGGACGAGGCGCCGCGACGGGGCGAGCCCCGGCCGCCCGGCTCCTCCGGCCCGGCCCGCGCCCCTCCGGGCGCCGCAGCCCGCAAAGACGACACGAGACCGGTTCCTGGGTAAATGGTTTATGTAAGTAATAAAATATTTACTATAACATAAATAGAAACGTACCCTCGCAGTCTACATTGGTTTTGCAATAAAGATACAAACAAAAACCGAAACCCAAGGGGATGGACGGGAGGAAGGGGGGGAGCTCCGCGCACGGTTAGAAAATAAATAGAAACGGGCCGGGAAGCGATACCGAGGCGTCCTCCGGCCGAGCGCGGGCCGGCCCGGGCCGGGCGGAGCGGGGCCGGGGCGCGGCGGGGCCACGCGAGGAAGGGAATAAATTAGAGATCGCAAACCTTTGGCTACTGCTGCTGCGGCCGCGGGCGGCTCCGGCGCGCAAGGCGCCCGTGGCGGGCGAATAAATACAGCGCGGGGCGCGGAGCGGGCGCGGCCGGGCCAGTCTGAGGAATAAATTAAAGCGCCTCTGCCGCCGCCCGCGCCCGCTCCGCCGCCGTCGGGGCCGCGGCGGCGGGGCCGGGCAGTCACTGCACGGCGCCGGGCAGCGCGTGGTGCAGCGGCGACGTGTCCGCCTGTGCGTAAACGTCCTCCATGGGCGGGTGCGGGACCCCGGCCGGCGTCATGCGCTTCTCCTTCTGCCGCCGGTTGCAGAACCAGACCCGCACCACCTCCTTCTCCAGCTGCAGGGAGTCCGCCAGGGAGGTGATCTCGTGCGCCGAGGGCTTGGGGCACTTGAGGAAGTGGTTCTCCAGGGCGCCCTTGACGCCCACCTCGATGGAGGTGCGCTTCTTGCGCTTCCGGCCCTGCGCCGCGATCTTGTCCAGGTTGGTGGGGCTGCCCGTGCTGGAGTCCGTCTCCTCCAGCCACTTGTTGAGCAGCGGCTTCAGCTTGCACATGTTCTTGAAGCTCAGCTGCAGCGCCTCGAACCGGCAGATGGTCGTCTGCGAGAAGACGTTCCCGTAGAGGGTGCCCAGCGCCAGCCCCACGTCGGCCTGCGTGAAGCCCAGCTTGATCCGCCGCTGCTTGAACTGCTTGGCGAACTGCTCCAGGTCGTCGGAGCTGGGCGCGTCCTCGTCCGACGGCTCGGGCGGCCCCAGCGGCGGCGGCGAGGCCGCCAGCTCGTGGGCGCCCGCCTCCTCGGCGCCCAGCGGGTCGCGCAGCCCGTGGTGCAGCGCGGGCGCTGGCGGGCCCAGCATCCCGTTGAGGCCCGCGTAGGGCTGCGCGTAGAGCAGCGGCTGCCCCGACGGCGGCGACATGGGCGGCAGGTGGTGCGCGCCGCCCTGCGCCCAGCCGCCCGCCGCGCCGCCCGCCGCCGGCTGGTGCACCAGGTGCGGGCGGTGGTGGAAGGCGGCGGCGGACAGCTCCTCGCGGGGCCCCGGCGGGCCGCCCTTGGCGTGCTCGGCGGGCGGGAGGTGCGCGCCCCCGCCGCCCCCGCCGCTGCCCCAGTCCGTGCCGGCGCTGGGCAGCCACTGGTGGTGCGCCAGCCCGACGGCGTGCCCGGCGGCGGGGGCCAGCCCCTGCAGGTACTCGTGGTGCATCATCTTCTGCACCTCGCGGTACGTGGTGCCCTGGTGCAGCCGGTCCCCGTCGGGGTGCATCAGCGCGGCGCTGCGCGGCAGGTACTGCGCCGTGGCGGCCATG
>JASVER010000056.1:103507-396497 GCA_030449065.1 Oceanodroma leucorhoa | reverse complement strand
GTGCCTCGGCGCGGCGGGTCCCGACGGCGCGACCCGGCCGGCAGCACCGCGCGGCACCGGCGGCACGGCGGGGCACGGCACGGAGGGGCACGGCACGGCACGGCCGGGTACGGCAGCCGTGGCACCGGCGGCACGGCACAGGGCCGCCCAGCGCCGGTAGCGCGGCACGGCACGGCACGGCCAGGCACGGCACCACCCGGCGCTGACGGCCCGGCACGACGCAGACCGGCTGGCTGCGGAGCCTGCCCGACGGTGCAGGGCTCTGCCCCGCGGCCTCAGTGCCGCACAGACCTGCAGGGCAGCGGGCAGGTCTCTGGGGGGCGTCTCTGTCCCCTCTGCCCTGTGGTTTTGGGCTGCTACAAAGCAGGTGGGGAACGCGGCCTCTTGCAGCTGCTGTGCAGCGGTAGCCGCTGGTCCTTAGCAGATGAACCCTGTAGTAATCAAGAGCTTCTCGGACATTAAAAGCCCCGATGTACCTTTTTGGTAAAAGTCGGCCCCTGGACCCTGGGAAGGTGGGAGCTTCTTCCTAAACACCCCGTAGGATAAAGCACCGAGGGCCAAGAAACAAGGATCTGAGATCGTTTGGGCGTCACGGGAAATGTGGGTCTTGGAAGCAGCCTCAGAGGCAAGTCTCTGAGCCGGTTTGAGGGTTGGCACAGGATAAAGGGTGGAGGAGTTTGTGGGAAAAGACAATGACAACAAGCAACGGACCTGTCTGGCAGTGCTGGGAGAGGGGCAAGGGACACCTTAATTAACCCAGCTCCAGACTTCATTTGGGGCTTGAGGCCCAAAGTGAATCAGGATGGGCACCGGGAACATTAATCACTTCTGAAAATTAATCTTCGCCTCTGTGCTCCCATTTGTAAAATGGGAGCAGGGACAGCGACCTTTGCCAAGGGCTTGGGTGAACAATGAACCATCGGATCAATATGTGTACGAGTGTAACATGTCAATGGCTGCACACAGATGCCCTGCTCTCTCCCAGTAGAGAGGAGACGCCTGGGCAGGGTGGCTCTCTGCTGTTAGGGACAGTAACAGCTGCCTCCTGAAAGGCTTTTCCTGAGAAGGTGTGCCACATCCCTTTCCTCTGCGTTGAAGGCAGTTTGCCATTCTGGTGCAGCAAAGCCCTGATTTCGACTTGGGTGACTCTAGCCCTACACGCTGGGACTACGGAGCCAGCAGACAGAAGAGCCAACGTTGGCTTCTGGGCTTGGGGGGACCGAGCAGGACTGCTGTAACACCCCATGCCAGCAAGTCTGCAGCACAATGCGCTGCCCAGTGCGAACCCCTACTTGCACTGCCCACCTCGTGCCAGCGTTATGACAGCCCGGCAGGCTCTGGTGAATCAAGCCCCTGGTGCCGCGGGGTGGAAGGGCGAAGATGCTACCCACACCCACAGAGGTGCCTGCCCTGTGGTCACTCCGATTTTGCGCACACCGGACCCCTCTCCTGGTTCACCCAGCCCCTGGAGCTGCTGTTTTGGGTGGGATCATGCCAGGCTGGAAAGGTCTGTCTCCTCCTCCAGGCTTGCAGCAGACGGGGTGACAACACCCAACCCAGCAGGAACTGCTCCTGCCCTTTAGTAGCCAAGGGCCAAACCGACAGCAGCAGGATCAGTGCCTGCCCATTGCAAGGGCTCAGGCATCATGTCAGGGGAGCTGCTGGCCCTTGTTTCGCTGAATCACGGAATGAACAGCTACGAGAGTGACATACCTTGGTGCTGGCAGGCTCAGATTTGCACTGTCCTTGCCAAAACTGACAAGTTTGGGATTGAACGTGTGCATTTTTGGCTGTGGAATGATGTGTAATTGGTTCCTTTCACTGACCCCAGTATCTCTTTTCAGGTATACAGCCCTAGAAAGAGGCTGGACTTTGCAGGAGAGATGGGTTTCATAGATCATGGGGCATATTTCATTAGGAGAATAATGGTCTCCTTTTTTTTCCTGAGGAATCCTTTGCAAACACTGCATACGTTTGTAATGAATATAAGCCTTTCAGATGATTCAGTGACATGCTGTAAAATATCATACTTGGTTAAGCATTTTCTGACCTAGACTCATATTCATGTCAACTCTCCATGATGCAGTGCTGTAATATTCAAATTTTTGGTAGCCAATTGCTTTTGGTATTTATATCCATTTTTAAGGGAATCACAATGAATAAATGTGCCCAGCTCTAACTTTATGCAAAATAAGCTGTGTGTAAATCAGTAAATCATTAATAGATATGAATCATTTCCAAAGGCTGAGGACTGGATCGTGTTTCAAACTTTTATCTGTTTATGTATATCAGAAGTCACCGAAGGAGAAAATACATTGTGTGTGATAACTTAGGTCTCCATCACAGACCGTTTACACAGTAGTATTGGTTTATGTTTGATCAAATGATCTTTTCAAACCAAGGCATTGTGCATAGATTGTGCTCTGGGCTTGTTTTGCTTAATAAAAGTTGAATTTAAAGACTGGAAACAGCAAAGAACAGAGGAAGATGAGAAATTCCCATTTAACACCTTCCTCAGCAACTCCAACTCCAGAAGTGAGAGCCAGGTGGCAAAGTATGTCTTTTGTAAAACGATGTGAAGGAGGTAAAAGCAAAGAAGAGTGCTGACCTTAAGTAAAGTGGACAGGAAGGGTTAAGATATGTCCATATAAGCACTAACTTCAAGAGCTGGATGTGCATATTTGTGTTTCTGGTGTCCCTGTCTCCACTGAGGTCTGCTACTGAGGAGGTGTGCTGTTTGAAAGACCCTGTCAATATTTCAGTATGTTGAAAGTGTCTTTACTTTTTTAAAATTATTTTTATTATATGTATTATTTTTACATAGCTTTTCCAGAGCCGTATCATCCAGCAAATCCCTGTAGGAGGGCATCCAGGTTTCGTAGCAAAAGCTAGTTCCTTCATTATGCCTTACCAGGAATATTGGCATGCAGTCCATTCCCTCTTCAAGGAATAAACAACCCCATGGGCAATGTTCGATGTGATTCATTCTCTGTGTGACTGTGACAGCATCAAAACCTGCCTAATGCAGCTGGATCTGAGGCTGGCGGGAGGACTGAAATAACGAGGCAGGCTTGGCATGTAGGGAAGCGGAGCCCGAACCGCTGTGCGTGGCAAGGGGGGTGCTGGCTGTGCAGCGCATGCTGTGCTGCCCCGACTGGGTCCAGGTAATAGGGGTGCTCAGGCTTGCTGTTGCTTGGGGATGATCCGCGACAAGGGGCCGTGTCATGTCAGGACATCATGACTGGAAGCCTGTCTCAAAGGAGCTGGGGGAATCCTCCCCATCAATTTTCTGCTGGATATACAGGCATGCCAGTTCCCCCTCCATTCCCCTCCCGGTTTAGGATCAGCTTCTATGTGCAATGCCAAAAGGATCTGCAACGCTTGACATTGCAGTGCCAGCAGGTGTAGTAGGAGAATCCATGCACTGGAGCAGGAGGGGCTCGGAGCGGAGGAATCCCTCCAACCTCCAGTTGTATTAGGGCTGCACAGCACCAGCTTTCCCTCATACAGACTGGAAGGCTGTTCTGGAGTCACCCTGCAGAATGACATATCTACTAACACCCTGTGAAGTGAGCACACTATGTCATGTCCTCATTTACTGGAGGACTTCAAATTCTGTCTGACCCAGTGAATTCACATGTGTTGCAGGGGCTTTAACCTGGCCTGGGGTTAGGACTGCTTTCTCTTCTAAGGCAAAACAACAAAGACATTGCTGCTTCTACCTCCAGGTCAACAAGACTCCCACACAGAAGACAAAAATCAATTTGAGAAAAGAAGATGAGCTACATTCTGTGAGCTTTGGGTCCAGGAGATATGGCGAGTGCCAAACAACAGGGTTACAGGAGAGGCTTTCACCCTGCAACTGCATGCCCTGGAAGCCACCCATTTGGGAAAACATGGTCGTGGTTGCCCTGACAATGTTCAATCAAGAGAGAAAGTCCTTTTCGGTTGCAGTCTCTCTTTGAACAGGATTAGGCTCACTTCTTCCGGAGTCGCCCAGTTCCAAGCACGCCGTGGTTACTCTTGGGAAGGGAAGCTGCTATTTCCTCTGCAGTGTTTGCACTGCAAGCTACATTAACACCCGGGGGTGACAGGGGGGGGAACAGCCATGGCATACTGCAGCTCCTCTGGTCACAGTGGAACTGTGCCTTGGATCCGGGTCTCCTGCAGGTCGGACTGAGCCAAGCCAGCTGCTGTTAGTGTCCGGGCCTCATCTCAGACACCAGTTGAAAAAAGCTGACCGAGTATTGGGTCAGTGGGTTTGCACCATTTTTGCAGCGAGGAAAGATGCCAGCGTTATCTGTCAGCTCAGAGGAGTCCAAAAGTCAAGTCTTCTCAGAGCAAACTGTCTGTAAGTGTGAAAATTCCCTGAGGAAAGGCAGCATTTCCCAACATCTTTAGTGTTTTGTCTGAATGTCCTTCATCTAGGACTAGAGCACAGATAATAAATTTTTACAACTTTTTGGATGGCTACATCTTTTGGCAAAATACTCTTTTTGCTTTGCTCATCTAAACTTGCAGAATTCTTAATTTAGTGAGTGACAGTTAACAAGTTAGTGGCTGGGACAACAGTGAATTTAACCGTAAAACCAGAGAGGAAGAGAAATAGAGAGTGAATCATGGAGAACAGTTAATACAGATGTGTGAGGTATGCTCACTATGATTAGCTTTAGTCGTATACAGTCCTGTAATCATTTGAAAATTGTCCAGACATATGTTCTCACAAGGCCAAAATGAATGCAAAAAATGCTGTTGTGATCTTCTATTGAATCAATGAAATTTAGATTAGGCAGTCACTAAATTCCTATTTACACAACAGACCTTAATGGCTCCAAAGGAAGCACTCAAATGTATTCGACAAATAATCCCTATTTATGAAAGCCCCATAATATGCATTTACATAATCCCCACTTTAAAAAGCTATATCAGCTCTAAAGTTCTTCAGCTCTGAGATATGCCCCAGGGGATTAAAAGTACCAAACAAAACAAAGGGAAGTAAAATATACACATGCACATATCCACAGACACACATCTTTAAGATTAACACACACAGAGGGAAGTAGGGATGACATACGAGCTTTCCTCATGCCCCCTCCACCTCCAGCAGTGTTTCTGCATGGGCACAAACATGAACACATGCACATGCACGACTCTACAAGTGGCTCAGCATGATTTTGAGCACGTGCATAATACCGCAGCGTCCCGATGCATCAAGTCGCTCTCAGCTTTCCTGCCTTTTTTCACAAATACAATGCTGGTTAATCATGTATGCCCACTACCATAACAAAACAAATACCGTGTACTAATGTTTCGGGATGTATGTAGCAGCTGTAGAAAGCAGCTGACTTGGCATGAAGCCAGTGGCTCAGACATTTTATTCGTACTCAAGACGATTGGACACTTGCTAATATTCCCATGTGATGGATGCAGCATTTTGCTGTCAGAGGTGCTGTCCTTGAGGTAAGAAGTATGACAGGGCATAACATGCACCAAGCATGTTAATGTTGCTGAAGGGTTTGAATTAAAAAAAGCTGTTCTTTACAGTGGAAAACAAGCTGTCTCTGAAAAGCTGATTGTCCAGAAGAAATGCAAATTTTGGATACTGATTTGTTACCTTCTTTCATTTTACCCTGTTTAGCAACTGTCCATTGTTTAGCAACAAAATGCTATGACTCTCGTCCGATGAAGCACCAGTTTCGCAATTCTGATGGTTGGCTAAAGTATATATTGGATTAAGTCAAACTAAGAAACGGAAAATACTGCAGAATTAATTTCCAGCTTCAGAGAAATGCCTTTACTGCCTGTACGCTCTTAACCATGTGTGTGTGTCTTTCGTTTCAAACTCTTTCATTAGCATTTATAATATAAACGAGAACATGGAAGCACTGAAATGTTGGTATTTACCTTCAGTGAATGTCAGCATTTAAGTGATGTGGAGTTTTGTCTGCAAAAAACTCATCCTCTCCTGAAGCTCCGAGTTGCCAGCTCCGAAGGTGCTGCAGGCACCAAGTGCCGAGCAACAACRGGAGCAATAGCTGGTGCGCCGCTGCACACCCAAGCCATCTTCCCACCTGGCCCAGTCCTTCTCCAGAAGCCAAATGGGATTTTTCTGGTTTGCCAGGGCAGGGCAGGGTCCCGTGTCCCCTCAGCTTCTCTTTCAGCAGGGGCTGAGGCAGCCACCTGCAGTGCTGCCAGGGGTCCCTGCCCACCCCTCCCCGAAGAGGTCGGCTCTTCTCAGCCCTGGGAACTCTCTCCTGTGTAACGGCCAGTAAAACTCTTCACCTTAAAGCCAGACTTGTTCCCTGAGGGAGGTTAGGGGTCACAGAAGGGCTCAGCACCAGACTGTGTCAGGTGCCTGAGGCACTAAGCATTTCTTCCCAAAATAGCACAAAAGATTGGTAATTTTGCTCTGTGCGTTCCGAGCTCTGTTCCACCTTAATAATGAAGCTTTTGAGTTAAGGTTTCTGTTTAATGAGGCTCTTTGCAGTTTACATAAAACAACCACATGAATAAATACTCACTTTAGAAAAGATAAGACCTGGGGATGAGTTTGGCGGGGTTTCAGCAGGAAAGATTATGCATACAGCAGATAAAGGTGTCTACGGTTGTGCCGTCACTTGATCTTGTCAATCTAATATCAACTCGAACATGGAGGAGAAGCAGCCGTTATTTTACCAGGGTGCAGTGAGTAACGGGATCTCAGGAATCACCACACCTGGAGCTGATCAAACTCTGGAGCTCTCATGTGCTTGTCCCTCAAAGTCAGCCAGCAGCGATTACAGTCAGCGTAGAAACCTGCAAAGTCCRACTGGTAAGAAAGGGGAATTGCACAGAGAATGGTTATTTTTTTATTTTCCATACAGATTTGTATGGTGTAGAACATGTGTGTTCCTTTATACTCCCCACTCCACATTGATTACTCTAACAGTTCCAGAGCTGGTCTTTCAATATTGACAGGCCACGCTTCCCAGTTTGGCTATCCAAAATATGATGTTTTGAAAAATGTACAGATGTGGAAGAATGCGGAGGCAGAAATTTTCTTTGTGGCAAGGTTGAGGTGCAGGGGTTGGGAGATGAAGGTATGAATCCCTGTAATTTTCTTGTTACTACAAATTATGCCTTGTTTAAACTCTCCACCTCAGGTTTTGATCTGTTATACTGTTGCTAATCCATATATTTATGCTTTGCTAGTCTGGATTCAAAGTGGTATAATTCAGCTCATCATCAAGACCAAGAGTCCTCCCTATCTTCTGCCTGCACTGTCACTCTATCATAATTTTTACACTTTTTGTGACTTGTCATCAGCTCTGTTGTGATAACTGAGGCAGAGGACAAGAGTTCAGAAGGAAGGAAAACATCAGTTTTTAATGAAATTCACTTCTCAGGTAGGTGATCATGTGCTTTTGGAGAACAGCAATCGGGCACCAGCCTTCAGACTACCTATCTCTGCTTCTCCCTGCCTGTACCTCGGCACACCAAGCCCCTCACTCGCTGTGCTCTTCTCACATTGGGAACAGGGGCCTGGCAGTACAGGCTGGAACTCGTCAGCAGAGAGAGGTGATGCTGCTGGTGGCTCTTCGCTGGTCTCATTCTCTCCAGAGGGAGGGAAGCGGTGAGCAATTGGGCTAGAGGATCACACCTGGGGCAGCATGTCACTAGGCGTGGGCTGTTTTGCAAGGATGATGTGTAGTGGTTTAACCACCTGTGGATACCACCAACAAATTTCATTTCTCCACTCTTTTTGAGCCAAGCTCAATGATGAAAATATCGAACTTGGTCAGTTCCAAGACTCATCTTTGATCAGCTCACCCAGTAACTTCTCCTCGTGTCTTGCTTCCCAGCAGTCTGTCTGTTTCTGTCCTCCCTTTGGCCATTTCCTTACTCATTTAAATTATTCTATTAACTTCTATCTCCTTCAGTCCTGTAGAGAGCCCTTAGGAGATTACTGGGGGGGTCTGCACCATAGAAACAACATAATAGAGCTAGATGTGTAAGGTCTTATCTGGCAGATGATGATTTCTTGTGCAAACAAACAGCACTGAACTGAGCGGGAAAAGCAGGTGCTGTAAGGGACAAACCTTTCCAGCCACAATGCTGGACCAATTCACACTATTACTGTTGGGATAGGAGGAGCTGAGGATGAGGAGCCTGCTCGGTGCTTTGGCAGGATGTTCAATCTGTGAGTCATAGCTCTACTGGAGCCGTACCAGCCCCTTGGCCAGACAAGCTTTGCCTTCATTAACTCTTTCCTGCAGGAGAAGCAGAAGCCAATTAATTACAACTTAGACTTTATTCCATTAAACTCCTCTAAGCTCCAGGGGAAGAGCCTTAAGACTCTACTCTGATCCTGTTGCCACTGACGCCAGTAAAAAGCTCTCCACAGACTTGGATGGGAGGAGGCACTAATTCCCCGTCTGCTTTCAGCCTGGAGCATGGCCACACTCAGTGCCACAGCCAGGAGGGCTGTCCCTCTGAACACAGTCCCTCTTCCCCATCAGCACCTGCCTTACGGAGATGCATTGTCTGCAGAGAATGATTTCTGCTGGTCCCAGTGACAACGGACCAAGTGGCTATCCTCCCAGTGGCCATCCATTGTAGTCACCATCAAAACCTTGCTCCCGTATCTTATCTTAAACATTAATTCTGCTGCTCCCTATAAAGAAAAACCCTGAGCCTTTCACCTTCCAAGCTGAACAGACTTTAATTAATTGGATTTTCAAAGACTGATCATCACATCTGAAATGACAGACTTCAGATCATTCCCAACACTTTTATTTTTTAGTTTTGCTTCTAGAAGAGAAATCTTCACAAGCAGGGACTAAGTCACAGCTCCACAAGGCTGGTTTTAAGTGGGCAAATCTTAGAAGAGAACTGTTCCTCAATCTCCTTTTCATAAACCATTTGTGTTTCAAAGAAGTCAGAGGACTGAATACAGATTGTCTGTGTCATACTGGACTGCACAGTTGACAAGGCAGGAGTGGATCCTGCTTTGTTACAAGAACAAGATAAATGCCATCATCTGGTGCAACACTGCAGTCGTGTCTTTGCATGGGGTCTGATGCCATAATGCCACCTACTCTACAATGCATAAGCAGCTGTTTTTTTTTTTTCACAGGCAGATTGCTTCGGTATTTGGTGTGGAATAGGTACAAGGTGATAAAAGAAGTGTATTATTTATACAGCATAAAAAATGCAACTGGTCTTCTGGATATAGGACAGCATAGTTCAAAGTCTAATTTCTCTTTGTTCATTGTGTGTTGCAAGTAGCTCATTGGCAACGGTCCAGCACTTCTCAGACTGGTTACAGGACTGTCTCATCTGAGCTCTGATCTGTGCCACAGCTTGTATTTCTTGTATTTTGTTTAGCTGCACTGTGGGCCAACAAACTCCCACTGCAGTCAACAGGCCCTCAGTATCCGGTCTTTCTCTCGAGTCATGGTGCAATGATGTGTCACCTCTTCACTCTTACTACTGTTCTGAACACCTTCTTCCCAATCCCACTTATTTGGGTCAAGATTTCCTGGAACCTCATCAACAAAGTTCTTAGCAGCTGCGCAGGAGACTTGCTTTACTCTTGCTGTAGTCTGCAGGGGTGGTAACGCTCYGGGGGTTCGCAGAGGTGGTCACGTCACGGAAATGCTCTGATGCAGGTCTGTCTGCCGATGCGCACATCCGTCCTTCCCAGGGAAAGGGCAGTGGACTGGGGAGGAGGAGAGCCTGCAAGCCTCTGGCAGATGGTGTTTCAGTCATTCAAGGTGGCTATAAAAATAGAGAAGAGTTCTCAATAAGAGGTTGGTTAAAGAGAATACATAACGAAGTATGGAAGTGAAGAAAAATAGGTTAAACAAACATCACGTTTCATCTTTATTTCTTTTTCTGACAATCCCTTTTCTGTTCTCTAGTAAATTCTCTGTCAGGGCACTGTGGTTTGGTAATTCAGAATTGTTTAAATCCCCTAGATGAACACTACCTCACAGGGGGGTTGTTTAATATCCAGGGTCAGATTGTCAATGGGTGCAGTGCCTCACCTCAGCTTCATTGTTTCTGCACAGCTATAAGCTCACAGAAAAAAATTTAACATGCACCGCCCCCCACCCCCAATCTGTGCTTAATTTGTAGTTTTGCCATTTGTAGGTGCTGGTAGAAATGCAGACCATTTTTGCACATGAGTTTTTGTGTGCAGATTTCTACATGAACAAAGAGAAACCACGCTTTACAAACATGTCTCTGTGGAGCAAATTCTTAAAGAATGGAATTGATACCTGCGTAAACTCAAGTGGCCTATGCACTTTATTTCCTCCCCTCTTTCATTCAGCCTCACAGCCTATCACAACCCATTTGTCTACAACTACATGTTCAGAAATGCCGTATTTCTTCAGTTCAGCTGTTACAAACAGATGCTCTACGCTTCAGAACGAGGAACGTGTGTGAAGGTTGCCTGTTTTTTCTAAATGTGCATGTCACTTCATACATATACACAGCAGAGAAAACGCATAAACTTACTTAAACTGGACAAAATATAAGGTTAAGGTTCATTGAAACTAATAAAGAAAAATACACATAAATTTAAATAACTGAAGGAGAACTTCAGCTGAACAGCATTTTCTCTCTGTCCTTGTTTAATCCATGTGATCATAAGCTATTATTTTAAACTCTTAATGCATCAGAAGGGCAGAAGGACAACTTTTTAGGTGGCAGCATAAAAACAACCGCAACCTGACAAGCTTACAGATGGCCAGCAAACCCAAAGCCTTTTGGATCTTCCCGGACTTTCACTTAATTGAAAGTAAAATATGTGGCTGTGCTGCATGTGGTGTTCCTCTTTTCTCCCTTTCTCTCTGGGAGAGGGCAGCACCTGCCATGAGTCCCCAGCCTGGTGCTGCACAGGCTCCGCTGTTTTCTCTCAGGAGGACTCGTGCCCACACAACCCGGTGGCAGCGAGGCTGGGGTATGTCGTGGGTGCAAACATGCTTCGGCATTGCTGGGCATCTACATCACCCTGCAGCCCTACAAAGGCTGAGAGTCTCTGGTGAGCGCGGTGCCAGGGGGCCTAGCGAGGGAGAGCAGCTGGGCTCTTGCCTGGGGAGAGCAGCCCGCAAGCGCTCTCCACTGGGATGCGGAGCAGGAGCCTCCTCATGCCCATCCGGATGCTAATGGGACCACGTCTGCTGAAATGGATGGGTAGAACTGAGGGGGAAAGAGAGTCCTGGAGATAAAAAAAGGGCAGACTCCTAATTTTGGGGGTGCTGGCCACACTCCCTCAGTTACAAAGGTTCCAAGGCAGCAACTGGTTGGCCACACAACTGTACATTTTAACTCCTTGCCCACCAGTGATCACTCGGGAAGACTCGGCACTATCTGCGATCCATGTGCGCACACATGCGAGAAGCCAATTAAAGCAGCCAGGGCCGGTGTTCCCTCCTGACTCCCCCATGGGTGCGTGCAGCTCGAACAGCTTAATGAGATGGGACAGCCAGAAATGCATCGCTAGGCAACGTGGCACTGCTGGCCAGTCTGGCCCTGGAACGGAGGGGGCTGGCAAGCCAGCGAGAGGAGCAGCGTGCCATGGCCGGCATCAGGAACTGGGCTGCAGTGGTGGAGATGCAGACTAAGCTGTTGGGAAGAAATCAAGAGAGATGACCCTCATCTATGGAACGCGCTAAACAGAGAGATGGGCAGGAGCCTGGAGCGAGCACTGCCAGCACAGAGAGGGGTGGTCCTGCCCGGAGCCTCGTGCCCCTCCTTGGAGACTGCATGGCTCCACCTGGGAGCAGCTGCCTCCAAGCACGCGGGAAAGGTCCTCACGTGCAGCTAAGTTAATGATAACTGTTAGGAGTACCTGGGTTTCAATTATAACAGAATTAAAGGAATTCAGCTCCTCTGTCTCTCCGGGATGGAGCATGCATGTGTCCCATCCTGTGACTGGCTCCCGGTGATAGCAACACAGGCTTCCTGGTGGGAGTGATTCCCCACTTCCTTTTCAGACACCTGTGTATCACAGGAATCACAGGTTCAGGGGCTCTGCCCGTCCCGGAGAACACAGTGAGACCCTTCCTGCAAGCGCAGCGTGCGCTTTCCAGAGGTTACCAACTGCACAGCCACTGCCAGCTACATGCACACAGAACAAATGGCAGGTTTTAGGCATCTGTTACAGTTTTTACCTGGGTGAAGCAAGGCGAACAAAACAGTAACACTTAGAGCTATCAAGTGCCTCAGACAAAACACAGCTGTTTGTTCCTCTGTCAGCACTGTGGGTGGGTGAAGCACTGACGACATTTGTAGGAGAGTTTTCTTTCCATACCAGGCAGTGAAACAAACTTTTGCTAGAATGTGTTCTTTTCACGAGTGATTTTTTTTTTTCTAATTTCTATCCTGAGATCTTACTTAAAGTCGTGTATAGAAATGAGGCAGAAGAGCATTAGAAACTTAACCGGTTTGGAAGCTTGTGTCCCCCCCCTGCTTGCACTGCGTCAGAGATACAGCCTCTCTCCCCCACGTTAGGTAGTATTTTCATTAGATACCCGACCTCTGGTTCTGATTAAATAACTTGTATAATTAGATTGAGACATCTGCTTATCCCTGGGGGAAGAAATCCTTTTCAGCACTGGACTAAGTCTGATTTGGTTAATTACCTTAGCAGTACTGTATTAATACATAGTTTCTTGATGGCAAGAAGCTGTGGCATTAGGTTTATTCCTCCCGGCTTTCACCATACTGTAGTAACACAGTTTAGGGATTAGGAATCAGGCATTGAGCCCAGTATTTCCCTCCTCTCTTCACTCATCTCAACACTCTCCCCTTGTTTTGCTGATTAAAATATTCCCTGTTTTGCTTGCCTGTTGAATACAGTTTCCAGGTTCTTTGTTTTACATGTAAGGATAATATATTCCCAGTGACTGCTCCAAAGCAATGCATTCTGGGATACTTTGGAGTAATTAAAAGTTCTTGGGGTTCTTTGGAGATGCGACTTTGTATCAACAAACAAACGCATTACTACTGGCACTGCTAGTTTTTCAGTTCACCCTCCAGAAGTAGAGCGGTCCGCATACAGACTGGCAAAGTGGAACAGACACCGAAGGAGAGCAACGCGAAGTGCACTCGGGTTTGCAGACACTGTCCTTTTCTTCGGGTGGCTGCAAGATGGAACATCTGCAGGCAACTGGACCGCAAAGTTCCCCGGCCATTGCAATAAAGACAGAGTCTGTCCTTTGGACAAGCTTGACCAAAAGTGAGCAAACTTACATATGCTGAAAAAGAAGCAACTGAGATTTGCATCCAAGCTTGGAAAAATACATTCTCAGAAGTGGGTGGCAGTAAGCCCAGTGGGCACCGAGCCCCGAGGTGGGTGCTCCGGAGCTGCACCGGCAGGCAGCGGGCAGAGCCGTAGGCAGAAGCTGTCCTTAGGGCATGCAGCCGGGTGCCTGCTGGCAGCGGCCCACGGGCCGGCGGCTCTGCCAAGGCCCTCGCCGCTGGCCTTCCCTGCTCGCCCACCAGCCTGAGCACCCCAAAGTGCCACTGGCTCCGAGCTGATTATTTAAACAGGCTGGTCTGGGGGCCCAAAAGCACTGCTGGCAATGGTGAGAACTGAATCAGGAGCAAAAGGAACATTATGCAATAGAGCATTTTTCTATCAACAGATGGAAATACCTAATAAGATGTAACTCATCTGTTTGATAACCAAGCCGTTACAGAACTAGAGATTCAGGCTTCACAGGGAAACTTCAATTCTCAGAACCATGTATTTACTATTTATATGACTTGCCAGCCTATYTAAAGGCTTGTCCTTTTCAGAATGCTATACAGGCAGCCAGAAGGCGTTTTCACAAAGAATTGTTTGGACGCTTCTCAAAGCAAAAATATATTCAGTGCAGAACTTAATTGTAACACTAAATCTATGAGTTTTAGAAAAAGGTGATGGGGGTGGAAATCATGGGGGAGGAGAGGCATAGGAACATAACATCAAATGCCTATAGGAGGTCAGAGCAAAGATACCTTGTCCAGCAACGGAGGCGTAGGGAAGACTGTCAGAACAGCACAAAGCTTGCAGCAATGCCTCTCCAGAATACTCTCCCAGAGTCTTGACAGTTTGCAGAGATTTCCCATGACAGAAGTGAGGTTTGTTATTCAATAGCTGTTAGGGTTTTTTTCCATTTTTCTTTCCATGACTTTTTCCAGTTTATTTTTTTAAATTTATGTAAACCTTCAGCATCCACAGCATTCTGCAGCAAAGATTTCTGCAGATTAATGAGACACTGTGCAAAGAACCACCTTCTTCTGTTTGAAGAACGAGGGCCAGTGAGCAAATTACTTCTGGGTGACTTCTTCATGCTACTCACGATTTCAGAGACTGCTATCATTTTGTCCCGCAGTCACCTCTTTCCAGGCTGAGGAATCACAGTCTATGGAGCTGTGCCTCCTATGGATGCTATTCTATACCCTTGATCAGCTTTGTTGCACATTTCTGAATATTTTCCAGGTATATAAATGCTTCAACAACTACGTTAGAAAGAGAATTAAATAATTCCACCTGACTTCTGTGGCCTGTTTTCCCAAGAATACTGGGCCACCCAAAGCAGCAGTCAGGAGAGAAGTGCCTCCCAAGAGCCGAGACAGCTGTGAGGCGAATAGAAAGATTTAAAGGCAGTACAACTTAGGAACGGTTTGGGGTTTTTTAACATCTAAAGTAGCCCTTTGCTGGGCAAATGGTGTAAGTAAGCTTTCTCGCATTTCTTCTGAAAAAAACAGAGGGGAGGGAGGCAACGACTGCAAAGGAGGCAGAAGAAGCAGGAGTGCTTCTTACAGCACCCTTCAGCACAGAGTGAAGTCCAAGGGCTGGCTTCCTGGCAGACCAGTTTCAGTTCCAGCCAAGAAACATTTCCCCTCCACTCTTTTTTTAGGTCAGAAGGTGAGTAAAGGTTGGATTTTGTCCTAGGTACTTTTCTTCCCTTGTAACTTTTACACAGAAGCATGAAATATAACCGGATACATTTCAAGCAAGACAATGGATTACCTTGTACCGACGTGCAGGCCCAAGGTGTCTATTATTTATAGACCTCATTTTCTTGTAGCAGATTTGCATAGATGAACTCCTGGTGGCTGACAGGCCTAAAGCTGTGAGGCTCACAAGTCAGCGCAGATTCTGGAGAGTAGGGTAATTCGGCAGCCAGGTATCACTTTGTGTTATGTTGCATCACGACCTCTGCATCGCTGGACCGAACCAACCTGGCTGCAGAAGCGAGTCTGGAAAAAAGGGGCAGAGGAGAATTTTGCCAGAAAACTGAGACTGCTCGGTTCTGGAGGGGATTTGTCATTATTCCTCACATCACTTTGGCACTATGACTGCTTAGCAGGTACAATGGAAACATCCAGATCTGCCCGTGCTGTGCAGCCACAGAGTGTTTAGGGGGATTCAGGCTCCCGTCAGGGACCTGACAGAGCTCTCATGCGCACGTTGTCACTAGGAGAAACTTTCAGCTAAGCAAACTGCTTTAGCAAAAGCTAAACAAACACTCCTACACCTGGTTTGAAACAGAGATGCTGCCTGGTATCAGCTGGGTGGATTGCTCCTGTTGTCATCAAATTAATTAAAGTATTGATCTGCCAGGAGCCAGAGTGTGTGTTTAAGGGAGACTCGTCATCTCCTCACTGGTGACACCTCAAAAGTGGTCCTCTGAGGATGAGGCTTACCAGTGCACGTGGCAGGAGAAGGGTGTATCTGCTCCCAGGCTTCAGCTCAGACCTGAACACCCACGCCCAGGAGCCACCACCATAAGAGAAAAGAGAAAGTCCAACATATACCTGTTCCTTGGAAGAAGGTGTCACAGAAGCCACATGAAGCTGGTAGCTAGTGAGACGAGGTCAGAGGCTTACCTTCAGAGAGCTTCTGCAAGGAGAAATGCTGAATTAAGAGAAGAAACCAGTGGGAGGGAAGTGACTGGCGTGCACAAGCGGTGCCACGCTGCTGCTCTCGGACACCCCTTCTGGGTAGGTTACACCTGCGGCAGCGGGACCCCCGCTCCTCCAGGCCGCCCCGGGGAGGGCTTCCCCCCGCTCCGCGGGCTGCCGCCATTCCTCCACGAGGCTCCCGGGCGGCGCGCCAGCAAGCCCAGTCACAAAGGAGGGCCTAAGCAAAGCTAGATCCAATTGCACGAAGCTGTATCATGTCTCATAAAACCGTCTTTGCTTAGTTAATCCTCTGATTGATTTTAAGGCCTTGCAGAGACTGAAAGACTATTAAGAGATTTGCATCGGCAGTGCTTCCCAGCGCAGGCACAGTCTCCGCTGCTGCTCACCTGACGCTTACCCAGTGCACGAGACCCTTCCCAGTGCAGGGCAGCCCTTAAACCCTCCATATAAATTTTATCAACTTTCTTTTTGCTGAAGCTCCATCTGGAGGATTACCGCTCACGCACAAGCAAAGGCCTGACAGGGTGCTAACCCCGGCGCCAGCTCTCCAGGCACTGGCTGCGGCCGGGCACCCCACAGGGACACCCCGTCTGGTGTGGGGTGCTCCCCCCTTGGCACGCCCGCCCGCCTCGGCTGGATCCCCTGCTGCCTCCCCCACTGGCACGCTCCTGTGACGCTTCGCACTTGGGTTTGTTTTTTGATCTCCCGGGCAGGCTCTGCTGTGCGGCTGGGCTGGCACCGGCCCGGGGGGGGCAGGCAGCTGCGAGCCCTCTGAGGACGCAGGGGCCCACGAGGAGCRTCCTCCAGCAGCCACTGGCCCGCAGGAGGGGTGGGCATCTCTCCCCACAGCCGCCGCGGGTCACACCGAACTGCACCGAAGGAGGGGAGCCAAGGCAGCTCTTGGTATCAGCACGCCCGGCACTGCAGGCCTCCAGCTTCACGCTTTGCCCTACACATTCCTGTAAAGCAGATGAGTTAGAGCAACAACAATCAGAAAAGCAGCCCTCGTGAGGGGCTGCCCTGCCCTGCCTAACCTCCCCGGCAGTGCCTCCCGTGAACACCCACTCCAGGCGCCATCATCCTCCCTCACGCTGGTCTGTTGAGACTCGTGCGCCTCCAGCAATGGTGCAAACACGTTGAGGGGCCAGAGGGTCTCTCACCACAGCCCTCCGCAATTGCAGCCCAATATGTTTTGCTTTTTCCACTGAAATTTTCCTCTCAATCCTTGAATCTCACCTTAAGCAGTTCCCTTCCCCTGTCTCACAGAGCACTAATGTTGCCTTACTCCTGGTGCTCAGTCTAGCTCTGCAGCACATCCCCGGTTGTTCCCTGTCTCACTTCTTCAACATCCCCACCTCTGCTTGGATGGGATGCAATGTGCTGAGTGTGCAGACCTGAAATGCTTGCTCTTGCCTTTGACTGCTCATGTGCCTGCCTGTTTTCTCCAGCACCTGCCTCCTCATGTCCAGATTCAAACTCCAGATAATGTAACCCTGCTAGCCTCCTGGGCAGGGTTGTGTATGCTGGGAGAAATGCTGGCCTTGAAAATTGGGTGTGAGTCTGTGGCATACTTCAGATACTTTCTGCTACTGGGATTGTCTAGAAGAGGCTGAAGTCTGACCCTCAGTTCCAGCTATCTCAAGTTCACGCCAGAGATTATGCCCAGGTAACTGTGTGGCAGGCCACTGGCCTAGACTATGGCAAATCAAGACACAAGCAATGATGTTTTCTCCTGCTGGTTAGGTACCTTCTTTGTTGCAGCAGGTAGAAGCTTTCCAAGGAGATGTTTTTAAGCAGCAGCTCAAATAGTTGCTCCACTCTTCAGACTCTGTCCAGGGCATAGGCACCCTGCTGAGCTGAAAGCCCCAGGCACCGCAGGCAGGAAGAGCCACTCAGCAGAGACCATCGTCAGCACAGGCTGGTGCAGGCCACAGATGCCACCGAGTAGGATCTTGACATGCTCAGCTGTGGTGGACTAATCCTGAGGCACACGGAAAAATCAGATACCAGCCTCCTCCCTGGTGCTGGCAGACTGCTGCTCTGTGGCTCCGGCCCCACGCTGGCATCTGACACCAGGCTGTAAGTGGTGCTGTTGTTCAGGGAGATGCAGCCTCCGGGATTTCCTCCCTTGGTTATGCTACAGCTGCAGATGTGGAAGTCTTGGACTGCACCCAGTCTGTGCTGCGCACGATGTAAAATGCACTCCCAAGCCTTACTGCACAGCCTGCTTTACTGGAGACAAATGCTAGGTGCTGCACAGAGCCACAATTCCAGCAGGGCAGGGTGCATGGTAGGTGGCATATGTGACATGAAGCTTTCAGTCATTCCAACGCTGCTGCCAGATCCACTCAACTCCGCAGCGCACTGTGGGCCAGCAGCTTCTCTGCAGCACGCGTGCAATATGAGTTTGGTGATGCTCAGTCCGGGTCTCAGGGCATGCATGTGCACAATGCAAGAGACCCACCACAGACTACTAGCTGAGCCAACTGAAGAAGAGGTTTATTACAGCAGCTTGAAAGAGGATGAAAAACTCAGGGGAGGGCTCTTAATGTGCCAGAGGCCTTCAAATGGAAATATCCCAAACCAACAAGACCTGGTTCTAAAGCACCGAACTTCATCTAGCTCCGATACCGGTACCCGTCCCCGTGACAGGGCTGAGAAGTGTCACAGATCTGATGTCTTTTGTCTATGTGACTTAAAGAGCAGTCCATGTACCACAAAGGAGAGCATAGGATGGGGGTGAAGCTCTGGCAGGATTCCCACCACTGGGAACAGCTCAGCATGAGTTTTGGAGTGAGCACACAAAGCAACTTTGCTGCTTGTCAGCATGACCAGGAACGGGAGAAGCAAGAAATTGCGAACCATTGAACCTGGTATCAGCTCCACATAACGCAGTGGAGTAAACAGTGTGAAACACCTGGGAATAAGGTCTAACAAATACTGTGTAACAGGGGCTTATTAAAAGTAGGTTGTGCCACGCAAGTCCAAAAGACTTCTTCACTCGAGACACTGATTTTGCAGATGATAGAATTCATTTCTATTCCAATAAAACAGTTGATATAATGCTGCATAATGAACTTAAAGAAAGCAGGTAACACTAAACAAAAAAGTCTCCACAGGGCAGAGCAGGGGTGGAGGCTGGCAGGCTGGCTGGCAAGCAGGCAGGGGCTCACAGCAAGGATCCTCTGACGGGCATGGRTGTCAAAGGGGGTGCCTGCCCCTTGCAACTGGCCTTGCCAAGCCAGTAGTGGTGTGCAAGCTGACCCCACAGAGGATCTAGTTCCCAGACCTGTTCCTCTTGAGGAACAGAGATGGCCAGCAGGATTTTGTGAGCCTCTAACTTCAAAAGATCAGCAGCCATGCCAGAATGAGGATCTGCTGGGACCATATAAGCTGCCTTGTTCCTGCTTTTTTAAATAGTATGAGAATTTTGAAGCTGCAAGACAGGAATGCGGGCAGAGACCTGACGGTTCCATGTTGCTCTGCTGTTAATAACCTGCAACCCCCAAAGGGAGGGAGGGAGTGCCGGTTCTGTTTTTGCTTAACCAGGGTCTCCTGCCATTACAACATTATAATATCAAAGAATTTCATGCTGAGAACTAGATACAACAGCAAGAGCAGCCCCAAAAGGACCAAACCTGAGGATCTCAGTGGGGTTTGCTGCAGGAGGGTAGGTTTCTCCATAGTCTGGAGAAACAAAGACTCAGGGGACAGGATCAGTCTCTAATTATCTTGCAGTTAATGTGAATGAGCAGCAGGATGAGGAGAGGRAGGGGCAGGAGACACCAGCATGAGAAGCACTGACCTGGAGCTAGGGAAGGAAAAGTTTAGGCTAGATGCAAAAAAAAAAAAAAAAATATATATATACACTATAAAAACTGACTGGCATAAAACAGACTCCTGCAGGGAGAGGCTAAAAACTTAGTCACAGGAAATACTTACAATGAAATCGGATGCAGTGTTAGCAGGAAAGTTGCAACAACTGACTGCAGCGAAAGGGCCTGGCTCAGACCMTTTGGCAGGACCGAGTGGTCTTTCCCAGCCTTTCCTGCTGGTTAGTCATCTGCTAGTGGTTTCCAAATGGCCCTGGGTACCTAGTACCTCTACCTGGAAAATGAGTGGGCACTGGTCATTTAACAGAGGCAACATTTTCAGCAAGAACCGTTGGGACATTTAACATACTAATATTTCAAAAAGAACAGAGATGTGTTATTTAGAAAACACTCTAAAGGGACAATGAAGGCTATTTCTAACTATCTCTTTTTCCAGGAAAAACATATTTGCAGCAAGCACCAGGTGCTGTTGTATTTTAAGTGACTCCTGTTCCTACTCCAGTACTGAATACTCAATTACTCTCAATAAATCATGCTCAGTCCCAWATCCCCTCAATCATATTAAGGCACCCCTCCATGAACACATCCAGTTAGACTTCCACTCAATTGATCATGTTCACTCAGACTGCCACTCGGCTGATCCCAAAGCTTCTGCTGCGTTATTCTTCACTGTTCACAGAATTTTCCAATTTCTATTCCCAATAACCTCAAACTGCAAACAGAAGGTGGTTCCTGGATAGGAAGGATTTGTCCAAAAGAGTTTTTTCAGAGCAGTGCTTCTCTGCCTCCAACATTTCCCTTTTCATCTGTTTCTTTCATTTACTAGGTGCTATTTCTCCCCAGAGTGCAAGACTCTGCTCAGGTGGAAGCCACGCAAGAGTCAGCGGTAAGACGGCGCATGGACTACCACACCCATGTGCAGACCAACGGAGAGAATGGGCCCATTTATCAGGTTTTCTCTGAAGCTCATGCATGGCCCCATGGCTCTACCCGAGCCCGTTCCAGGGGAATCCCCCACCCAACCCCGGCCCCTTTGGGCTGCGCAGCCCCTGGCACGCGCGTGCCCCAGTGCTGGAGCAGGGCTGCTGCGGGGGTTCCAGCACCCACGCTGTGTGCAGCACCCCCAGGGGCTATCCTGAGCCCCTCAGCTGTCTCCAAGTGCCACCATGGCCCACGGTCTACGTACTGGTTAGAGCTGGATGGCAACACTGGAAACGGGCATTTTCAGACAAATCCTTCTGAGGGAAAATAATGGTTTCAACATTTTTTTTCAGATTGTCATTCTGAGGGCTCAGAATTTTTCCAAAAATATTCTGACASAACCAAAGGAATATCAGTTCTTTGCAATATGAACCGATTGTATAGTAATTTTAGTATTTCATATTTAGACATTCTGACAACAGAAATGCAATCATGTAGAAAAACAATTCATATGACCTAAAACCCAAGTAAAAAAAAATGTGTTGAAATAGAAATGTTAATATAGATCTTTCTGTGCAATTAGAATTAACCTCACTAATACTTTGAATATTGTCCAATGAATTGTCTGGCATATCTCTCATGAGACTGAATAACTTCAAACAGTTGAGAATTACAGCTTGGCTGCTCTTGTTATGGATGGAGCCAGACAGCAAAAACAAGTAAACCAAATGGTAACATAAACTTCAATGAAAACATAATTCTACTCTGTTAGTTGACTAATGATCTTGGCTGAAAATGTACATTTACCAAACTGCCCCTTTGTATTGCAATGAGTCAAATCCAATTTCCTACCATCAAACTTGTAGATGGCAGCTGAGAAAATTATGTTTAATTGAGTTGAGCTATAACACTGAATTTGTAACTTTGCTGAATGTGGACTGTCTCACTGTCCAGCTTTCTCACCTAGTTTGAGGTTTTACTTCTGCATTTCAGGAATTAAGCAAGAGGCACATCTAGAACCTTTGAAAGGTTCTTTCAAAGGAGACTAATCAGAAATAATTAAAGGAATTTGGACCTGGCCTAAAATCTCTCTGAGACTGGAGCCTCTTGCTCCTGACAGGGTCCAGGAAGCAGTGCTTCCACATTTATTTAACAGTGAGAATATATCAGTTTGTTCAAAAATATGGAAGTCCTAATCATCTCCAGATTACACTTACAGTTGTGGTAGACCTTACTATGAAGCACTGTCTCCCATGGGAGATGAACTGGTGGTTCCAGCCACAGCAGCCTGACAAAAATTCCCACCAGCAATAAACATCTTATCTTTCCACCTGACCTTGTACTTGGCTATTTCCTAAAAGAACTATCTAAGGTCAGGAGGAGAACTCCTGCTTTGGACTCGCAACTCGACCTTCGAGTTTCAGGAGTGGGCCTGTCCACAGCTGAGGAGAGTCTTCTGGTTTCTTCCCACCAAGAACTTGTTTATTGTAGCCTCAGATGAATCTTTCCTGTAACTGTGGTTAACCTCTTCCTATGGTTAGGCTCCTTATGATTCACCTATGCTAAGTATTTTGCAATTAAACTCCCCCATAGAGCAAAACAAGCCTTTATTATAGCTGCAGAAGGCCTCTTTGTCTGGCTGAACCGGGTCTTCTACTTTTGTTCCCATGACTTTTTCATAACAGGTTTGCGAGTTCTCATCCTTGGGTTGCGTACTGCTGTGACCATAAGCTTTCATGAGACGGTTTTAAAATACAGACAGAAAAGGTGGTGGTGGTGGTGGTGGTGGGGTCTTTCAGTCTACTTCATATAGACCTCTATTCTTTGAGGCTAATCCTTTGTTCTTTGGTAGAAAACAACATTTTTATGAGACAGGTGAATCATACCTTCCCCTCTAGCAAAATAAGCCCCCAGAAGAGAGCAAGGTACATATCTTGGGACATTCCTAAAATCACAAACATAAGCAATTGGCAAAAAAGGGCATCTATCACAGCGAAAAAAACCTGCGCCATATAAATAGCTCCAAAAGCAAATGCACAAAAACAAGGTCTAAAAAATTACATCACAGTGAAAGACACTTGAGTAAAAAAAAGTATTGGCAATGTCTAATTATTGGTGAAATCTATTAGGAAAATCTTTCATGTTCTGAAAGACTACTCAGTTCAGTAACAATCCTTCAGGATTTCTGTATGAGGCTTTAAAAGCTTTTCAGTAAATTCAGGGGAAGAATTAGTTCCAAGTCTGAGCAAAAGTTTGCTGTGTAGTTAAAAAGAGTAAATGAACTTGTGGATTTGACTCCTCTGTTTCCTTCTCACACAGTGCCTTCTACACTTGAACAACGGAGCACAGAGCCTGAACACGAAGGCTTCATGTTTTATTAATGATGTCCAATTCGTTTCCTGTTTTCATGCTGATAACCTACTGAGGGAGAGGAAGGGAATTCAGGTGGCAAGACCTCAGATCCATTTTTCTTATACCCATGAACAGTTCACAAGTGGGTATTTCACTAGCAAAATCTCTTTATTGCATGTATTACTGCATTCTCTAGGAAGCTTAACTGGGACGGCTGGCTTCACAGCTGCTGGCATACACCTCTGAAAGCCTCAATGTTTTCAAGGCAAGTTCTCTTCAAGGTGATACCTTTTAGTTTTTGATTCAATCAATGCTCAGTAGCTATTTTCACTACTGTCCTTTCTACAGGACTAACCTTATAATACACCAAATTACTACACTGGCAGAAACCTCCTAGTCAAACAAAATTCGCATTAGCAATACCATTCACTGTTTGTAGAAATGCCAATTTATTCCCTGTTAAAGACAAACCAATGTAGTGTTCAGCCCAGTAGCTATTCCCAGAGATTTTATTTTTTGACTGAAATAACATTACCAGTCCTGCAAAATGGAGCAGTTTTTTTAAAAGCCTAATGCTTTCTGCAAATTTCCCATTTTTTTTTTCTGTGTGTCTGTGTTTTCCTCTGTGTCTGTAATATTTACCATGAGTGAGCACATCCTTTATAGAAGGCCTTCTTCAATACAGTGCTGAGAGTGAGTTCCTAGAGAAGACTGGATTTTAAATATCTGTATTTATGAGCTGGAGAAGAACAAGAATGTCACCTTACTACTTCAGATTGAAATCCTTTGCAGAAATGATTTCGGCAGTTGACAAAAATGTTAAAAAGCATCCCTGTATTCAAGACCTGCTTACAATAAAGGGATCCTTCTACGCTCTTCCTTCACCATCTGGCAGGATGATCAGATGGGAACTTGCTGAAAAAGGATAGGTCTTGTCCAGTACTAAGTGCCCAGTTTAGAAAATCATTCCTCATTGCTGCTAAGCAGGAGAAAACATCCCCTTCTAGACAGTAACCTCTTGCCCCATTCCAAGTGAATCTATCTATACTTACAGTATGCTACAAGAGAGAGCTACAGCGAGGTGGCTCTTACTGGGGGGCTACTGCCCATGCGGGAGGTAAAATGTATTAGGAAATAAACGTAAACTATATCCTGGCACCTGGGGAAGCTTCAGCTTGTTCAGTATCTGCCAAACCTTGTCCGTCATATGTGTTTATGGGTGTTTGAAACACAGACCTTGCTAGGCCAGTTGTGGGAAAAGTGGACTGAACCCCTGGTTTGACTCAGTAGCAGTTCTGAACACCTTATTAGCTACTTTCTTCTAGAGACATCAAACAGAAAAGATGAATAAGCTAAAACCTGACATCCCACTCAGAGCAGCAAGCTCTCACAGAGAGAACAGAAGGGCTAGAGCACCTGGGTGGACACCTGGCTATCAGCAGGTACCGTGATTTGATCCTGGGTCTGTCCTGTGCTTGTCCACATCAGTGTTCAAGAAAGAATCCCCATTTTCCTATTCCTCAAGCTGGTAACACAACAAAGGCCTAGGTCTCATAAAACACCCCTGCAAATAACATAAAATAACTTTTCAGAGAAATATAAGAAAAATGAAATTCCCCCTGTGATTCTTGTACTGGCCAGAGATGCCCCAGTCTGTTTCAGTGCTTCACATTCCCTTAAAGCAGCAAACACTTTCACAACAACGAGTTGCCTCTAGCTGCTTCTTCCTACAAAACCCATTGGCCACTTTCCCAACAAGAAAAAAAAGCATTTCTTTCCACAGCCTGTGTGCAGCTCAGTGTGGCCATGCTCCGTGGCAGGGGGTGGGGTTGCACCACTGAGCTCTTGGGGTTTCTTTTAGGACATTTTTCTTTGAAAGATAACCAGAACTGTCATGAGATCGGTAACCTCCTCTATGTTGGCAGGCAGACATGCATGCCTGGAGGTGCAAGTGCAAGTGTGTGGTCTTGGGTGTGGGGAAGAAAGGAGAAGGGTGGTGACCTGAATGTTGGAACAGAGTTCAGAGTAGACTTTTTTTGGGTTTGTTTTTTGTTTTGCCTTTCCTTGCGTTGGGAACCCCAAGCATGAAAAATCAGGAGTTCCCTGCCCCACCAGTGATATAATGAAAGCATATCAGAGATGTGCCGCCTGCTGTTTTCTGAGCCTCTTGGCTGTAGACAGCCACAATTTTAGGCCTTCCTCTGAAACCACGAAGACTAGAAATAGTATTATTTTTATCAGGGAGAATGGGGATTCTCAGGTAAGTAAGGACCTGTGGAGCTAGGACGTACAGGAATATTCAAATGCTGCAATAGCAGTTATTAAATACGAAAAGTGGCAACCTCACTCCCCCTAATATGTTTCACAGAAACATTGAGTTTGGACCCGATATACACAGACCCATATGTCCAGCTTGAGACTCAGTGCTCAGCTGCTTTGTGTCTCAATTATTTAGCCCTGGACTGCCAGGGCTGGAAGAGAGACAGGGCTGAGGTACTCTTAAAATCATCCCTTATAAACAATATTTGTTTGATGTGTTGTTAATCTCCAGTGACAGAGATTCCACAGCCCCCCCCCCAGCAATCTTCTTTAACAGTGACCTATCTCTACCATCAGAAGCATTTCCCTTTTTTCCCCCTCCAGAGCCCAGTTTAAGCCATTATAAGAAACATATGGGAGAACAGAGTACTCCCCCCTCTTTGCTGCAAGATTTTACATATACGATGGCTGCTCTACCGTTTCCCATTTGCCTTCTCTGGACTGAACAAAACATACTTTTGTCAGTCCCTCTTTACACATCATGTTTTCTATTTAGTCGTTCTTACTGTTCACTTCCAGATGCACAACAGCTGGAAAAAGTCTCACAGATTTCACTTAAAGCCTTACTGCTGTTCAATAGAATGTAAGAATTACTGCATGTCTTCAAATGACACTCATGCTTGTACACCTTAGTACGGTATTTGATTTTTTTTGCAAAATCCAAATGAGAGCTTAGATTGCATTTTCAAGCAATGAAAGTAAAGTGTGATGGCAGTGCTAGGCACTAAAGTAGCTGCCGTTACTGAAGGTCTGACTGGGCACGAAGACAAGAACCCATGTTTCCATCCCCAACACTGAGTAAAATATGTACTGCAAATAACACTTGGGGAATCATTTGATCACGTGGCCCAGCTGGCATTGCTGGTAGAGCCTAGCATCTGCTTGGTTTTTCTTCTCTTTCAAAAAGTTTTATCTAACAATCACTGCCCCATAGGGATGTATGGCACCTTATTTAAATACACTGCAGACCTGCAGCTATTGACTCTCTGCATATATTGCCAGTGTATTTTCTTATCCTTTGCTTTATCACAAGAAAACTGTGAAGTCCTGTGTGGAGGCAGCATTTTTTTGTTTGTTTGTTTTGTTTTACTGTCAATGCAATAATCAGTGCAAGAAGTTTTCTGACTGTGGGGGAAAATGAATCAATTTGAAATCACTGACCTTTCTTTATGGTCATCTGCCACTTTGAACGTTGGTTATTCTGATGTTGGGCTATAAAAGGAGGGGTATTTACCATTGAAAAGTGAATAGCTGCCAACGATCAAGGCATCACCAAGCTCTGCAGACAGGTATTGTCATAGGGTGGCACGTTATGTAAGCACTCCTTAAATGCAAGTTACTCTACATTCTTGGCAGCAGACCACATGAAATTTCCCTTCAGATGTTGATGGGATAAAAAAAAAAATTATATATATGAAAATCATCTTATCATTTACAATGCAAATCTTGGAAGGAAAGTTAGCAAATTAAGTTAGAGATTCACCTAAATTAAGCTGGCATTCTATTCTGGTGCTTCAAACTCTGAAAACATTGTTGGCTGACAAAACAAGCCCTGGAATGATTAGCAAAAACCCTCCTTCAGAGGCAGCAGACGAGCAATCCCTTTGAACCTTCACAGCACATCATAAATGCTCAGCAGACTTACAGTGTGGCAGTCCCAGTGCTATCAATTATTTACCCTTTTTCTGTTTACCTTCAGGCAGCAAGTAATTATTTTTAAATATTAATTTAGTTGTGTCATGTACAGTTTGTGGTTTAGCCCTGAGATCTGAGATATAGAAAAGCAAACTGCATCTCCAATCACATTTAGCTAGTGATGCACTGATAGTCAGATCCCCACTCCAGCTACTCAGCAGCTACACTCAACTTCTTCCACCATTAGAAACACAACTCCTTTCATTGCAAGAAAGGGAAAGCAATTTTCTTAATGGGAAGAGGCACTTGTTTTTAGCCTAAAAGTCCAGAAATTGGAAAATCTAAATAGGAGAACATTATTTTATTCTAAAAAGATTCAGGTTTTTTTCAGATGAAGATTTTTTCTTCCCCACTTTTTGTTTCCCTCAGAATTTTTCCCAGGGTGTTTCATTTTCTTTATCCTCAGCTAATGTAGGCTAAAAAGAAGCTGGCTGTTGTTTCTACAGCCCTGAGAGAAAGAGATCCTAGGAGACAAGAATCACCTTCCTGCACTGAAAACACCACTTAGAACCTGAAAAGGATGGTTCTTGTCAGCTCACATGAATGGCTTTCCACAAGGGACTGGTTCTTTCTTTTTAAAAGTTTATACTAGAAAAACAAATACTCACTCTGATATATTTGCATGAAGATATAGATGTGTGCCCACAGAGAAGTCGATGCAGTTTCAAGTTCAGGGCAAAGTGCTGGTTCCACCGATGGCAGCAAGACTGGTATCTTCCTGAGGAAAAACATTTTTGAATTTTGGAGTCTTTTGGTGTTCATTTTTTTGCACTGTTGCACTTTCAGCTTTTTCTTAGCATAAGCTCTTGAAAGAAGCCTTGATTTTAGCTGTTTCTGAGACAGAATCAAAGAGAAAGGGAACTCTGACAAGGAAACTTGGGTAACTTCACTGGTATTGCTGATATTCTGGTGGTGCTTGTAGGCCCCAGCCATTTGGTTCCCACCCCGCCAGGTTCTGCACAGTTCTATAAACACCAGAAGCATCTCCTGACAAAGAACACGCTGCCACAGTTTGAACTGAGATGCCGCACTGGAAAACAAATATGAGAAAAACCAAAGGAAGTATCATATGCTTACAGGATCAAGCTAAGGTGCAACACTGTTCCAGTGAAGGAATGTTTGTAAAATAACCTAGTGAAGATCAGTGTTTCACGAAGACAAAAACCAAGAACTGCATTTGGTCAAGTCATATTCTTCCCCTGCCCCTGCCTTTGCCTCATGGGTCATGTCTACTCCCTCCCCGTCAATCTTGTCCCATTATTGTTGCTGCTACAACCTTGATAATGTGCATTCATGTTTTCAGAGAGAGAGGGGCCATGTCACGCATCTTGTTTCAGTTTAAGGAGGAAATAGCAACCTCTGATTCACCTCCAGTCCGTGTCGTCCTCCCYGCCCCCCTCACCCCCCCAGCTGTAAATGCAGACTGCAAGGCTGAATAGCAGTAGCCTAGTTCATATGTATTGCGTGACTGGAGACCCAGTACAACACACGAACTTGACTTTTCGTAGCCTGAAAGAAATCTGCTATCCAACAGAATAGGTCCTTGGGAAGAGCCAGAAACTTTGCTTTAGCTCTAATCCCTAATATCATGCAGCATGGTTTAGCTTAGACCTTTGTTAGCTGTATGTACTTTACAAAAATTCTATTACAAAGGATTTTTCTTGAACCAAAGCAACCAGAAGCCTCTATCTCCTATATCCCACTCTGAACTCCTATTCGACTCTAGGGTCAGACACTGGTATGTGAATTTACATATTATGCATTACGAAGCCATAAAGCCTCCTTGCTCTGGAATTCTCATAGTACATGCTTACCTCTGACTCTAACATGGGAAGAAAGGACAAGGACGTCTAAGAGAGGGTCAAGCAAAATATCCAAAAGCAAAGGAAAGGCAGCACGGAACAGTAGCACAAAAGCAAAAATTTATTATGGCAACAATACTCTACCTTACKATGACAGGAATGAAAAGCATCTATTCTCTTAAAAAAAAGAAGATAAAGGAAGAAGTAGAGAAAACTAGTTCCGTGATGAAGGACCTTCTGAGTAGCAGGTACCTGAATTGGACTTTTCCTCAGCATCACTGTTATCAGGGGCCCCACTGAAACAGAAGTGTCACAAAAAGGATCATCAAACCTGCAGCAAAATTCAGAAAACAGAATCAGAAATTCAACGCTAGCCATTAAGGCAAATATGTTTGAAACCATTAGAAGATCAGCTGTAGAATTCAGCTCTTCAGACACAAGTGGTATAATAGTGTGGGCTTGTTTTGACTTGTACTTTATTTTGCCTCTCTTAGATGCCTCCCCAACAATATGACACAAACTGGAGCAACAGAGTGGGCCTCCTGCCCATTATCAAAATTAATGAACTTCTAAAACTTCTATCTGATCCACGGGCATTGTGTCAGTGTTAGCAAACATCTCTGAGCTGGGGAAATAACCTCAATTTTGTTGGCTGGCTCCCATTTACCTTGGTAGCAACGTTGACCAAATGCTGCCTGGACACATGCCAAGTTTCTCTTAATCTTGGTGAGCAGATTTAGATCACATCATTTCACTAGGTCATTTTGTCCAAGGTGAATGAGGATAACGGCTGAAGAACCAATTCGTGTGTTAAGGGTAACGACGGTGACTCCACTCTTCTCACCAGGTGCCGGGCTGGCACACCCTGTTCCTGAAGCAAGTAGGCAGAAAGCCACAGACCCCAAAAGTGAATCAGTTCTTTCAAAAGTGTAAGTATAATACACACTGAGAGTATGTATATTCTATCCTACAGGGTCAATAATTTATTTTTTCAGGTTAAGTCTGTCTGACCTTCTGATACAGATTTTTACAGCCAAGTTATTTCTGAACTGAGCTATGAGTAGGTCAATCCTTTCTTTGGTCTGCTTTTGCTAGGTTGCCTAGTAGATGTTTTATGACAACAGTTTCAAACTGAACATGGGGGCAGAGGGAAGAGGATGAATCATAAAATGATGGGGAAGAAAGACATCTCAGCTGGGGAAATGAAAGTTTCTCTTTCTTATAAATCCACATTAATTCACTGTATTAATGAACAGCATACTAGTATGACACAGCCTTTTCTTTGTGGCCAACTACCGGTTCTTGTGAAAAAAACCCGATTAAGACAGCCACAAAAATAATGACAAGGGCAAGAGTAACTGGAACTAAACATTCATTATTTTGGGTCATTGTGAGTTAGAAAAAAATCTGAAGTCTAAAACATTATCTAAAATAGCACTGAAAATCAGGTCCCTCTCTGAACATAAATCAGAGGTCATTTCAAAGGTAGTAATTCCATAGCCCTCACATATTTAACCATCTATAACAATGTTGCTAGAACTTATTTTTCAAATGCATCACACAAGTAAAGCTGATACCCATGATATTGTCCATGAACTTATGTTCTGAGGGGAAAAAAAAGAGGGGCAAAACAGTTGAGTTGAAACGTTGCTTAAAAAAAAAAAAAAAAAAAAACCAAAAACAAAACCCAAACAACACCTCTTCCCCCCTAAAAAAAAAAAAACCCACAACCAACAAAACCCCAACCCCAGCCAAACCCCCCAAAACAGGGAAGAGACACGTACAGATCCAGTTCTGGTAATCCACATATATCTCCTGTTAGAATGAACTGGCACACAGTTTGCTAGGCATATCACAGAGATCCACAGACCCATAAACACCCTGTCTAACCATAGTCATGACAGAGTGAATGAATGAAGGAATAAAAGAGTTATAGCAACTAGACATGTACGTGACTCATACAGATACAAACTGGTTTTGTCAATTATATTTTTTAATCAAGAGAACAGGCAGTACTACTGAGTATCATACTGTGGGTGTCACAACAGCAGGTTTTTCAGACAGAATTTAAATGAAGAAAAACATAATGCAACACTCCAGAAAGAATTCTGCCACACGGACTAAAGGCAGGAGATGCAACAGTGCAGATAGCTCCAAGTCAAATGCTATCTGTACCGCCTGGAAAGCAACATCCAAAACTGTGAGCCAAACCTGAAAAAATTCTGTGAAGACAGTGGCTCTGTCTTGTGATGGATGGTTTCATTTGGTCTAAAGAGCAGACAACAGAGATCCTCAACCCAGAGTTACAGATTAGGTAGGATACCTTAAAAGGTAGGACTGAGGGCTTGGCTGTGGCGCAACATTACTTAATGGCATGGAAAGCCAGCATAAAGGAAAGAAGACAATGTTGTAGCGTTTGCAGTAGTCCAGGCTGCAGTATTATTTTAAGCTTCCAGAAAGCTGGTTGCTTTATGTCAGATATATAACACTGTTGCTGTATAGCCAAAAGATGGCACRGATTTCTACGACCAGAACAATGTTTTCTTTGATGAGGCAATCTCCATATCAGGCACAGAGGATGAAAAACATTATTGTGGATCTATTGCCTACACTGCTGTAAGACAGGAGCGAAGCTGAAGCACCACAGACCAGGTCTGGAATCAGCAAGAATTATGAAATACCACTCCTGTGTCATTCTTGAGTATCACATGCCGTACTACATTGCTTGTTGTACGAGTGCAGCAGTCAGATGCTCTGACTCCAGGTAGGAAACAGCCCGTTATGAGTTCGGGTTCTGTAACAGCTGAACAAGACCCAACCACCACTAGCATCTGACTTCAGGCTTCAGCCTAGCGCTTGTTCTTGATACTTTTCACGGAAGTGAATCTCACAACTAGCGATGTCATTGTGAAGCAAATGGGAACGTCTGTCATGTCTCATAAATTTTATATGGTGACCTTTTATTTTTTGACACAATTTTCTACGGGCAATTGAAGCACGTGTAGGTAGAAAAGCTTTTGTGCCCGAGCGCCCCTCAATTTCGTCGTGCTTTCAGAGATACTCACACCTACTTCCGTCCGTGCTGAAACCGCCTGCCCGGCTGGCGCCTGGAGAAGGGGAGGGCCGAAGCCGCACAACCCCCCTGAGCCGGCGGCGGGCGCCCCAGCGCCCCGCCCGGCCCCGCCGCTGCCCCGCCGCTGCCCCGCCCGGCCCCGCCGCTGCCCCGCCCGGCCCCGCCCGGCCCCGCCGCTGCCCCGCCGCTGCCCCGCCCGGCCCCGCCGCTGCCCGCGGTGCTGACGGGCGGGGCGCGGCCCGGGCGCTGCCCGCGGTGCTGACGGGCGGCAGCGGAGCGGGGCTGCGCTCGGCGGCCGGCGGGTCCGGCGGCTCCCTGCGGGCCTGTCCACGGGAGAGAAGGTCGCGGAGCCGCCGGGGACGTTCAGGCGGGCACCAGCACTCGTCATCGCCTGGATGAAAGGGAACCCAGCCACGAGTTAGGTAAGAGTAAGTGCGGTCTGTTCAGCTTTCTGCTCAAGATGAATTCTGAGTCCCACGGACGGTTTTCAGGGACAATCAGGGCAGCCAAGAACACAGTGACATGCAGAAATGGCTGATAAAATTGCAATGAAACGCCTGTTGATGTTGATTTTGAGCCTGGGGGCAGAGACGAATGATTGAAACACTAGGCTTGTTAAAGCCAGAATGCTTTTGATTTCTCTTCTCTGTGCTGAACAAGAGTTAGCTGGAGGGAAGTTAACAATCAGCTAATTGACATTGAATTAACCATGAAATGCAGTATAACTACTTTTCTTCTGAAGTATTCTTCAGCAATGCTTTAACAAGGCTTTTAATTATTGATTATTGCTTATAACACACAGTAGATCTCCTTTTATTTGTTTTAAAATCTGGTGTCCTTCAAAGGTGTCAGCTCGAGTACTCTCTGTAGTTCACCTATCTGCTAATGAAAGCCAAACAAATAATCAAAGAAAAACTGTATCTTCTTCCTCTGGCAGAGCATCATAGCATAACACATCAGTTTTTCCACTAGCCAGGTCAGGTTAAGAAACAGATATTCCATAAGAATAAGGTTAGGAAATCCAGTGTATCCTTTGGCAAAGGCGGGGAAATTCATAGAATCATTAAGGTTGGAAAGGACCTCTAAGATCATCAAGTCCAACTGTCGACCCAACAACACCATGCCCACTAAACCATGTCATGAAGCACCACATCTACACGTCTTTTAAATACCTCCAGGGATGGTGACTCCACCACTTCCCTGGGCAGCCTGTTCCAATGCTTGACAACCCTTTCGGTGAAAAAATTTTTCCTAATATCCAATCTAAACCTCCCCTGGTGCAACTTGAGGGCATTTCCTCTTGTCCTATCGCTTGTTACTTGGGAGAAGAGAACAACACCCACCTCRCTACAGCCTCCTTTTAGGTAGTTGTAGAGAGCAATAAGGTCTCCCCTCAGCCTCCTTTTCCTCAGACTGAACAACCCCAGCTCCCTCAGCCGCTCCTCATAAGACCTGTTCTCCAGACCCGTCACCAGCCTCGTCGCCCTTCTCTGGACACGCTCCAGCACCTCAATGTTCTTCTCGTAGTGAGGGGCCCAAAACTGAACACAGTATTCAAGGTGCGGCCTCACCAGTGCCGAGTACAGGGGCACAATCACCTCCCTGCTCCTGCTGGTCACACTATTCCTGATACAGGCCAGGATGCTGTTGGAGAACTATGGTGCATTTTCAGATAATCCACTAAATTGACTATTGTCTTTGGGACATATTGTGGTTTAACCTCAGCAGGCAGCTCAGCACTACATAGCTGCTCACTCACTCCCCCTCAGTGGGATGGGGGAGAGAATCAGAAGAGTAAAAGTGTAAGAACTCGTGGGTTGAGATAAAGGCAGTTTAACAGGTAAAGCAAAAGCTGCGTGTGCAAGTAAAGCAAAACAAGGCATTCATTCACTACATCCCATCAGCAGGCAGGTGTTCAGCCATCTCCAGGAAAGCAGGGCTCCATCACCTGTAATGGTTACTTAGGAAGACAAACACCATAACTCTGAACGTCCCCCGACTTCCTCCTTCTTCCCCACAGCTTTTATTGCTGAGCATGACGTCATATGGTATGGAATAACCTTTTGGTCAGTTGGGGTCAGCTGCCCCAGCCGTGTCCCCTCCCAGCTTCTCGCTCACCCCTAGCCTACTCGCTGGGGGGGAGCAGTGTGAGAGGCACAAAAGGCCTTGACGCTGTGTAAGCACCGTTTGGCAATAACTAAAACATCAGTGTGTTATCAACACTATTTTCATCACAAATGCAAAAGGCAGCGCCATATGAGCTACTAYGAAGAAAATTAACTCCATCCCTGCCAAAACCAGTACGGAACTATAATAGCATTTGAAGAACCGTCACGTGCATGAGCAAAAAAGAAAATGCTTGTTTGCTGCACACCTGAGAACCAGGAATGGTACTGACAGCAGTGGGCACAATTACCATCAGTGCAGCTGCACATGCTGCATGTCAACTACAGCAGGGTTACTGCTCAGCACACACTGGGGAGATAGCAAAATCTATGTTGCTAATGGCTGTGGAAAGTGTAAGAGTAGAATATTGCTCAGAGAATTATGTTGAATACATCAGAACAATGACCAGGAAAATACTGGTAAAAATCAAAGACAAGAGAAGACAGACTTCTGTGTGTTTAGAAGAGATTACTATTGCAGCAGTGGACATCGCTCCTTAAGGTAACAGCTCTCTCACCTGTGAGAGGTTCTCGTTTCCTCACAGTAGCACAGGGACTTGGGGAAACCTGCATCTTCTGAGACCTCTACCCTGTAAGCAACTTTAAGATAGGGGTCCTTCTATCTCTGATCCTCTTGGTCTGGTTTGTCCAAAAATTCTGCCTTGGCCCTGAGAAATCTTCCAAATCAGATGTTCATCACTGTAGGAGCATGCTTATCACTACTATCAACACCAAAACTTTTTGTAAAATAAAAATCTCAAGAGCTTTCAAGATGACAGCAAGGCAGGCACATGCTGTCTGTAAAGAGGGGATTGCATGCCAGCAAGGCTGAGCCAAACGGGGCAGCGTGGGATAGATCTGTTACACTAAGCACATGAAGGTGTTGTGTGCATAGAACAGTACGTAAAAAGCTTATGGGAATTTCTCTCCCAATTCACTATAAACGGGGCAAAGAAAATTGTTCCAGTGGCTCACAACACATCTAGCAGATTACACTGCCTACAGACTTTAACCCTCCAAGGGGCAGTCTATGACACTGTGTTGTTCCCTTTGTGTTCTCCAGTGCTGCAGCACTTTCCTCCTACCCTCATCAATAGCCAGGAAACAAGATAAGTTTTAGGGGCTTTTTTTTTTTTTTAAAAAAAAAAAAAACAAACCTAAGTTGTAGAGCACAATTTATCAAGCAAGCAACACTGCCTAGAGGGAGTGGAGTGCTGAAAAAGGGAGAGACAGTATCACTTAAAGCTTTGAGTTCACACAAAGCATTCCCGTTCAGCAGGTGTAGACATCAAAATAAATAGCCCTCTGGCAATCTTCCAGATGGCCTAAATCTCCAGGCATATTCAGCCTGATTACCTTAGATTTTTTTCAGGCTTGCTGTCTCTGCATTTACTTGTTCTACGTCCCTTGCCAGCTACAGAGAAACAGCTGTGTCTGGCCTAGGGTGTGAACATCTGGTTCTGACTGTCATATCCAGCTGTGAGTCTTCTGCAACACAACTCCATTAGCTACTAGTATAGACAAGTGCAAAATAATGAACATTGGAAGAAACAATTTTGAACTACTCATTCACAGGAAAGGGGGTCTAAGTAAGATGCAGCTTCGCAGAAACATGTCCAAGTACATATGAACAGAACAGTGAGAGTATCGGGCAGGTACTCTAAACAGCAGAGGCCAGAAACAGTTCTCTACTGAAAGGATAGGGTGACTATTATTCCCTTGTCAAATGACTGTTTTAATCTTTAATCTGCTTCAGCCTATATTCACCCAGGATGTCACCTGTGTGTATATCCTAATTTGCAGTAATTGCTATCAATAATAATCAGTGGCACGCTGCCTTCCCGAATCCTGAGACCAGATTCAGGCACTTTAATACAAAAGCAAGTCTCTAGGAAGCATGCGAATGGCAAGGAGAGCTGTATCAAGTTCATCTCCCACAGGCACTAGCAAGCCTGGAAAAGTCAGGCAGGCTGGGCAGGTGAGAAGTACTACAACTGCCTGTGCTAAGTGGCTGCTGCTGCTTGAACCATAAGGGACAGCCCCAGGCCCTGTTCTGGAAGAGTGTTCTACAGAAAGAGGGAGAAGGGGATTTCACACATGTAGGTGCTAGTGGCATTACATGTGCTCGCTGGAATCATCAGCCTGGGCCAGACTGTGCTCAGCTTTTCCCCAGTGAGGACAGGTAGGAATTCGAAAGAAAGATGAGAAAAGAAGAGACAAAGAATATTAACACTTTCCTGCATGCCTTTGGCTCCATCAAGGATCAGCCAGTTTTCTAATACTCTCCGTCAACTCATGAGTATACTTTGTGGCACACACAGCCCACATTCTGCTACAGGAGAACTTATAAAATCTCCCCATGACAATATAAAACTGGAGCATTCAGGACTACCTCAGGATTAGACTGCAAGCTCTCAGAAATTAAAGGGAAGAAAGAAATGTTTACCAAAGCAGCACTGTAAGGAAGATAGAACGGGACTCTCTTGTGCCTCACATATCAATACAACTGCTAACCACACAGTAGGATAAAGCCTCCATCAGCCTGTGCAACTTCATTACAAGAGCTTAATTTTATGCTACACCTCCATTTTAGCTACTGATCCTGGTAGAACTACCACAGTCTGTCTCTGCCCAGGGCATACCCATGGTATTGATATAACTTGTCTTGCATATTCTCTGAAAGCCAAATCACTGTGAGCTATACTATTACCTCCTCCACTCTCTCTTCAGATGAACACACACTATCATGTACATTATGGTGATGTTCAGCCTCAGTGTTCCCATGCAAGTTGTAGATTTGCAGTATGCTCAGACAGAGCTGGAGGCAGTGCTGCTCTTACCCTGTCCTTCCAGCTGTAGTACTATTTCTCTCCTGGGGGAAAATTACAGGTTCTTCTCAAAGAGGATTAGTTCTTGTCTCCCATACATTTCTTGGCAAGTCATCCAGGCTGCTGGTCTCATGGAGAAAGCGTCCTAATACACCACTCCTCAATGTTAGGTTTGGCTGGTGCAGCTATGGGTTCCACAGATTCCTCCATCCCCCATTCTCTGATTCTGGATGCATTTACTTGTCAAGACCAGGGAGTGTAATTAGAGGGAACAGGTCCCAGGATGCCTCTCCCACTTCTGGCAGCTGACAGAAGGTGTGAGCTCAGCACTGCTGAATTCCACCTCAGTCACACCCTTTGGAAACTTTGCAGTACCTCTATCATACCAATAGATCACAGTGCCAACCATGGTGATCACCTACAACACTGGGTCATGGAGCTGAAAAAACAGCAGTTCTGTTTTACTATCCTTGAAGAAGAGTCTCCCTCACTGCAAGCACTGGCACTTCCATTATTCCCTGCCTATTGCTTCACTTATGCTTTGTGCCTTAGTGTCCCCCTCTTATTCTCCCATGTGCTTTTTTTTGGATGAGTGGGTATTAAAACAGGCTTGGACAGCTGAAGGCTTTCCCAGTCTTGATTTGTTGGCTGTCTCTTTTTGTTTCTGAGAGGAGCTCTCAGACCATACTGAAGTGGTCTCCTTCACTAACCATTCTTGATGGCCCAACACATTCATATTATACTAGTTAATCTCAATATTAATACTAGAAGAGTTATATACAATATAGAAAAAATGATTACAGACAGATCTGAGAGCCATATATGTTTCAGTAGGTTACAATGTTGTGAGTTGCTTTTGCTTTCATAGATTTTCTGCCAATGGGGAATTTTCCCTCAAGGAAGTTCCAAAAACCTCCTCAGCCTCTAGGAAACTATTTGTTTGGCGCAGTTAACTTAGGAGCTCTTAAAATTTTGTCAAACACATCAAACCAAATGGCCCCCAGGCAAAGATCTTGCATAGCAAGTTTCAACCCACACAAACTTCTAGTGCTAGCTTGTGAACCCCTGGAAGCACAGGCTTACAAAGGACACTGCGTATAGAGGGGGACCTTCTAAGGCTTTGATCCTCCATAAAAAAATGAACATGAGAAGTTTCCTTAATTTCACCAGATCTGGTGCACTGGTTGTATGGTACCTGATTATTACTTTGTTTTGTATTTAACTGGAAGTTTTTGGGGCTAAGACTGGCAGTCCAGGTTATAAAGCCCTTTATGAAATAGGGATCCAGTCCTGGCTGGAAGCTGCTTTAATCTGGTTAATCATCATAACTAGCCTCAAGGCCTAGCTGTCTGTCCTCTTCTCCCCCCATACTTTACAAAGTGGTAAGCAATCTTTCTGCATTCACCTTTCCAGAACTCTACCTTGTGGCATGACAATCATATACACTGTTCTAAACAGCCTCTTGTAGGAAGCTCTGAACAGAGCATGTCCAACGCCAATGGAAAGAAGGCTGACTTCCAAAGGATGCTGCTGCAGAATGACTTCTTGCACACCTGGCCTCTGTACCAGGCCACATCAACAATGTGGATTTGTTTCTAACACAAATTAGAATACTATGATCAAACCTTATAAAATGAATTTCTATAGATGCTACATATAATCCAAGATGAATGTTCGCTTTTTTAATTATGCAAAAAAATGAAGTAAATGATGAATTACTCAAGACACAAGTGTATCTTTATGTAGAATGGTGCCCTGCACACTTGCAGTTCTGTTTGTCTTATTTATAATACAGTGTGAGTTCAGGTAACTTGAAGGACAAGGATCATGCAGAGATGCAGAGCACCACGTCATGGCCTCTCCAATGTTCACATTTGTCTTTTCTTACTATACCTAATAAAGCTCAAATGACAAAAGGTGACATACTGTATGTGTTTTATCTCATTATTAATTAAGCGTATTTATCTCTTAAATCAGATGTGACTTGCACCACAACATCAGTAATTAAATTAAATATTGATGTGTGATGGTTGTGTGCCGAGGCTGCATGGGTAAGTGGAATTGCCATATCTAATTAACATCTTGCAGGAGTAGCCCCATTAGGTTTGTTAGTTAAATCTCCAAATGGTAATACTAACAAAAGTGTAACTACCACTTAACAACCCTAATTAATAGGAGCCTCATCAGATTTGATGAATATCTTCATCCCTGTTTTGGGGGCTGTTCACTAGACTTTTGTTGTATTATTGTGAGGTTATGAACTATTTAAAACTGGTAACTCTACTGTGCTTTACCTTCAGGTCTGTGTGGCAAGGCTGCTCATTTGCTCTTTTGAAGAAACATATAGTAGCATCATGAGGTTAAAGATCAGAAAAGCACTCGAGATGACCCTCCCTGCCATTATTTCAGCAAGGGCTCAGACTTCCCTCCTCTCATGAGTCGTACATTGCATGTGTATGAGAGAGATTGCATCTGTCTGGAGAGCCCACTTGCCCTCTCTCAAACATGCAAGGTTGGCTGGTGCCCTAGGTTTTGAAGTGTTACCTTCTGCCTTACTATATACAATTTCTCCTTGGAGAAGACTACAAGGATTTTTTTTTTTTTTTAAATGCTTATTAAATTCCAGTGTCTTATAAGCAGTTCAGTGATGCTATCGCAATTCTGATTACCTTTCCACCGTATGCTGAACTGAGAATACAAAATTACTTCACTTGGGATTAGATACAGATTCCAGCCAGGATTTCAGGATGAACTGCAACTATATCACTCCTTGTAAAATATAATTCAAATAGTAGTTGTTACGTAGTCTGGGTATGTTACATCATTTGAAGTGATTAATGCTCACATTCATTTAACTACTACAGATGCTATTCTCAGCTGTGACTGAGTGAAAAAAAAAAAAAAATCAAGTGTATTATGAAATTATTCCCCAAACTGTTTCAAAGCTAGCCATCCTTCTGAAGAGTCAGAGAAGATAATTCTCCATTGACAAGACTCCTTCTGCTATTCTTAAAAGTAAATGACAATACAGGGCATTGTGTCTGACCAGCTGTCTCAGGGCTGCTGCAATTCCATCTTGAGGTTATGGCAATAAGAAGAGAGTCGAACACCAATTTTCTTCCCTGCTTTCAGATTACAACTGATCTTGGCTGGGTTAAAGATGTTTATTGTTCTCCGTAATGAAATGGTACAAGTGATATTTCTTATTCCATTATCACCATGTCTTTCTGCCCTTCTTACTGCTGTTTCTCCCAGAAGTATCTACCTCCCCTATTTTATTTACTTTCCCACTTGTGCACAGAGTAAGTTACAATTTGGATTTTAAAATGCTGTTAACAGTTTGATTAGGAAACAACTGGATATTTTGACTTAAACATGCTGGTCCAACAGCACAGAACTGAGCTGAATCACACTCAAAACAGATTGTTTGCTAAGTGGAAAAGCAACAATGAAGAAACATACACCTGTATGCAGACAGACTGATCATTTAAAAATTAGCAAATATTACTGGTAATAGAATCAGTCAGCATTTGTCTTGAGCTTTGTACCTTAAAATAATTTCTAGCATCAGCTGGTTAAGCAACACTAGAGATGACCATTTGCCTATCTAAGTAGCTGGTATCTTCTGGGAGCCCAGGTTCAGTTGAGCCATAGGTCCCCCCACAGATAGAGTTTTACAATGTACGGCTCTTCCAAACACAGGTCTTCAAAAACAGCACCACCATAGGACACTTCAATGTTAACCATCAGTCAGCAGCAACAAGCATTTGCCCAGCATCCTAGACCTTTACTTTCATCACCTTAGCTGTGCTGCATACTTGCTGTCTCCCTCTGGTCACCCTGCCTGACAGATAGTGTGATCTCAGAACACACTGCTCTTGTGACATAACCGACACCAAGAAATACTGATACCTCACGAGCAGGGGCAGTTAGCTGTGTTATGTGAAAGTCATTTCTCTCCTTCACACTCAGTTGGAGCAACAAGCCACAACATCATGACCACATATTTTACCAGCTCTTCAGGCCTTCACAGCGTGGAGCAACAACTGAGATTTTATTTTGGTAACTACTCTGCAACAACGTACAGCTTATTTTTGAGCAGGATTTTTCCCAGGCCCTACAGAGCAGTGGCCCTCTTAGGGATACAAGGCATAGTAATAAGAAACAAGCTAAGCACCTTCAATGCTTAGTGGCTGTTCCCAGAGACTGCCTTACTCAGTTATTCCTGCCATGACAGCTACTAATAGCTGTATTTGTTGTTTACTATACCAAAACAGAAACTTAGTCCAGCATAACATACAGATCTGCATCAGTACCTTGCCCTGCATAGAAACTACCTACACTACTAAATAAAACTTAGTAAAGAATCAGGGCTAAAGTCTCAAAGTCACCCTAAAGCTACTGCTGCAGCCACATAAACCCTTGCCACCATTTCACTCTTCCACTTCCCCCCACCAGTCCTTATACATTAGAAAGGTGCCATCACCTTCATAAGCTGTTTTCCTCTCACAGGTACCACCTGCCAGCATGACTCGGCAGTAATTAGTCAGTTAATCAAGGCCAGGCTGCTTCAGCCCTTAGAAATAGCATGATTGCATAGGAAAGCCTTTTTGGTCCTTTCTAGAGTCTAGTTAGCAAGAAGAGTCTGAAGGGAAATAGAAAATGCTAGACCTCGTTTCAGCAGATACTGCTGTACATGTAGTACAGCATCTAGCCAGGGGGGAGAGACTTCTTTTGGTCAGACACAAACGCTACCTGTGCCTGTTTAGCAGGTATAAGCAAGCTTAGAAGTTCTCACCACGCAGATACTAAACGCAAATGTTAATGTGACAAGTGCAAACATATTGCTAATGTTTTAGTGAAGTAGCAGAACAAGCTCTCTTATTTTTTCTACAGAGCAGAATCATACCTGCTTATGGGATGAATCTCCCTAAGCGTTTTGGGATGCAATGTTGGCAGCTCTCTTCCTAACACACTAAGGGCCAAATGAATTATCCCCTGTGCTAACCAACTAGGCTTGACTGTCAGATTTACCGATATTCCAAGCAACGTCTCAAATGAATTTTTAGAAGCATGTGCAGTAGCTAAGTATTTAACAAACTTTACTATCCTTTGTCTGTCTACATTGCTCGAGGAACCTGGCTCTATCATTTTGTATTTAGGATTCTTTTCTTCTTTTCTACTGAATGGTCATATTCTTGATTGAATGGTCAGTATTAATATATTACAACATTTGAAATCTACCAACAGTTTTGTGGCTAGTTCTCCTTGAAGGATGCAATTTCCTTTACTAAGACCCAGACAAATTACAAAACAGATAGATAAAGGTGCATCCATTGGAAATAATCTGCTACAAGCCAAATCCTAAAACACATAAAATGAAACAACCTTCACTATGTATGAAATCATATCGTTTTTCAGTTTCTCTCTCATCTTTCATGCTTCATACTTTTATTATGAAGATCTTAATATTTTTATTATGAAGATGTTAGATATTTAATAATATTTTAAAGATATATTCTTTTAATGTGTTATGTGTTGATGCTGTTACCCTACTCATCCAAATCCAAGTCACAATCCTAACTCAACCCAAGTAAGTTTTCTCCCTGTGTGCAAACAGATAGACATTTCCCACTGAGAAAAGCTTCCTACAAAGGACCCTCATTTTATGATTGATTTTGGCCAAGTGAGGCAGAATTGCCCTTTGCTCCAGGCTGCCAGTGGACACCTGTCTCTTTGGGCCTGCTGTAGGACTGCACTATCCTTCCTCATGCTTGGTTTCCTAGGCCCATGGCCAGATGCTCACGCTAACAGCATCGCACACCGAGAGAAAGGTCCCACACGGGCACACACTCATATGACTATTCTGCCCATTGTAGGGATATCCGATGTGGAATACAGATTTTTTGTAATGCCACTGGTCACAGTTGATGGTATTACTCTTAGAGAGGGCACAAAAACCACCTAAAAAGGAGAAGACATGCTGAAGAACAAGCCTTGTCCATAAAGGAGGGGAGTTCATGGCAGACAAGCAGAGGAACAACAGAGACAAGAGAATGACTCTTTTAGTAAAATAACTCGCATTTCAGACTAGTTTGGGACCCTGAGTTATTGCTAGTCAGATAGCCTGCTCCCTAAAGACACCAGCACCAGCCGGTGCTCGCCAGGTGCTCTTTCGGCTCGCCCTGTTTCCATGCCCACTCGCTCATTCCAGTAATGTTGAGCTCCCGTTTCCCTCTCCAAGCCATACGAACTTTGATGGCAGTGGAACTATCCAGATTTCATGCTTTTAAATAGCACATGCTGCATTCAATGAATTTCAAAGACACGCTAAACCCAAATTACTGCTATCCATGGATCTTGAGAAGCTTTTATAAATGGCTGCATTACAGTGTAGTACAAAGCAGTGATTTCCATAATGCTTGTCTAATGTATAGAGCATTTTACATAGAACAGGCCCTGTTTCATCTTGAAATGCTTTTTAATTAATTCAATTCATTAATACTGCTTGTCATGGCTAAACTCTTGAGACTTAACAAAAACTTTACTTCAGCAGTTGTCAACACATTTCATTAAAACATATGTTTTTGAATGCTTTCTGATAACATCACTATTCTTCATATGCAGAGTGCAGTACTTAAATGTATTAAACAGAGAAGAAGAGGGCTAGCAAAAGCCTTTACTCTATATTGACAATGCTGTGTTTAGAGATGAGAAATGGGTGGGCCATTCTTTTCATGGCCCCTAAATTAACCAAAGTGAAACCTCTCCCATAGTTTACGTAGGGATATCCTGTTCTCCCAGCACCTTTTCAAGAGGTCCTCACTCCTGTCACATTCAGGTAAAGAAGGCAGAGGCAGAGCTTAGGTAGAGTTTGCAGTTGGACAGACCTTTTAGGCTTGAGAGATTACTACACATTCGACAAAGGGTGGGATGAATTCTATATGTTTTTCTGACAAGACAAAAACCTGAAGATTCCTCATTGTTGAGGTCAGATCACTAAGGAAACTCAAACTAGCAGCAAAATCTGGAAAACTGTGCAAGACAAGCAAGGAGGGGGGGAGTACAGGTGGCCTAAAGATGTAGGCTGCACTCCTTGACCAGTTATTGACAGTCCTGTCTGGCAGCAAGCAACACCTTGAGGCCTGAGGGGGCTGTTGCTGTAAAGGCAGTGGTAGCTCTAAAGCTCTGCTCCTTGCTTTCAGGGTTAAACATTCTCTGTGAGCTTTACCCCAAACTCCTCTGAACTCCGATTCTCTAGCTGATGACATACCAGCTGATATGAAACAGCCTCTTAGAGGCCAAGTGCAAGGTCCTGCACCTGGACTGGGGCAATCCCCAGTATCAATACAGACAGGGGCATGAATGGATTGAGAGCAGCCCTGCGGAGGAGGACTTGGGAATACTGGTAGATGAAAAATTGGACATGAGTCGGCAATGTGCGCTCACAGCCCAGAAAGCCAATTATATCCTGGGCTGCATCAAAAGAAGCATGGCCAGCAGGCAGGGGGAGGTGATTCTGCTTCTCTACTCTGCTGAGACCCCACTGCAGTACTGCGTCCAGCTCTGGGGTCCGCAGTATAAGACAGACATCGACCTGTTAGAATGGGTCCGGAGGAGGGCCACGAAAATGGTTAGAGGGCTTGAGCACCTCTCCTATGAAGAAAGGCTGAGAGAGTTGGGGTTGTTCAGCCTGGAGAAGAGAAGGCTCCAGGGAGACCTTATTGCAGCCTTTCAATATATAAAGGGGGCTTATAAGAAAGATGGAGAGGGACTTTTTACCAGGGCCTGTAGTGACAGGACAAGGGGCAATGGTTTTAAACTGAAAAAGGGTAGGTTTAGATTGGATATAAGGGGGAAATTTTTTACAATGAGGGTGGAGAAACACTGCAATGGGTTGCCCAGAGAAGTTGTGGATGTCCCATCATTGGAAGTGTTCAAGGTAAGGTTGGATGGGGTTTTGAGCAACCTGATCTAGTGGAAGATGTTCCTGCCCATGGCAGCAGAGTTTGACTAATGATCTTCAAAGGTCCCTTCCAACACAAACCATTTTATGATTCTATGAACATCCAATGAAGAATATAAGAACATTACTATTCTGGAGCAAATTATTAAGAAAGGCCTTTAATTTCCATAGACGAGTCCTAACTGGAGTTCTCTGATCTGTAGTAATCTATAATTGCAGATTGTATTTGGACTGACCCAGGAATGTGTTCATCTCTAGGAAGAGAAGTGTTCCCTTCACAATCCTACAAGGCAGCCCATCTGCTTTCAAGCCCTCCTTCCACCTCAAAATGCATCTTCCTTTCCTTTTATCACCTCTGAGATACACACCGTCACACAGCTGGTACAGCGGCACTGAGAGGAAAGTGCTGTTTTCCTCAGTGCAGCCAAAGTCTTCTAATGCTTGCAACGAATTACATAAAAGCAAATTGTCCAAGACAGAGTGACAGCCATATATTAATATTCAAGAGTTCAGAACATTTGACCTTTAAATTGCACACCTGGACAGAATGATGCCTTATGCTCTGTCATTAACCAGAGCATGGTACTGACCCATGGATCCAAGAATACTCTGCTCTACATAAGGAATAGAGGAACAGGATCCTGTTGAACATTTATACATCCTGGACTATAGACAATATCTCCTTCAAACAAGTCAAACTAGTGGGGGAGAAAAAGCAAACCTGCCCTATACCTCCTCCCAATGCTCCACATCTGTGTCTGCTCCACATGGAAACATACTGGACAAGGAACAAGACTGGAAAACTGGCCTTCTCTGGATGTACGAATTACAGCAAACACATTTATTTTAAACAATAAGAAAAAAATGTTTTTCTGGATACTAGTGATTTTTTTTTTTTTTTTTTTAAAGGCAAATGCTGTCCCTGGAGAGGTTTGTTAAACGGCTGAATAATGTAAAATATTGAAAACACTTTCTATAACATTTCCACTGATTATTTAGTGTGTCCTGCCTATATCCCAGGCCATACTGTCAATCTGTATTTTAAGCCATCTTTCTGTCTTGCTGGCTATGGTCTCTAATGTTTTTTAATGTTGACTCCTGTGTGTGTTTTGTGTAGTGGAATACTTTACAAATCAAAATGTTATTGGGGAATAAGTCCACGATCTCCTGTGTAACATTTCCTGGCTCTACTGCACACACATCTATTGTTCAAGATTGAATTGGACCCAAGAAGCATCAGAGCATGTGAAAGCCGCTATGAATTTTGCAAAGTGGCTTCAGGGCAGTAAAGCACGTCAGAAGAATAAGGTGCAAAATCTGAAAGTCCAAATTTAGGAATCTCAGTCAATATTAAAGACTGAAAAAATAAGTCAATGCCCTTGGTTATAGCTTATGCACTTCTATCTTGTGACATTCCAATATAGTTGAAAGGAGCATGCATAGCCAGGACACAAAATAAATCCAATTATTAAATAGGTTTATGTGCAATTCAACTGTTAGCCTTTGCTTAATACTACATGTGATTCACAATACTGATTTCATTAGTTGTTTTTTTTTTCCCTCATAGCTGTTGCATTCCTCTTTTATTCAGCGTTTTTTATCTCTCTTACAGAGTGCCTTCTATTTAGTCCTCAGGAAATTAGGGTCTTTTGGAAAGCGTAATGCTACTTGAGCTAGCTCAGTTGAAATCACCCATATTCAACTTTGTGCAGCATTTTTTCATACAGATATCAAAACAAAACTGCCAAGAAGTGGCACATTCCACTAAAAGGAGACCGAGAGAACATGCCTTTATCACAACTAATCTACAAGATTTCCCTTGGAAATTCCAGTAGAGCTTTCAATAAAATCCCCCATAGGTGCTTCCCAAAGACTGTTCTGGTCATTAGGGTCCTCTGGCCAACTGGTATTTGGCAAACACGCAAAGGGATGAACACGCTGTCGTTCCTGATGTTAACTACCTTTGTTACAAATGGGATTCAGTTCATACTGTCGGAAGCAGTAGTATCCTTTTCTACATATGACTGCTTTTTTCTTGTCTTCTTTTTCCAAAGCTACAGTGTACTATGAGATTAAATTCATGATTTGATTAAGGTGGATTAATTGTATACTTATTATAATAATTACATATTAAAAAACCTATAGAGAAAACATTATACTTCAGTATATCTGTTTTGCTGAAACCATTTTATGTGAGAAAAATCACCTGTGTCATCCCAATTTACTTAAGGCCTGTGTAAAACAGTAACATATGAAACCAAAAAGTAACAAAAATTCTTTATTTAAAATTCCCTGAAATGAACTGAAGTTTCCACGTTTACTGAGACACAGAATTCCTCAAGGATACGGTTCAGAGTATTACCCTGATAAAATAGACATGAATTATAGAGAGAAGCATATGTGCAGGGAAAAAAGAATGTTTTATGTGTAACTAAGCACAAGACATGGTAAAAAATAAAAACCAGTAACAAGAAACTATTTCCAAATTTGTTATGTATGCATACAACATATAGCCTAATGCAAAGTTATATGTTGCAGTTATTTAATATCTTTCTTCAAAGGTTTTGCTAATACATCAACGACTGAACATCTAAAGGGGAAAAAATATTTCTCTTTATAGTTTTAGATAATTGTCCCTGAAAAAAAACCAAACCTTTAATTACAACTCAGATGAAGAAAGCTTGATTTGTGTGCTGTGCCCAAATGCTGAGGAGTCGGATGTAAAATATTTGTAATATTTAGGGAACCCTGAGTTTTACATAAAAGTAAACAGCATTGCCTGAAGGCACAATTTCCAGCAACACAATAAAATGTGCAGAGAATTTATGGCGGCCATCCATTAGCTCTTACCAAGGCAACGTCGCCCATATCTGTCGTCCATCATTATAATAGAGGGTTAATGCACCGAATTTACATAAAAAAGTCATATTGTCTGCATGAATTATTTACACTCTCAGCTGTTTTTACAGCTTGGTTTCAAGCTGGATTCTGGGAGAGATTCTGCCAGTAAATTACTCTGTGGAGACCTGACTGTATAACTACAAACAGAGCTTACAATGAAAAGAAAAGAAAATGGGAATGCACCAGTCAGTAGTTGGAACGGGAGTACAAGCTGTGGACTTTTCTTACACACACACAGAAGGAAGAGGTAGGGCAGGCAAGTGTCAAAAAAGCTCACACGAGAAGTTCTGTACATGCAACTATGTGTTAGCGTCTTTCTTTTCACAGCTGCACACATCAATGCAATTCTGTTGTGGATATACTTAATTCCCAGTCACATAGTCACAGATCAGCATATGTAGACTTTGTAAATTGATATACTGTTTAAAAAAAACCAAGCAAACCCTCAAACCGGCCCCCCCCAATCTATTTATTGTGATCCAACACCAAGCAATCCACTTGCTGACTTAGTTTGAATGCAATTTTTGCCTGCCTTTCCTTTAATTAACATGTACAATTTAAAAACATGAGGAAAAAAAAMCCAACATTTTCTCTGGCATGGACTAAGCACATTCTGTGTCCTCCTTCACACCAGAAAGCCAAAGTTCCTGTTGAAATATACAGTAGAAAATCTTCAGAGGTTTCACTGAAATTTTATACTTTCACAGATATTTGGGCCTAACAATTTAAAACCTGATAGTTTTTCCAGGTGTGCTGAAAAGTGGGGTCCGTGACACAAGTCCTAGATCTATGCCTAGAGTGATGATATCTAAGTGAAAATTTTAGTATATGAAAAGAGTTTCTTCTCAGTTTGATCAGATTTTAGCACATATGCACAACCCTAGGGAATGGCATGAGAAAAACGAAACAAAAACAAACCCCTAAATCCCAAAAAACTCTTTGAAAGCTCGGGAAGCAAGTCCCTTGTAGAAGAGTCCACCTACGGACACACAGCAGTCCTCCACAGACGCTTCAGCAGGGTTCGTAAAGATAATTCCACAGAGCTACAGACCTGACCACAGAGCAGAAGGCTCCCTCCTGTTGAAGTTTAGGGCAAGGATGATATATTCTGTCACAATAGTGATAAGATAACTAAAGGTCCCTACAGAAGCGTGATCATTTGCTATTAATTTCCTCAAGATTTTACCATTGAAACCTTTGTCCCCACTACACTGAAAATAGCCCACTTCTCATTAAAAACAACACCTTGCTAAGCACGTGCATTTTGAAGCACCCTAAAGGTTCTTTTGTTTTTAAATTAGAACACAGGTTTCCTTTTGTAAAAATGAAATACAGCACTCCCCTTTCTCCTGGCAGGTCCGTGTGTTTTCCCCACTGTGGTCAGAGCTGCAGGCTGCCACTCCAACTCTTCCCCCAGGCTAAGGGATGGCCACGGTTTCATTCTTCTGCCAATTGCTCCTCAAGGGCAGGGACTGCTCATACCCGGAGGATTTGACAGCAGCCTGCACTGGGAAAGCAGAGGACAACAATTCTTTGGAGAAGCATGGGCTGAGAAGCCTGAGAAAGGTTATGGGGTCTGTCTGAGGATCCGTTTTCATTGTGCAAAGAAACAAGTAAAGCGTGTTAAAGAACCGTAACATAGAAAGGTTTTCATGACCACCCAGTTCAGATGTGTTTCTGCCTAAGGGATCTATCCCTGCAGATTGTCCCTGTTTCTGGAACCTTCTGCTGCTTGCTAATGCCTGAACAATTTTTACAGCAAAGACTTTTTTTTTTCCTTCCCATCCTCGTCACCTCATTTTAGCTTTGGGCTGCAACTTCCTGTCAGGTAACTCTGGACCTCGGACCCAGCAGCCTTGGATCCTCTTCTCTTTCGTGCATTTTGCTCCAGCAGCATGCGGACAGAACTACTGCCATTATATCCTTCAAAGACCGTTCCATACACAGAAGGCAGAACTCACTGAACTTTGTATCAAAGCCAACAAAGCTACAAGGACTGCACAGGATTTACTCTGATTGCTTAGCCAAAAGGGGAACAGCAGAAGAGCTTTCTGCATTCCCTGGGGGGATGCACCTCTCCAGGGTGCACAATGTCTGATATAGCCAACGGCTTCACAGTTCTTAGCAGGCTTTTGCTGTTCACAATCTCTGAAGAGCAACAAGATAGTCTTTGCGCATCCTCATTTTGTTGATGCTTGTCTTTCCTTTCTGATTTGCTCCTACATATCTGTTCCTTCTGCCTTTTTATCACATATTTAACTTGACAACAGCTCTCTGAAAACAGTGTACCTGAGATTCAGGTGTGCCTCCCTGATCGCAGCAGGCCACCTACTTGGAAAACAAAGAGAACTCATGTTTTTGAGATTTTTTTTCTCTTTTACAAAATGGAGTGGACACAGACAAATAAAAAAAAATAAGGAAAGCTGTGCTGCTTCAGAGTATATTTTTGCTAAGCCAAGAGACCCCAGACTTCTGCTTGTGATGAAATGTAGTCACAGAAAGCAGAGGGGCTGCCCCAGGACATGGGAACACTCAGCACTTCTCGCTGCAAGAACGACTTAAAGAGACCTGCCTGTTACTGTCATAGAATGACACAGTGGAAATCGTCTTGGATAAGCAACGACATCCAGCAAGTTCTAGACCATGGTTATTTGATGGCAGCCAGTGAATGTCACCTGAAACTATTAAAGCTACAGGGTCAGGGAGGGTTTATCGTTATGAATCTCACTCTCTCCTTGAAAAATGGAATTTCAGATGTTATTTTGGGATTTATTTGAGCTAGCTTGTTTCCAACTCATTCTATGGTTGATCAAAACTGGGATTATCCAATCCAGATCTACTACGAATTTCCACAAACTTTACCTGGCTTCTTGTTCTGCTATTCCATAATAATCAAGTACCATAGTTACCATGGCAACTGTCATTACCTGATGCAATTGATACGAACTACAATTCTTGTTTCCTCTATAGCATATCACACATTGGGTATGAGTCTGACTTTAGATCCTGCTGTTCCAGGTCAGAAATCACCCTCCAAACTCATGCAAGGTAGAGTCCATGATCCTGTTAAGTGAAACCACTACACACTCCCAAGTCCCAGCCATGTCCCCAGAGGAGCATCCCTGCTGTACTGTCACACCAACCCCATACCTCCAACAGCCACTTTCTCCCTGAAGGACATTCAGAGGCAGGCCCTGTGGCCCAGCTGTAAGAAAACTCTGTACAACAACAGCATGTGGCACCACCAAATTACAAATAGACTGGACCAGTATTGGTAATTCTTCCTCCTGATTGTTTACACCCTTTAAATATTTGCAGACTTATCATGCACCATCCTCAACTGCAGGTGAGCCAAGCTATACATATTTATCTCACCTAATCTTCCCTCATAAATCAATCTCTCCAGTCAATCTCTCCACTCCCTAATTATTTTTGTTGCTCTTCTCTGAACTCCCTCCAATGTGTCAATCAATATCTTCCTGGTAATGAAGTGCTCTGTAAGGAGCACAGTATTCTAGAGGCAGCTGTTCTGAAGCCGTATACAGTGCAACGATGCAACCAATATGGATTTTCAGTCTTCACAGGAAGGATGATCTAATGGTAAGGACACCAGTCTAGGGTTTTGGAGGCTCGGGCTCATGTTCCTGCTCTGAGAGACTCTTTGTGTGACCTTGGTCAAGTCACTTAGTCTGTTTTTTAGTTAGGCATCTATAAACACTGTGTTGTTTGGTACACACAAACAGTGAAATATGATGGTGTGTGGGGCAGGATAAGGATCTGGCTATGTAGACAGGAAACACTCATACAACCAAGTAGCAGTTTTCTAGCATAGTTCATTTGCTATTGACTTGGAAGTATGTCTATCTGTTCCTTAGTACAGTGCTGTTAAACACCACCAGACACCAGTGTACTGGCCACGTGGCTTGCCAGTTATTGTACCTGTGACTTTCAGCATTTGCCAATATTGTGACCACATCCTTTTGTTTTACTTTTAGCTAGTCTCATTTATTGCATATTCATTCAAACATCAGGACAGGCTTCAGTTGCATCTTCCAAAAAAATGTCATTTGAAATTCCAGAACTTCTGTTTTCTAACAACTGAGTTGTAGATTTCCTTCATGGGGTACAGTGAGATGCAAAATGCTATGTCTTAATATAGCTATCAGTACATTGCTGTACTCCAAAATCAGGTCCACAGTAGGCTCTGAGGGTTAATCTGCTGCCTCAAGGCACCATGTGAGCAATATCATGCAAGAGCATGCAACTACTATATGCACAAGGCCCTCATTTCCTCGCACAGTCGACTTCCACAGAACAAGCACAGAAGTCTACTTGGTTTGATCACTCGGGCCTTACACCAGCATAAAAGCAGGACTAGACTCTTTGAAATGGTTCATCCTGTTACTTTTCCATAAACTGTATAAACATTGTGTACCATGAAGTATATATAGAGATGTGCAATTAATGCACGATTAAAACTTCTCTAACTAAATCATTGTAAATTTTTATTTTAAGAATCTCATGTTCCTTTCCGTTCTCTTTTAGAGGAGGTTAGGAGTATCAAAATAACTGAAGAAAGCAGAAGTCTGAGGATTGCAGTTGTTATTCATCAGGCTCCCAGAAATGCATTATAATGTACTATAGGCTGTAAGACTAAAAATTATTCCCCACTGAAATGGTATTCACACAGCTTCTGCTGTACTGAGGCGTACATCGTAATATAATCATAATAACTAAAGTAAGTTTCCCTTGGGGATTATACCTCTGTATGATTTAATCCTTAAATTTATTTTGCTTTCATCCCCAGGAGAAGAGAGATTTCAGTTATAAAGTATTCTTCCTAGAAATATCAGACACTGCACATGCATTCATAATCTGCACTTACATTTACAAAGCCCAGGCCAGGGGGTAAGCAGAATTGGAAGCATAAGTGTTACCATTTTGTTTGAAGAAACATGGTTTATTTTTCAAAAAAAGAAGGGCATAGCAGAGGGAGGAGTCCTCCTCATTTGGGAAAGTCCCCCATATAACTCTCCCCTCATGTAACAGAGGAAATGATTTGCTTTCAAGAGGGCTGTCATTCAGAACGTCTGAAAAGTAAAGATCAGAGAGAAAGGGTTTTGCGTGATAACAAATAAACCATGGAGTGAAATGGAAACAGCGTAAAAACTTCAAGAGTTTCTGCGTAATTCTGGGTCTTAATTCGTATCTTAAAAGACAGGGTAGGCACTTCAGAGGGTAGGTCACAGTGACATTCAATATGACACCGATACCCAAGGTCCAGGTGCTCCATTACATTTTGCAGCCAAATTTTGAGGTGGACTTCTGGAAGAACTATATATCTAAAGCCTCTGAAGCTTGAAGCACAAGTTCCTAAATCACTTTGCCTTTGCAATACTGACTAGTATAACAGCTAAATGCCTGTAAAAAAGAAAATCTTGACCTAGGCTTCTTAATGATTTAGATACTTTGAAAATTTGTCTTTAGTGATCTTATTTCAACTATTTGACTTCTGCATACCTGGATCACAAAACACACATCAGAATATGCCAGTTACATGTACTGTCCCATTACTATATAGACAGAAAGCAAACAGACACTTCCATGTTCTTGCTTGTCCTTCTGATGCATACGAGAGACCGGGATAGAGAAAATATTTATCAGACCTGAGGAACACCATTTTACACCATTTGTGATGGCGAATGCTGACACAAGCTGCAGGCCTTGACTTTTTCATACACTAGCCATCCACTTCGTGATCTCTTCTTTCATCTGCAGAATAACTCTGGATTTTTGTCTTTAAAATTAAAGCTTTCACATCTTTGTCCAAGGCAGTACCTATGACATGGGATACCCACGTAAGACAGGATGGCATTTCCAGCTCATATCTACACATGCCCAGTATTTTCTGGTGTAACTACACCGGGGTTTATGTGCTTCACAATGACCTATTAACAACAAAGAGCCAAAAGTGACTTCAGCAGGTTTTGACTTAAAGCCTCAGTCATAAAACCCAAAGGCTGAACATCAAAAAGCTCTATCATTGCAGAAGCTGCCTAACAAACTCCTTACTAGAGAAACAGTTTGGAAATAGCAGCTTAAGATGCACAATGGTCTAATAACAGTTACTTTTGGTGAATGATATTCTAGCCCCATGCGTAGTAATTGTTATCACAAAGGGTGAAAAGAAAAGCAGCCAGCAGCATATTGATAATGCAAGTCAAACTATGATCTGTTTATTCCATTGTTAAGACTGTTGTTAAAAACAGTAGTACTTTACTGAGTGATTTTACCCAGTGATTTTGTCAACAGATTAATCATTATTCAGTCACGAGCACACCATGTTTTTCTTCTGTACCCAAGTTTGTTCACAACATATTTTCATAACACTGAAATGGAATGGATATTCTTCAGCTGGGATAGACTGTGCTCACCTTTAAAAAAAAAAAAAAAAAAATTCATTCACAAGCCAATTGCACTTGGGATACACAAACCAAAAGGAAAGTATAGCCTAGCGCAGAAAACTTCATTTGCACCACACTAATCTGTATATATTTAGTTATTTTCAGAAAGGTGCTCCTGAAGCACAAACAGATTAGATCACAAATCAAGGCTTATCTGTCAACAGCATTCACCTATAAGAAACTATAGGAAAAGTTTACATTCTGTTACAGCTTTATCACCTTCTAGAAAAAGTACTAAAATAATTTTCTTCCCATGACAGTCTTCAGGGAAACTGCTCCAAATACTAATTTGAGAAATACAATTCTTAATTAGCCATTTTCAGTAGACAGTAAACCAGTACACTCCTTTTTCAAACATCTACTAGGGAACAAAAAAATGTAGTCATCTAGTGGAAATAATGAATGCCCTGCCATATGAGCAATTTAAAAATAGCCTGGGAAGAAAAAAAAAAAAAAAGACAGAAAGACACAGTTTGAATCATAAATATACTATTAAAGATGAATTACATGTGCAGCTGGTATGCATAGCTACATACAGTCACCAGTTGCAGCTGATAGGTAACACATCCAAAGTAGCACGCAGACATAACGTTTAACACACATGAACGACTTGTCTCACATGATGCTTGAGGAAGGGGTAGCAGCAATGCTCAGAGGATAAATGTCCCCTTGATCTTTAAATTGTCAACTGTTTATACTACATCTTCAAAATCAGTTGTTGATTGCCAAGATATTCCCAGCTCTACTGAAAACAATGTGGAAGCAAAACAATTCTCATGATCTCTGAAGTCAGGACATAAAGGGACTCCCCCCCACCTTTTTTTTCTTTTAATTTGGCTGCATAGCATGAGGAGCAAGGGCAAGCTCGAGAGCTCTGCAGTTTTTTTTGTCACTCTCAGAAGCACCCCCTGACTTTTCAGGTTGGATGTCAAAGCTGTGCCAGAAGCTTGTGAAGCCCTGGAAGGAAGAGGTCACAACAGGAAAATAGGTCCTAGCCGGTTTCTCCAAGGCAGCTTAATCAGATTGTACTTGTAGGAACATCAAACCAAGCATGTGCTTCTACTTCCTCATTGTGATGAGTTTAGAGTTAAGTAAGATGGAATGGGAGGAGACCTTTCGACATGAAAATCACCTGGCAGGAAGTCAGAGTTGTGCACAAAGATCCACTGACTTCCCAGACCCCACCTTCGGGGTGCAGTGCATTGCAGGGGAACAGGTATCGGTCTAGCAATCACAAACTCCCACAGGGCCTCCGGCAGAGCTTAAAAGCTCAGATGTATGTTGCTAAAGCTTTATGGGACTGACTTCTCCAGGGAGTCAAAGCAAAGGACAAATGCCTTCTCTTTAAAGTGTTTTAAACTAGCTTCTTACGCAGATAGCTCACTAGCACCTACTGGCTTTATAGCAATGCATTTGTGTAATTGCACGCACTGCCATTTCCTGGGTTCAAGTGTGACAGTCTGGGAGCACATTGCCCAGGGTCTGGGGTCTAGCATCACTGTGAAAAGCTCTACAGCATCGTGTTTTCACATATTTGTCTAGGCTGTCTTAGAATTCACTGCTCAGAGGATGTCATTTTGTGATACTGTCTCGGGTTACATATGTTTAATAACGTCGATATAATGTCCCACCAAGACAGCCTTTGGCAGTCTACAAAAAATAACCTGAGATAAGCGTGTCACAGCTGCATAGTACCAGTCAATATGACAAGTAGCCCGAAACCATAGGTCTGCTACAGTAATGCTTTTAGTGGCCAAATGATAAGTACCTTCCCCAACTCATAGCTGCTGCTTCTTGTGGTCAAGTGACAGTGAAAACCTCCTAGCTTGTGCACTACCAGTATGACCACTTGCCAAGAGTCCTGTTGTAGCCTGCAGTATTCACAGGGCACACGCATGGCTAGGGCAGGATTCAAGTTAATAGACACCAAGGAAGAATGTCACATTGCCAGCCACAGGCAACCTTATGTTCTAAAGCACCAGAGTAAGACTGTTAATAAGCAAACAGTTACTACAGTATTTATTTCTAACCACTGTTCTTCAGTCAACACCTATGTAGGAATTCTCAAAAAAACTCAAGTGAAACATTTGAGCAAACATTGCTAATCATTTTTAATCTGAAAGACACCACAGAAATGTTAAACATGAGTCACAACTTCAAAGCAGAGAATAAGAAAGCTTTTAAATAAATTGTGATGCAGTCTTATTGTGATTTGAGAAGAAAATATCCTTAGCGCTTCTAGCATTTCTGGAGTTCTTAAAGATCAAATCAATTTTTCCAGCACTGTGCCCAGCCTGGTCTATCTTCGTGACTAGGATTCTGAGGCACAACAGGTACTTTAATGGAGAGCCAAAACCCAGGTCTGGTTACAGCCATAGCTTTGAGGAAATTACTCTCTTTCTGTAATAGGTTATGGGGCTATTCTAAGGTGATGTACAGTATGAAGTTACTACACTGTAGCTGTGTTATTAATAGCACAGCTGTATTGATCCCATAAAGCTTTCTTTAAGTATAGGGTGATTTGAATTAATAACTTTTACCTTGTGCTAGGGGCCATGCAGACACGCTATAAATCAGACAGTCCCTGCCCCAAAGTGCTCACAAACCAGATTAGAACAAGATGCAGCAGGTGGAGGAGACAAACTTGAGGGGAGGGAGGAGGAGGAAGTGGAAAAGCAGCATTATGCACATTAAGCAGAACTCTCTGCTCAGCAACAGCTAGGCATTGCCAGCTGGCAGGGATCTGCAGGCATCAAAGATGAGTCTTCAGAGGGCCTTAAAGAAGGTTAAGGAAGTGACTGTTTTAAGGGAGTTTCCCTTATGTATGTATAAGAAATAGCCTGCGGGAAAAGCACATGGTGCTTGTGGGTGAAGCAGACTAGTAGACAGCTCTATCTTCCAAAGGGCTGGGTGCTACCGCTGGTCTAATGGGTCAAGAAAATTGGCCTGTGAAGTGTGCCTGATTTGCTTCCATTCACTCAGATGCACCTCTCCGTCTCTGAATTTCTACCCAGAACATTTAGAAGATAGTGAAATAGACTTTAAAGGTGCTAATGATGTAATTATAAAAACCACACAAAAGACATCTCAGCATTTCAAGATAAATTCAAGCCAAGTGCACTGCCAACATGCCACACTCCGCGCTTCCCCTTTGAAATAAATGGCTTTACGCACTTCAAAGACGGCTTTGTTTCACTTGTTTAGCACGAGATGCAAATACATTGTCAGACAGAGCAGAAGAGAAAATGCATTTTGCACCATGGGGAGCAAAAATACCCAGCCAGCCACTCAAATGAGAACGATCTCAGGTTTGGGAGGCACAGCAGGCAGGGGAGGCACTAGATTTCTTCTATCTAGCTTATTCCATTTTTAATTAAAATTATTTTTAAAATGAAATCTCCTTGCAAAAAGAGCAGTAGCTTGCACATATGAAGCCAGGGTAGGAGAACTGAACACAGAAATGGGAGCATGACCATGACACATTCTTCCATTTCACTGCATAAGAGCTTAGATATTTTTGTTTTTCTAGAAAAAAAATCAGCACTTTTTTAACAGCTCACACAACTGACACATGGGAGAGAATCTTCTAATACTCCCTGGGCAAAGGATCATCAGATGCTTTTGTCCCCTCTTTTGAGTGTTGTTCCAGGAGAGGTAACATTTGGAGGGCAGTGTCTGCCCTGAGCTTGGGATGAGCAGGTCTGATAAAGAACTTGTTTCCATCTGCTGAGGATGCTAGCGCTGTTCAGGCCCCTTACACCAAGTCTCAGGTAGAAATACATCTCCCACCTCCCTTCTCAATGTAGGATACAACTGAGGTGGATCACTTCAAATCCATGCCAGAGAGGAGATTATTTTATCTGGCAGAAATCAACCATTACCTCAGAACTCTACAATTAGCTTAAGAACTGTTTCTAAAAAGTAGATCAATCATCTTGCTCATTAGCAAACTTGCTTGCCCCTCATCAGCCATTACCTACTGAGCAGAGACCTCAGCCTTGACTACACTAGAACTGCAAATAAGCATTCACTCTGATGCTGGTCGGAGCAGCGAGAGATGATGTGATAGACCCTTTAAAGGATGTGATACACTTGAGGCTGCTCTGCCCTGTGCTCTCCTTCATGGTGGGCTGCTGCAAGAGGCCAATGCGAAGGGGCTGGGAGGAAAACAAAAACAAAATTCACCTTCTTACTTCTGCCAGCTACTAGGAAATTGTCTTCCCTGAAAAAAAATGTCTGATTGTGGTCCTGTTTCAGCAGAGCTCATCTGAGATGGAAATTACTACAGAATTATACAGTAGTGTGATAATATGGGAATTTCTAGGGAAGCTGCACAGTGGAGACTCTTGAGAAGGAGATGTGGCTTTTGAATAGCAGCTGATGAACCTAACACAGAAAAGAAAGAAAAATTTGTGCACATTTGAGCAGGATATCCACTGACACAAAGAAAAAAGTCAGAGGTTGGGTTTTTCCCTTTACTTGCCAGTTCTGCAGGGCATGCAAGAGAGATCCTGAAAGACACTTCACACTTGGAAGAAGTTATGCCATCCTGAAATTGGTTCACTCCTGATCCAGCATCCATTTCCAACCACCTACTTCTGTCAGGGGTCCCTTCACAATAAGGCAGGTATTTGAAAATGTTATTAACTTTCTTGAGCAAAGAAGAGCAGCTTGCAGGGTTCTGAAAATTTTCATCTGGGGCTGTCTGAAGAGAGACTGGAAGGAGGTTGAGGCCTTTCATCTTAAATTTAATAAGGTAGTGGCTAGGGTTGGCACTGCCTATCCTCTCTGTGCTCTCCAGGCATTTCACTCCACACCTACAATTTACTGGAGTCTTTCCACAGGCTTTGCCTTTCCCAGGCACACAGGTGGTATAACTGAGAGGACAAAGGGAAACAACTTGGTATTGTTTTGGAAACACTCCCAGTCCAAACACCAGTTTCATTCCCCAGCTGCCCTCCACATGATGTAATGGCCATTGCCATTACATATGCACTACAATTGTGTCCAGAACCACCACGCCTGGGCTGCACTCTCCTCACATGCACTCAGTCTCAGGAATGTTTTAACAGCAATAACTTTCCTCCACCTGCTCAAACTTGGCACCCCCCTCTCCTCTATCCCAAAACAGGACAGGGAAGCTCTCATGTATTTCTTCCCAGACATTATCTGGCTCAGCACAGTGATGACAGAACTGACTAAAGCTTCATTATGAAATATGGAAACATTTCAAACCTCCTGGTCCAACTTTAATTTGTGCATTATAGCTGCTGCAGGTACTCCGTTTATCATAAGAGAGTCCTTCATTTATTGGTTCATCCAAAAATAAAATTATGAAAATGGATTTAAAGAGAAGAATATGTTTAATGAGTAGAACTGTCTCTGCAGTCCTCTGTGCTGGAAGGAATGGCTGAGATTCTGGCACAAGGTGGGAAGCTCAATAGCTGCACTTCAGTGCAGCTGCCAGAAAGAATATACTCAAGAACAGAACAGAACCTTAACATTACACCATATTTCTTCCAGCCAAAAGCTTCTCATGCATAATCCTGTGTGGCAGGTAAATGTTGCAAGTCAAGTTCCTGAATCCATATCTGGTGACTTACAGAGACCCCACAGAAACTTCAATTTCCTATTCACAACATTCATAGAACATGTTCCTAACCTCAGAGTATAACCCAAAACAAAATGGGGGCTAAACCCCACCAGGACAAAGTATCACTCAGCAGATGATCTGGATGAAACACAGCTTTTCCTCTTGGCTTCTTATTATAAATTTTTAAGTCACTGTAATGGATGCTGAAAGGTGCACCAGGTGCCAGCCTGACAACTCTGGATGTAGAATTGCCTCTTTGCCCACAGGGAAACAGGCAGCACAGACACACCGTGTGATCGTGTCCTGTCCCAGGGACATGAAGGAGCACGGTCTCCCTGGCCCTCATCCCTGGGGGGCCAGCCATGGTTGTGAGTGACAATGTCAGTCATGTGCTCTCCTGAAAAGGAGCAGCTTGAGCAATGCTATTTTGATAGCCTCTGAAACACCACCTTAACTGAAAATAAAACACACCTTGATTGAACAAGTGAAAAATTCTCTGGCCAGAAGCAGGTGTCTGGATGATTTGCCTGAACGTGCTGCTCTGCCACTCAGAGTTTTCGTATCCATTTCATATTGACTTACAAGCTAAAGGTCCTAATCTTTGTGCCCATTCCTTTCAGAACTTGTTAAAAATTGCTTTCTTCAGAGGAAAACCAAAAATGGAAAATTCTAACTTTTCTTTCTTCATTTAGAAAGTGACATATCTTGTTTGATCTTATCTTCTGTTGTATTCTAATATTCTCAATCCTAGCTTCTATGAACGCTTTCTCACATACTTGCAATTCTAGACACTGTTGATCTTGCAATTGTTCTGTAACACATTCAATCAGCTCAGAGGGGTATAGCTGAGATCTCCAAGTTTGTTTATAAAGTAACAGCAGATGTGAAACTGGCATCAGAACAGTAAAAGGTTAACGCTACCGCTCACTTTCCTGAAGCCATGTCAAAAGGGTTTCTACAAATGACTAAAGCCTCCCCCATTCTCTATTTCCTTTTAACTGGAAGCTGAGTCCTAGCCCAGAAAGTCAGCGGTTTCTGCAAACAGGAGAGAACACAAATAGGATGACTGCAGGAAACTCAAGTTCCCAACTAGAGCCTCCATTGCAGGAGACTGAGGCCAGCTACAAATTTGTCAAGTGGATACTTACTTTAGCAATAGGTAATTTATGAATATTTTTGGCTCCCTGATCTGCGTTTCTTGAATAAATAAGGTAGTGGCCTGTGTCACTGGGAATAAAAGGGAAAGTGCCTACTGTATATTCTGAAAGACAGCATGACCTTGAGGACAATTTATTTCAGGGGGAAAAGCACAGTAAGATTTCTTACAGAATGCTCAGAGAATCAGACCCTGCTCATTCCCCAAATGTATTCAGAACAGAGGCAAACACTTCTCACTGCAATTCAAGGCTGCCTGAGTTTTCACCTGTAGATACGCAGATAAACTTATATCATCAGCTTCCAGGTTTCTGTGGGCTGGTATGTCAGCAACAGCTACAGTGATTTAGTGCAACAGCTCCAAATGGATTAAATCACAGAGTCATTTGAATTTTACCGAGGCTTGTCACACAAATCTCAGAAACCACTGTCTTGCATAAAAACTTCCTCTTGATACTCCTGAGGAGTCATGACATAAACCAAAAAYTAGGTTGAAAATGAGAAACAAGGATTTCTAGCATGGAAAACAGAGGCAGCACAGACAGGCTGAAAAATCTTAACTGCATTATAGTAGCAACTTCCTGTATTTTATTAAGTATATTTTTCCCATTTTTGATACATTATCACGCATTTTATAGTGTATTTTTTTCAATGAAGTCAGTTTTTATTTGTTTTCCACTCAAATGGAATATTCCTCAAACATTTCACTCCCCAAAAGGAATGTTACTGTATATTGAGTTCAGGAATATTTTAGCAAGTACAATACCACCAGAACGTTCCCTGTGTGCACAACCAAATATCTTTTCTACTTAAGAGCCTCCTCAAAGAGTGGCACAGCAAAAAGAAGTTTGCTACTGACTTCACTGAAGCTAGATTTCACTTTCTATCTTGAGTGATAAAAAAGATTCGTGATTTTATGGCCCCCAAAGTTTAACTATATCTTGCATTTATTTCAGCAATGCCTGTGTAAGGATATTTGAATCAACTCAGTAAAAGGACAGTTGTCATTTCTTTAAAAACCTATTAAAATGACTCCTAACAATAATGTATCTGATGCATGCACTTTTCTTCAACTCTGTAGGATTCAGACAGAGAGACACATCTACCTACAAACTGTTTAGTATTTCTAGTGATGTTATGACACCCTCTGTGGATTATATTTACTCTCTGGTCCACAAGTAAAGTTGCCATTTGGATCAAATGAGCCACGTGACATCATTGCTGATCCCTAGTTCTCTGTAAGTTACTATGCATCAAAGGCTTTCAGGTTCAAATGCTTCCTGAAAAGATACTTTAGCTTCACTTTTGCAAGTACTGAATATGGAATAAAGACTTTTTCATGTAAAAATTCCTACTCAAAAAAGGATTGCAAAAATTATGTAAATATAAGTCAAACACATTTAAGAAAACCTTTTCTTCACATGCATCTGTGATTTTTTCCCCCTAAAGTATTGACTCAACTTTTCATTTTTTCCTGATAAATCTCAAAAAAAAAAAAAAAATTATTTTTTTTTTGCTTTGCTAATGCTACAATTCACTCACTTTTGTATTCTTACCAGGTCACTGCCATAGTAGCTACCTTTGAGGAACACACGTGAGCGTTCTAGGATTCATTTCCTTTGACTTCCCTAGCAGGAACAACCAGATGAGAAGGCTGATCACAGCAACCCCACGCTTCCATCCTTCACAAGGAACGCAGCAGCATATTTCTGATGCCAAGATTCTCACAAGTGCAGTGGAGGTAATGACCACCTCTCCCTGACCTTCTGTAGTGACCAGAGAGAGCAGGAAGTGGCAGATCCTAAAACAACAGCTATATAAATTTAGCCACACTACGGATCCATTCCTTATGCAAGTGCTCTCCATACACAGAGCCTCTTTAGCTTGGATGCAACAGCACCCAGTTTCGCTTATTTGCCTTAACAGGAGACATGGGATAAAGCTTGACTAAGTGCAATTTATCAGAGGCTATTATAATCACTCTACCACACGCACGCAGGCTAGGTCCACTCACGTGCCATTGTATTCCAGGCTTTTCTTCTGAGTCCTATGATGTATCCCAAAAGGACTAAGAGGAGTTAACAACAGCTCACAAAACAGCCTAGCCAGTCTTAGGGCAAAGAATTGAAGTTGTTAAATGCAGTTGCTTTTATTCCAGTGAGGCCAACTGGGGAGAAGAAATTCAGGTGCAGACAACTTGACTTAATTTTATAGTGAAGGCAAGTCCTCAAAGAAAAGATGCACAGGTGCAGGTGTTTCCCTAATGTCACACCTTTCAGGAGGCTATTCAAAGGCCCTTTGCACTTAGACTGACTTTAGAAGATTAGCAGCACACTAAGCACACAAGATCAGATATTTGCCTATAGTGCACATATACTGGAATAATCATGTAATCTCTTTTCTTTGGTTTTTGAGGCAGATATGACTGTACCTAAAGGAGATACTGATCTGTCTACCTAACAATCACAAATACCTTATAAAATATGTCTGAAATTAATCCATTGTGAAGGTAAGAAGGGAAAACATAAATATCCTCATTAACTCATACATACATACACAAAACTTTACATAACATATGGAGTAGTTGGAAAGATGCCCGCAGACGTAATTGCATTTCTGTGTGAAGAGCATTTACACTCTCATCTCTGCTTTCCCCATTCATTTTAGTAATTACATGGAGAGAAGCAGCTAACTCGCTTGTAATTAAAACCAGTAGTGAAGGATTTTTAGGTGTTTTGATACAAGAGAATTGACATGGAAAGCAAGCAGAGCTAGCAGGAGGAGGTTACTACAGTAATATAAAACAAGTCAGCCCCAGGAAAAGTCCGTGCTAGAGTGTCCACATGGTGCTCGTGAGTACAGTGCATGGGTGCAGGCAATGGCAATAAAAGTCCAGATCACGCACACTTTCCACATTCAGCATTTGCTAAAAGATATTTGGTCACAAAACCTAGAGCTGCTTTTTGCTGCTAGAGACCTCTTGTTTCTGTCCACTAAATTCACAGAGTGGAAAACAGCCACTTCGCACAATCTACAATTGCTTCATTTTCTACCCATTTCATTTGGCATTTTATTGGCAAAGGCTGTAACAGTTATTTCAGTTTGGTGGGTGGAGTTGCTATGAAAACTCCAGGTCTTCTCATTTTGATGATGAATATTCATGATTCAAGCAATCTGTACCAGGCAGACTTTGTTGCCCTTTCTTTCCCTTCCCTAATACCCAAGTAGTAGCTGTGCAGAATGTTATCGTTGATGTGCAAATAATATTCTCTTTCATTTTAAAATGAAAACTGGACAATGTCTGTGCTTAAGCTGGAAGGTCCTTGCATTGAACTAAAGTATGGCATGCTTGCAGCCCAAGTATCAAGAACAGTAATTGAGGAGTCAGATCTTTCCCTGGGAGCTTCTGCCTCAACATAGTCCAGAAACTAGCTTTTGAAAATGTGCTTTCTGGGGCAATTACCAAAAAATCCCAAGATTTTTCCTCTAGGCTGTTTCTATGGTCATCTGAGCATCTTTGCAGCTTCCTGCCAACTAAACAGGCAGGGAAAGACCTAAATCACATTAACACTTGGCGTTTTTAGCAAGAACAGAAGCATTCGTTCTGGAAGAGACACACTTGACCAATACAAGCTGTCAGTGATCTTATGCAGATGATAACAGAAATATTATTATGTGGTAACTCGCAACTGCAGGAGGAACCCCATGATAGGTGAGTGATTCTTGAGTATTTTTTGTGAAGCCTGTAAAATAATCTGTAAAATACCCAGCTGTATACAAAGCACCGAATAGAGAGAATTCCCCATTTTGTGTTCAGAGTTGCCATCATGAAGGGCAAGGGACCAACATCACTTCCTCTAGCATACCACACCATTTTGTAGGCTGGATTTCAGAGTTCAGATATATTCTACTTGTGAAGGAAGAAGCATTCCACAGTACAACATCTCAAAGAAATGTGGCATGGCAGTTTGCACCCTATGAAATGACACAATGCACTATACATAACCTACTTGTATGTCGGTCCTGCAAAGTTATACCTCTAGTATTCTCATAGAGGAACTCCACTCGCCTACTCATAGCTGTACAAAACTCTGGTATGTGGATCAGAGGGTGCATGCCAGGACAGAGACACTGAAAGGTTTTTTATCAAAATAGTTATATTAAGATAGATCTATATTAAGCCTGAACTGTAATTAACCCTTTAATGCTGCCCTAATGATCTGTTCAGCTAAACCGACCTTCATGGCTTTGGGAACTTCAGCTTGGTCAGACACTGTACTGAGAGAACATTTGTCAGGAGGGACATATTGAACAGCATGATCAAGTCCTTACCTCAGATAAATATACTGAGACAAATTGAAGCTTATAAATACATCCAGTTTACGTGGTCAGCACAGCCCAGAGCAGTGGTCTTGGCTAGTATTCTTCCCATACAACTTTGTCAGAATCACTCTCCTTCCCTGAACTCTCAAGTACAACACATTTTGTACTTCGGACTGACTGCAGAGCAATCAGATCTCCCATGTAGTGCTGGAAGGTTTTGGAGTGTGTATGGGTGTCAGGTGGGTTTTCTACACAATCTTCTTAATTAAGAAAAGCTTACTTTTCTGCCAACATCTACAGAGGCTGCCTCTCATGATCCATATGTGGCACCAAGGCATCTGTAAGTGCACATATGGATCACATCAGTGCAGGGAGGATCAAAACCCATGGCTCTGTTTTCACCTGCTAGAAGTACCTGGTTGACCTGGATGCCCTTCAGCTGAACCCTCTTGGGGCCTGGAAACAAGAACCCTTTACAAATATTTCTTTTAGTTGCCATCCATTGCCTGGCCATCTTTTCTGTCTTCTCAGTATGGCTTGTTGCATCCAGAAAGCTTCAGCCTGTTCTCTGATGGTGGAATGTTGCAGGTTGACCTGTCTCGTCCCCTGAGCTCTGGGCTAGCTGGGGCTTGAGCAAAGCACCAACCACTGTAAGGAAAGTGTAACCAACAGGCTTTTCTTTCTATTAAAAGTGATCTTCGATAACCAGTTTTATGGTTCTATTGTTGCTTTGCAAAATGTTTGAGTAACTGTCACAGCAGACTTACATAATTAAAACAGCTAATGATCCATTTGCCTATGTTTTTAAACATGAGCTCTCAGAAACAGGATTTCTATGGATACAGGGCTGCATCATCCTGATGAAGTACAAGATTTCACTTTGCACAGTGAACTAGTTCACCTCCAAATCACAGCACAAAGGGGAGAGAAGTCCCTGGGGCTTCAGCATGCCAATACTGCTGAGAACGTTCACAAGTGAGCGTGCACCATACTGCATCACTGAACGTGTCAGCAATGGGCGGCCTGGACTGGAGCTCCTACCTCAGCAGGAATGCGGTCAACACACATTCTATGCAGCTACACAGGTGGGTACCATTTAAGCATAACAAATATCTTTTAGCTGGAGAAACAGCTCTTAAATGGCCTCCGGTGGATTCAGTAAAAGATCAGTTGGATGTCCCATGTTCTTTAAGTCATTCTGCCACTTTAGATTTTTTTGATAGCACATGGCCAACAATCACTGAGCTGTTTTTGCCATAGGCTTCCTCACAGTGGTTCAGAGCTGCTAAAAGGGTCACAAATGGACATCTTGCAACAAGAGCAAGGACCCAGCCCTTCTCTGAGTTCCTTGCTCAACTCCCTGATCCACTTCTCTCCCAGCTCCTCACCTTCTTTGTTCTCCCCTGCCTGCTTTCTTAGCTTTTCTTGCAAGACTAATACTGATGGGAACCAAGGAAAAAGATTTGTGGCCAGGACCTTGGCAAGCATGAGGAGGAGAACAAGATCTAAGGATATAGTGAGAGCCATGTGACACTTGCTTTTGTAGGCTACACTGTATGAGGCCCAGTGCCCACTCCCAGCTTTTTTCTTGCCAGTTCTACAAGGTCAGAATAAATATTCCAACCAGCACTTGTTATCTGGATACACAGTAGGGCACTGCTGAGGTGCACCCAAAGCAGAGGCACTCAATAATTACTCCTTAGAGACCAGCTAAAGAGGTGTATTCGAAGGCATGGCCAGATGAGAGGAACAAATTGAAAGCAGCATAAGAATATGGGAATTCCCACAGCTGCAGTAGGTACAGAAAACCCATAGAAACACCAGAGAGAGATAACAAAAGGTGAGATAATATGTGCTTTAGCAAATGTGGCTTCAGTGACCATTTTTCTTCACCAGATTTGTGGCTTGTTTACCTCTAGTTCTTTCACTAAAATATATAATTGGCAGTTCAATTAAAAAGACATGAAAAGTGTATGCTATGGCAGAGCCTCAGGGTACTCTAGCCAGTGCACTAACAAGGTCAGGGAGCGTATTTATTGTACTATTCAACAGAGAAAAATAGAGGGAAAACTACCCTGCACCACATACAGCACATCACACAAGGCACAGTGCCTCCTGACACACTCAGATGCACACACCCCAGCAGCAGCAGGTCACGGCAGACCTGTTTACCTACCTGCAAATTCACATTTTGGAAAGAAGGGTGCACTGGGACAGTTAAAGAGTGGTTCCAGCTTTCTAATTTATACTTTTCTGAAAGAACCTTGAAAATATTCACCAAAGAAAGGATTTTTATCCTTTGTTGTCCTTTTTAGTGTTCTGCCCAGAATAGGGCAGCTGTCTCTGGTGACGGGATTGGGAGAACAAACAGCCCCTCGTAAGCACGGCTTTCCAGACCCAGTCCTGCAGAAAACGGAGAGGCCAGCAGCTGCCTTGTTGTCCTGCTTCAGGAGCTTCACCCATCCTCTGCCTTACCTGCATGCAGCGCCATCGCTGCAGACCTGTGAGAAAGAGGCAGGAAACCTCAGCAACCATGCTCTGTCCTTGCAGACCCCAAGCTTCAACCCACAGATGCTGCCAAGAACCAGCGAAGCCAGGGGAGACGACCCACGCCGTGCTGTGCTCAAAATGGCACCCGGTGTGTGCAGCCGAGCTGCCCAGCCCTGGAGCGGGACCTGACCAGGTATCACTCCAGCAGAGGGGCTCCCCTTCGTCCCCGTCTCCCTTTGCTGCTTCTGCCCTGGTTCCCCTTAGACAGAACTGCCGGTGGGGACAAACTCGCCTGCAGTTCTCCGGCTGGAGTTGCTGGCAGAGTTTGAGTCCAGGCCTCCAAGGAAGAAAGGTCAGATCACAGCTCACTAGCACCTTGCCACTGAGACCAAAGAGTGCATTTTTTCTGCTGCAGAATCCTCCTGCACAGAAGTGCTGTGCTAATTTCCTTGGCCAACACAGAAGTCAGGCTGCTACAAGCTTATTTTGGCCTCTTGCCACTGCAGAGTGTGAAAGAGTGACTGAAACAAGCAGCATGCAAGTCAAATGTGGGAAACATGGGGCAGAGATAAATCCTTGTTTGTGTCACAGGCCGGTAGATGGACACTAGGAGAACACACAAATCTTGAAATTAAATGTTGTATCTGAAAGGAAGAATGTGCCTCAGGGCTGAGAGAGTAGCTGACCTTCCCAGCCGCATGGGCCCTGCGGGCTCCATCGAGGCAGAAGAGCGGTGCAGTTGTTGCGTATGTGAAATGATGCTCTTAGTGCCGAGAAAGCTGAAGACGCTGGGGGGAGGAGGGCTTGTGATTTTATAATTCAGGTGATAAATACCCAGCAGGGAACTCATGAGTTTGGTTTGAGAGAGACCACTATGGTGATGAGAGAGTGCTCCCTGGGCTTTTTTTGCCAAACAGATTTTAAATCAGAAATTCAGATTGTTGTTTATTTTTCTCCAACAACGGAGGAAGAAAGGTTTTTTTCATTCATTTACAGTCTCTCTCCAACCATGCTGTAGTGTAATCTACCTGTCTACACTGCTGAATTTTCCATTCTTAAGGATTGCCCACTGAAGACTAGTGCTGACCGGATAGGACAAAATTATTTATCCACTATTTACTTGAATTAAAAGATCAGTTTCGCAACAAGATCAGGTCTACAAGGTCTGTAGTTTCGGGGCATATTTGTTTTCTGTGGATATCTGAGCCAAGATCTGCAAAAGAGGTTTTCATATATTTTACGTGGGAATGCATGAGTAGGAGAATTCATGTACTGTCACCAAGTTCTGAGCTGAGTATTTGGCAAAGAATTGGCATTTGCACTTCACATTGTGCTGCTGACTTGCATTCCTCTGTCCAGTCATGGAACAGGCACACTTTACAAAAGTTAAATAATTAATTAATACAAAGTAAACTTCAAAAGTTCACATAAAAAATTTACTATGAAGTATTCACAAACTGTTTTTATGATACAGAAATATCAAGTGGGAATCTCATGAATAAATCTAAATAATGAGGGCATTTGAAATCTAACATTTACTTGGCAATATTTTCTTAAAAAAAGAAGAGTGAGACAGAGACAGAGAGAAAATATGGCAAAAAGTGAAGAGCTATGATTACTTGTTTTGGTGCAGCGAAAACAGGCGCCCCACGGCTCTGCCTCGAGCCTTACACACGCTGTTGCAGATGGCGTCTGCGCTGTGCACACGCACTCATACACGTAGAGGCAGGCACCAACGTTTCTCAGAGCTCATCAGTTCCCCCGTGCCAGCAGCCAGCTCTCAGCAGATTCCCTGATAGCACCATGGAAGATGCCAGCTCCGAAGCAGCGGACCTCGCAGGTCCCCCGCGCCAGCCGCGGGCACCCTCCCTCCTCCGAGCAGGCTTGCGCTCTCCCCGGCCCATGTCCCTCCTCTCCTCGACCCCGTCCCCCCGCCACCGCCAGCCCCCGCGCCGCATGGCGCGAAGCGGCTCTGCCCTGCCACAGGCTCGCCCCTGGCYGGCCGGGGCAGGAGGCCTGGGAGGGAGAGCCGCCCGGGTGCGGCGGCAGGACAGGGCTGGCCCCAGAGCCGCGCAGCCCATGTGGCTGCCGCGAACAGCGAGGGACCGACCGCGGGAGAGAAGGACACTGCTCTCAGTGGGGGACGAGCCTCCTCGGGTGGGCAGGGAGGCACGCCGGCCCGAGCCAGAGCAGCAAGCGGTCTGGCAGCAGCCCCCAGCCGTGGGCTCGGAGCTGTGAACTCTCCCGGGACAAGGGTGCCGAGCGCCTCTGAAAGCCAGGCCCAGCCTTGCGGCTTCTGACACCGTCCTGGGCAGCCGGTGCTCTGCGTGCACTGACTCCCRCTGCAGCGGTGGAGTGAACGGGCCCCAGGCTTCCCACAGCTCACAAGACACAGAAACGCCTGCTGTATTATGACAACGTAGTTGCTGTTGAAAGAGAAATAATGTAAGAGTAGAGGACAGAGAAGAGCTCTGCCCAGGGCAGCATGAAAATAAGCAGTAGCAGGTCTCTCTGATGAGTTTCTCCAGTGTGCCCTGCCCCTCTCGGGAGACACATCAAAGGCAGACGGGGAAACAGTCCACGGCAGCGAGCCTGCTGGAGCCCGCTTGCTCAGCACAGGCAAAATTAATTAAGAGGGAGGGAGAAAAAGAGCCAATACGAGTCTGATTCTGTCAGGCAGCGCAGCACTGACAAACAGCAAATGCTAATTCAGGAGTTTTCCATCTCTTTCAAACCTGCCAAAGAGGGAAAGAGGAGCACAATTCAGATTTGAAATAGACTGGATTTAGATACCTCTGACACAATGCACGATGCCGTATCTACCACTGCTTCCTGGAAGCCTACAAAAACTAAAGGTAGCTCAAGAGAAACTCAGCCCCTGTAATACAAGGTTTAAGGAAAACACATCGGTGTGTTGGTTATTGCTGTTACAGAAAACAAAGCAAAGGTGAGGCCTCACACACAACAGGAGAAGCCACAAACAGGGACATCTTACCCTGCTATCAGCGAGCATCTCATCAGAACAAGACAAACATAACCAACAAACAATTCAGGAGAAATTAATTCAATTTTATTTGACATAATAAGCACTAAGACTTACTAATACTGCTTTTCTAGGTACTGAACACCACAGGGTTGGAAACAAGACCCACACTAGCAGGAGGAAACAAAGTATCGAATGGAAAACTCTTAAAATGCCCGATTTCCGGGCATTGAGGTGCTGTAGTAGGGAGTCCCTGGAAATGCTCATAAATTAATTAGATTAAAGATGTAAAGCCATCACTCCGGGGTATCGTTGCTCTACTATTTCTTCTTGCTCATAACTTAAAAAGGAGATGAAGCGTCTGAGCTCAGTTTGGAACTAATAATTTCTAAATAAAAGATAAATATGTCAAGGTTTCACAAATAGAAAGGAGAGCATGGCACTATAAATAAGCTTTAATATTTGTTTTATTGTAAAGTTTATCTGGTCGAGCTCCTGCCTTTTATAGAATGCTCCTATTACTATTATACATCTGGGTGCATTAAAAAATTCCACTGGAAAAGAGACTTGCGTTATGTCCTGAAGAACTCCTGAACCACTGCTTATGGAGTATTCTCTGCAGCCCTATGGCACAGCTCCACTGAGCCAATGCCCGTGAACATTTAGCAAACAGCCATTGTGCTGCATCTGTTCTGGGCAGTTTTTTTGGGCTACGTGACAGGTGCGTTAATCTCTGTGTGTTGCTGCCTTTTTTTTTTTTCTGTTCATGGATATTATGACCATAGTCCTCAGATCTATACAACACAGTTACTCTGAAGAGCTCCCACGATACCTTCTAAAGTCATGGCCAAAGATGTGTGAGAACGATATCCCAACAGCTGGCAGTCCTTGACTACCACGCACAAAAAGGCACTGCCCAAGAAACTGGTCCACTAGTGCTATGCTTTCTAGGGGCAGACAAATAACTATCAGGCTACCATCTGCCCAGTAGTTAAGCAAAGTAATGCCTGTTTCATCTAGAGTCTAAAAGGTGCTTTGTTCAAGACAAATAGAATCCTGTATCAGCAACATACATTAATAACTGATAACACATAAATATCCAGTGCATTTAATGCTATCAAGCTAATTAGGGGTTGGTTTGCCAGGAATAAAGGCGAGGTTTAAAAATCCAAGATGACACGATTACCACTGAGTAAGATACTCTTGCTCATCCTGAACACAGGCTGAAAGCATAGGTGACTGAGACAAGTCACCAGGCTGGAAGCCAAACTTATTTCATGCACTAAATTTGCAATGAAAATTCTAATGAAGCCATCTTGACATGCTAAAACAGTGCTACTCTGGCCAGTGGTCTCCAGCCAGCTCACTCTGAGGTAGATCTGGAAGCATTAACTTGCCGAAGGGTCACTCAGTGCATGGAGCACATGCTACTGCTAAAGCTAGCATTGCAAAAATGTCAAGACTGCCATGAAAACTTGGCAGTCCAGATGCAAAAAAAAATCACTTGCCACCCTTCCTGTAATTGTACTGAAGAAAGTGCTTATTAAACACATGTACCTGCTCCACTCAGGGAGAGAAGTAGTTCTTCTATGAGCCTGAAACACTGCATGTACTAACCTTTCATTCTGTATGAGAGCGCTGGTGTTAAACAGGGTCAGAACTACACTTGCTCTGGGGAGAAGAAAGACTCACTTTGAAGACAGGCTGGTTACCCTGTTTTTCTTCCTACACCACAGCTTTCAGACTGCAGCTAGAACTTGAAGGGAGTTGTTCCCACAAGCTCTCCAGCCCAATGTCTCCACCCGAGAGGCTTGAGTAAATAGCAGAAGCTCTGGATATGAATCAGATGGAAAAGATTCAGCTCTCTCTGCTAGGTCTGAGTTCAAAGGCACCCATGGCTGAACAGCTAAATCAAGATCACTATCTGCATGTGAGGGCAGAATGGAGCATTCAGTAATAATGAACTGCTCACCCTCACATACTCATTCTAGATGTAGTGTAGCAGGTTGTAAGTGTAATCCAGTTGAAGAAGTCCATGTATCATTGTACATAACACTGAGAGAGGTGGGGAAGTCCGATTGCTTTAGGAGACCTTCTTTCCCCTGTTTCCTTTCTGTTCTTCTTCAACTGCCTCCAGCTGAAATCTTGGACCTGACCTCTCAGTATCAGTGCTCAGCCTCACTGCCAGAGGAAGACCACAGATGCCGCAGAACGTATCACAGAGCAGGGAGCTCAGCCTACAGCCCTCAGATCCATGACAGACCTCCTCCTCCTTGTACGTGCTACGACCCAGAGCAGCATGTCATCACGAACCGTGTGCATGATCCATTCCCCTGACGCACACATCAGACCTGAGTTTTCTTACATGACATTGTGCTCCAACATACCAGTTACATCGACGCAGCTGTTGGCACCTAAGCAGGTACACTCAAGCAAATTCAAGTAAATATACCCATGCTGCAGCCACATCTTGCTGCATTACACCTACAGAAAGCAAGTCGTGCCATGATGAGCTTATGTATAAATGGGCAGAAGTCAGGGACAAAGAGGATGCACAAAGGGAAGGATGTGTCCGTAGACAAGAAAGCAGCTCAGTGTCAGTGTCTGGGTGAGAACACAGGTGCCTCTAAAGACCTACTGGTCAGTGAGAAATCTGCTCACCTGTGACATTTCTGGAGGTCATAGCATCCATGTCGGTGTTCCCTTGTACACACAGGCACAGCCCTACCTCCTCACCAGCAAGGGTACCCCACTTGTTAGTTGATGCTGGAATACAGCCGGAGCCCACAGCTAGGGTGTGCCTGTACCTCCCTCTGTGAAGTTGCCTGGTTTATTATCTGTAGAACAGCACACCTGGGGAGATGAGCCAAATAAGTATTAGATATAATCAGATACCTTCTGTCTTCAGGTGCCACCCATGTGTACACCTTCCCTACAAGCTGTGGAGTGAACCTGCTAACGATTCTATTAATAACGAGCAGTATAAGTAGGTGAACTGGATGAACTTGTGTGAAAGCAAAACCCCAGAGGTAGATCAGTTGCTCTGTTCAAAGCAAACAGATAACTATCCCAGGCTGCAGGCAACTCTTCCCCTCCCCCTTTTCCACCTCCTCTTCTGGGACATCTCCAGGCACGTCCAGGGTGGTGCAGCCTGGCAAACAGACATTTAATCAGTGATTTATACATTTAAAAAAAGAATCACAAAGCCACCAATGACCCTGGGAAATGCCGAGTGCCAGAACGTCCTCTGAGGACTTTCCTTTGTATTCATCTTCACTGTACATGACACTGTTAATGCACAAAAGTAAAATTGTTTGTTCCTCAGGGGGTTGTGTCCCCTTCCTTCTCACCTGCTATCTGAAGTCTCAATCTACCTGCAGTATCACAGCCAGCTGACTGTGATATCACACAGAGGGGACTGGCTCCAACTGAGAATAGAGCAGCAGGGGTGGTGGGCAATGCCTAAGACACACATAGCCTACTCGCAAGCAGAGCTAGTCATTGACTGCAAGAGAAGAATACCTGATCACACTGCAGAGTGTCCACTGTTCCCTGGGGCCCTTTTGCTTCTGATGCAAAGCCTGAGTTTCATGTCAGTGCAGTGAAGAGCAAGGCACAGACTCTGGAGCGTAGGTTTGTAGGTCGGTGACTGTGCCATTCACAAGCAACTCTTGTTGAGATCAAACCATGCACAACCACATGCAAGCTGGCAGTCAGAATAATGGCAGATGGGAGGCTCTCAGACAGACATTTTTGTACCCTTGACAAGAATTAAAATCTGCTGCCTTGGGGGTGATGACTGTCAAGGGGTTTAGCATTAGTGTGATGAGTAGGGCACTGCCAGAGAGGCAGAGAAAGATGGCCTCAGGACCACAAGGACCGAGGAAGGACAGTCTCCTCAGCAAGATTTCAGGTAGCTTGAGCTACTGGTATGCTTCTGAAATGCATACACTTTGCCTGCCTCTCCTCCCTTCTTCAGATCTAAGGACAGGACTCAAAGGCACAGGCAGGGCTGCCTGAAGAAAATGTGGCACAACCTCCAGTACTGCAAGGAATGTTTATGATGAGGTGCCTGATCTGAAATTCACTTGCACAAAGACCCTGCAAACAGCCTCTTATACAGGAACAAATTCAAGTGTTTGAAACCTAGTAGAAACAACAGGGTTTTTTTGTCCTCTGGTATTTAGGCCGCCTTTTTATGCAGTTTTTTGCTTGGCTGCACAAATCCAACACAAACTGCAAAGTTCTACAATATCCTAGAATTTTATTGAAAGGACCAGTTCATTGACAAGAACTGGTCAAACATAATACTGGGAACATGTTATAACATGAGAAAAGGTTTCAGAGCCAGCTGACATATTAGTCCTCACTCAACATAAATGAGGATACCCATTCCTCTTCCCTCTCATCTAGAAAAGATTAAGGTCTCCTTACAGTTTTTTTCTGAAGTCTTCTTGAAATGCAGATGCTACACCAGGGTCTCTCACTGAGATTCTTAAGTCAAGATGTTAAAAAAGGACAAATATTATACACGGTGTATATAAAGTAATTTAATAATATAGCTCTATTAATAATGTCAGTGACAGTAATCCCTTCAAAATTATAAGAATATTTTTATTTCCAAGCAGGAGAAGAAAAAAACTGCTGCAATACTGGATGCTGAGGCCAGGGCATTGAAATGGAAAGGATGAATGATGCATCATCAGAGATACTGTTCTATTGAAAGGTGTTTTCATTCGCCAAATGAAGCCTTGTATTAAAATTCCAGATTCACCTGGTAATAAATTATGTCGTTTAAAGACAAATATTACACCTTCTGCAAACTCTGAAGGGAAAGGAAGTAAGGCTGGACAGGCAGACCCCTACTCAGTGCTGCTCTGGCTCTGTGCCATTCGCTGACTGACAGTGGATAATTATCTTTGATTTAATGTCACTTAATCTTCTCCCCCCCCCCCAACACCTTGGTTATTCTCCTCCTGTACAGACATATACTAGGAAAAGGAGGGTCTTGGAAGAAAAGGCAAAAAGGAATACACTGCTTCAGTGAGCTACAGAGAAAATGTCAATTTTATTTATTCCTTAAAAATATTAAACAATCTGCCAGCTAAGAAAACTAGAATTAAAGCTTTAAACTTCAGAGAAGAGTGTAAAACATGGGTAAAATGACTAGCCGTAGATATAAATGAATTTAGGCATTTTTTTTATCTGCAGAGCAGCAGCACTGAGCATTCCTAAAGATACGTTCTGGAATCAAGAAAATCAAGGCTTTTCTTGATTTTCAGCATAAGGAACATTATTCATTTCATTGCCTTGAAAAAGTACCGAAGAGGCCTCAGCTTCCAGATGAAGGAAAGGCAATGAGGAAAGCAAAGGGTTTCCCTATTATTTTCTCAGAGTGTGGAGTACAAGGAGGGACTCCCACTCCCCCCACCCCTCAGCTTTTCCCCCTTCTTCTCTGGAGTTCAGGTCTCTCTGCCTTCTTTTATGTTTCCTCTAATGAGAGGTGCGTTTATAAGTTAATTTTCCTTATGCTGAAAATGAAGAAAAGCCTCAAGTCTATCTGCTTCCCTTCTGACTCACGGAACAAAACGAAAGCAACCACTAGGTCACTGACTTGTAACTTGGCATCTGACAGGGTCTCCCAGACACCGAACTTCCCAGTCTCTCTTTACGAATGTGATAGCCTCTTCTTAGCAGACTTTTGCCCTGATTTTATTTTTTTTTACTTTTTGGCCTGTATTTCAGAAAATCATAGAATCATAGAATAGTTTGGGTTGGAAGGAACCTTTAAAGCTCATCTAGTCCAACCCCCCTGCCATGGGCAGGGATATCTCCAACTAGATCAGGTTGCTCAGAGCCCCGTCCAACCTGACCTTGAATGTTTCCAGGGATGGGGCATCTACCACCTCTCTGGGCAACCTGCTCCAGTGTTTCCGCACCCTCATTGTAAAAAATTTCTTCGTTATATCTAGTCTAAATCTACCCTCTTTTAGTTTAAAACCATTCCCCCTTGTCCTGTTGCAACAGGCCCTGCTAAAAAGTTTGTCCCCATCTTTCTTATAAGCCCCCYTTAAGTACTGAAAGGCTGCAATAACRTCTCCCCGGAGCCTTCTCCAGGCTCTTCTCCCAACTCTCCCAGCCTTCCGTCAGTAGGAGAGGCGTTCCAGCCCCCTGATCATTTTTGTGGCCTCCTCTGGACCCGCTCCAACAGGTCCATGTCTGCCTTGTGCTGAGGGCTCCAGAGCTGGATGCAGCACTGCAGGGGGGGTCTCAGCAGAGCGGAGTAGAGGGGCAGAATCCCCTCCCTCAACCTGCTGGCCACGCTGCTTTTGATGCAGCCCAGGATACGGTTGGCCGCCTGGGCTGCGAGCGCACATTGTCGGCTCATGTCCAGCTTTTTGTCTACCGGTGCCCCAAGTCCTTCTCGGCAGGGCTGCTCTCGATCCCTTCATCCCCCAGCCTGTATTGATACCGGGGGTTGCCCCGACTCCAGGGCAGGACTCTGCATTTGGCCTTGTTGAACCTCATGAGGTTCACAACATGCTTGTGTCTCATGCCAAACAGTCCAATTAGCTGTTTTGGGGGTTGTAAAATAATTTTGAGGTGTTACATACTTGTACTTGCAGTAGCTTCTCTGGAGGGAAAAAAACCCCTCATTCTAATTTACTGAACTTTTAAAATACAGACAGATTCTGGCCAAAAAGGATCCCACAGCAAATCCAGTTGGGTTCTCAGAGAGAGTTTTTTATTTTATATAGTTCTCTATGTGAAATAAGACAGTGTTCATTTCAGATTAACATCCATATGGCAGAATCTTTTAGATTTTGGAGCTTTCTGCCTGTCATTATGGGTAAAACTTTCAACAGCTTTTAAAACAGTTAGCAGCCTAAAGCCTGTTTCAAGAGGGATTTTGCAGTCAACAGCAAGGATTTTTGAAAGCATCTGTGCAACGTAAAGATCCAATTCCCTTTGCCATTGAGTAGGGCTTCGGGCGCTCAGCCACTTAGCTGGCTTCCCAGGTACCTGTATCTGTGACTTCCAAAGTCACAGATAAGAAGTAATGAAAAATCTTAAAATAATGCAATAAATATTATTATTGCTGTTTAGTACATACATATTGGGGTAACAAGAGAGAAGAGAGCAGAAGTCATAGAAATGTAGCTTAAAAATAAGTTCCTTCGCTTTGGGAACTCTCAGAGAACACAAAGAAAATTAATGCAAAACCAGAGCTGTTATTTCCTCTGTGAAAAAGGGACAGATTAAGGTACCATTCAGAGTATTTATATACTATTAAATGCATTAGGAAAGGAAGGCAGTAAAGACTCGCATAAAGCCACGTAGAGGGATCCCTTAATACTGTGGTAAAGCAAACTGTAATTTGATTTCTCCCTTGGTACGCAAACCTCCCCCTCCTTCCTTTCCCAGTCTCCTACTCTTAAATAACAGCAGCTTCACCTGGGGAAATGTTTGTCTTACTGCAGTGAAGATGCTGAGCTCTCGCACTGTGAGGCGACACTCAGTAAGGTTGACCAACCTCAGTCCTCACATACCCCTTATGACACAGTTGGCAACAGCACTCACAGAGCTTTCTCCACCTACACCAAGCTCTTCAAAATAGTGTCTCTTCTCAGTACAGGGTTTAGCATTCCCCTCTTATGTTAGGAAATGATAGCTTCTGGCTCCATTGTCAGTGTTTTCCTGATCTCACCATTACACCACAACTCTGTCTTCTCATGCCAAAGCCCACATGGTGCATGGTGCCGTCCTATGGCCCATTTATCTCTCATGCTATTTCAAAAAGTGTCCAGAAAAAATATTTTTTTGTGTCTATGCACCAAAAAAAGTGGAAGGAATGCCTGATTCTTCCTTTGCATGAGGATATGTATTCACTGATGGCATCTTTTATAAACACATCATGTATTCCACATAAAGGTGCTGTGTGCTCCAAATGAGCCAAATATATTAGCATTCTTCAACCATAACTTTTGAAGTCGGCATTTGACTATTTTTGCATTTCTTCTAGGTTGTAGTTAGACAACTCCTAATTCTATGGGGAAAGCAAAGACTATAAAATGCCAGAGCTCCACTCTACTGAAATAACATTAGTGAAATATCAAGTCCTTTATGATGTCATGAGGGATTCCTTAATGTGACTATAGCCTCCTAATGACATCATAAAAAACAACTGCAACATCAGAAAACAGCCAAGGGTCATCAATCAGCCCATCCTCTGCCTGACTCACCAGGGGCAGCAGCCCAACTTGCTCCTATCTGCTTTTTATGAGCAGTGCTGTCCGCTGAATAGCACACAGACAAGAGACTAATAATCATACAAATATCAGGGAGAGCGGTCAATCATCACCTGAAATGTTCAGTACACCTGAGGGAAATTCGGGTGCTGTAGCCTGAAGAGTCTGCAAGTTTAGTATGTAGAAGAGACAACATTACTCCCTTAGAGGTGACCTGGCGTTCTCTGGGCAACAAGCAACACCAGTTAGCAATTCAGTCATTTTTAAAATGTGGGGAGAATGGGACTAAAAATGCTTTCTTTGGTTGCTCTCTTCATCCTCTAGCTGTAAGCAAAAGCTTTTTCCATGTTGCCCAGATACCCATCTGCATGTCCCATATTACGAAGACCGCACTGAAAGAAGGCTTTGCATCCTCAAATTGAAATGGGTGATAGTCCCAATGAGATGCAGTGACTGCCGAATCCTCTGGCAAGAATGGAAACAGCCTCCTCCACATTTGAAAATGCAATGCCTCAGAGTTAAAGCCTCATTATAATCTCTTAGGAATGCTTGGAAGTTTTCCAGCGTTGGGGATGTCTCGAGGAGTTTCCCAGTCCCTCAGAAAAAAAATAAAGTGACAGATACTGTGGTCTCTAGATGTTTCACAAACACTCTTGGAAGGTGTTTAAAATGGAGCTTCTGCCACCATAGTGCTGACCAAAGAAAAGGGTTTCTTTGCCAGATAAAAAGGGAAAGAATCTGGTTCCTTACCTTGTTCCTCACAATTTTAAAAATTTTTTAAAGTTTATGCAGTGTGCTCTCGAGTGGGCAGGCTGTAGTCAGGGTACTTTACAGTGGGCTGTACAAAATCCTATTTAGGCATCCTCACGCATGACTATTGTTAAGAAATTGTAACTTTTACAGGCATGGATCCTAAGAGGTAACCAAGAAAAGCGGCACACTGTGCTAAGCACTGAACAAACAGAGCGACAGAGAGCACTACCTGATTAGATATAAGAACTTCTATAGTTGGGAAAAGGGGTAAAATAGCCCAGCAGAACAGACAAGCTGATGGAAACAAACAGCATAACATTGTCATAATTTAAGTAAAGAAGACAATTCAATGCAGCATAAATAAATAGGAAGGGCAGGAGAGGACAACCAAGAAAAAGGGTAAGATGTGCACAAGTGGAATGAAACTGAGGTGAAGAGACGTGCAAGGGAAGGAGGAAGAGGAATGACACAAAACTAACCAGCACAAGGTAGTAACAGTCCAATGTGCAGAAAATCTTTGAGATGACTACAAGTCCTGTTTTGGCTTATGGTCTGGAGCACCTGACCTAGCTCTGCTCTCAAGTTTTCCAACAGGACCAAGGAGGCAGGAGGGGAACTAGCCCTCTGTATGTGCATGTGCAACCTGGCTAGACAACATCTTCCCAGCTTCATCTGTCAGGGATCAATGGTATGGACTCCTTCACACACAAGAGTTTCCCTCTCCTATACAGACTCCTGAGTTTTGTTCTCCAATACAAAGCAGAATTGCAACTCCCCAAAACAGTCCTATTCGATTCCCCCATATTTTACCCATGAGGGGAAAGTACGACTTTCAGCAGGAGTACTGCCCTGTGTTCCTAGCTGAGTTAAGAAAAAATGGTCAGGAAGTTTCTCACACTCTAAAAATCTCATCATCTACTCAGATGGCAACTACATCATATAGGAGTGTTCTTGAACTATTAAGGATTACCCACTACTGTAGCACACACCGTATTGCAGACTTCTCTCCTGTAATCTCCTAGGCAATCTATGAGATAGAAACAGATTCTAAGCCACCAGAACACAGCTGATTTACTTCCCTTTACAGCACTGCCAAAGATTCAAATGTTTCAAAAAGAGTTTGGCATCACAATCCCCAAATTCGTTAACGACGACTGCGTTAAATTTTCAATTCAGCTAGCTCAGCCTGTTGGGCAACATTTTAGGGTATTTTTTCCTGCCTTGTTTAGGACCACACTGATGATTTTCAACACCTCTCTCTGAAGCAACTCTGGATGAATTCTTTTCATGACATTCATAAATTAGCAATACTTTAATATTAGGATTATCTTCATGTGAGAGAGAAAGCAGTAAACTAGTAAAAGCAGAGAAGTGCCTTCCTGCACCATATGGGGCACAAAAGGCATTATACAAACTCCCTCAGTTAAAAGCAGTATGCCACTTCACATTCATTGCAATCATGACTATATCAAATAGTACTTTATCACTTCCATTCGCAAATCATCAGAATAATTTAAAAATTTTTCTGCATGCTTATTTTAGCCCAAACTACACAGTACAAACTGACATCAGCTCAGACGGCACTCTGCTGGTCAGAGCAGATTTGAGCTACTCCGTGTCTGCTGTAAGGTCATTCTGCAGTTCTCCTTATAAAACTTCTTGCAACAAGAAAGATTCTGTGATGGGCTGATGCAGGCTAACGCATGCACAGAAAGAGACTGTTTCAGAATGTCCACTGACCTGCCTGATCCTGTACCACTGTGATGCAAGCTGGACTGACCTTCATAATTCTGAAGTATAAGCCAGTGAAAAATCAACTGCTTTTCATATAGTTGTCTAACCCCTCTAGTCTCAAGATTCTCTGCCCATTTGGCCCTGCTTTTTATTTTCTAATATTCAGCAGCTGCTCATATGATACCCAGAATGAACTTTTTTCTTTTCTGAAATATGTAGCTACTATTTCAAGAAAAAGTCATGGAACAGAACAGGCTTCAGAATAGAAAACCAAAGTGATATGCAACTATATGAATCATTTAACTACCTTGGCAGTACTAGTAACAGAGAACACCAGGCTCAGAAGTCACAAAAACTTTCCTTCATCAATCCCCACATTTGGAGGCATTGGGAAGAGGAATTTGTCACAGCTCTAAAATTAGCTGAAACTGGAGATTGTTTCTTGGCTTAACAGTGACAGTGAATTTGAGCTCTCTATGACTCATGCAGGGCGTGCAAGGTAGAACCATCACCAGCTTTGTGTTTTACCTGCTCCTCTCTCTAAGCAGCTGCAGGGACAAGTCTATTTTCATAGATGATTTCTGATTTGAAGGTTGTGCTTTGACTTTACTTCAGGTTTCCAGTGCCTCAAACCAGCCTATGGAGAAGCGCACAGCGCCCTTCTCCCCTCCTTTCCACATCCTTCAGTAGCTGCAGAAATGATCTTAGGGACAAAGAACAAGGCAACAGCTCCAAGACTGGCCACTCTAGGGGCCAAGTCAATTACTCCCATAGAAACGAAAGTCATCCGATCAGCGGGTGAGGGAGCAGCAACCCCACTGCCTTTTCCTGGGGCTTCGAAGTCTCGGTTGCTCTGAGAGGCTTGTATCACCTTCCTTGCTCCTTGTAGTGCTCTGCTGGCTATCATCTGATGAGTCCCTGTCCATGCYAATTCCCCACCCTCGATATGTGCAGGGCCAGTAATTTCTGTTTACCCATTAGCTAATAGATATTAGACCACCCTCCCCTTTTATTTGTTTATTTTACAACATGAGGTAAAAACAATTTGTGTATTTTTTAAACACTGTTGAGGAGCTGGAGGGAGCAAGCCTCTGACAGAGGTGTGCAGAATGGGACAGTGACAATGGCAGGGGCTTGGCTGATGCATGTTCACCCCCTCACCAGCATAGTGATTCCTGAAAACAGCAGTTCAAGTCCAAATCATGCTTACAGTACCCATCTGAGGGCAGCTGCTGTCACTTGCAGCCATACCCTGCTCAGGGTGCCCCATACGGCATTTTCTGCAGCGGGCAGTAGACCACGCTGTCTGTGTGGCTTTTTTCAGCCCAAGCCTATTCTCTGGTCAGAAGGTCCCCAGCATGTGTCTCGGGAGAAAGTGGTCTCAATGGAGCCAGCTGAACATGGGCTAACCACTGATTAGCCAAGCCCAAGGGACTGGCTGATCCCTAACCATAAATCTTGTCACTTTATTTTTTTATGCCTTGCCATTACCATCCTCTTAGTTTCAGTCTTGTAGGACCAATGCAACGGCCAACCCACAAAGCCTGATGAGGTCAAATCCTTTCAGTACTGCTGCTGCACAAACTCTCCTCCTCAGGGTTTCTTTCAGTTTCTCTTTCTTTTGTTCCAAACAGCAGTCCTATGCTGAACGCTGCTCTCAGACAGTTCATTAATTTAAGGACACCAGAGCCCAAGCAGATCATTTACAAGTCAGCATGAAGTACAGAGAAAATGAGGAGGCAGTGCTGCTGGCATTTTGAATAAACAAGACATCCAATAATTTTAATCTCAGTCTAACTCTACTATTTCCAGATTATATAATCCAACTCTTGAAAGAGAGTTATTTGAGCGGACTGTCACATTAAATAAACACATTTGCCGCATATGTTAATTGCAGTAGAAAGCTGTTAAGCAAATAACGTTGTTGCACCAAAATGTTATTCTTTTAGCAGGTCTGTTCCTTTCATGGATCTCCAATTCACAAGCCATGCTTTTTCAGAATGCACATTTCAGTTTAAGGCAAAGAAATGTGTTCACTGAACTGATCAATTTTTTTATTATGTTGACTTTTGGTTACATTTTAAGGCATGCTGTGCCACAGAAGTAAATTCTTTTAAACAGGTTTATTTCTATGGCAAGATTTCAATGGAAAGATTTGAAACTATATGTGGAGGACTAACAAAAAATGTATTTCCTTAACAGATATTAGCATTAATAAATCCTGCAGTGTACCGCCCGATACACCCCACTCTAATACTATCTATTTACTAAGTTCTTTTTATCATTTACTTCAGGGTCTATATTCTGTGGAAAAGCACCTGTGTTACAACCTAAGTTCTGATCATATTTATTGTTACTATTTGTTATGTAATAAAACCCCCTTAGCTGCATGTTATTCTTATAAAAAATCTGGGGTTTTGATCATGTATTTCTGATTCTGTGAAAAGAGGAGTATATATTATATACAGGGAGGGAATACTGGTATCATAGTGCTTCTAAATTCACACATTTTAGTTTCTTCAGGCAAGTGAAGGAGGCTGAAATGAAGGAGAAGCCTATGCAAATTGGAATACACACAATCTTCTGACAATCACTGAGTTTGCATCTTTCTTTTGTGAAACCTAGTAACAGTGGTTCATTTCACATGCAAGGTAGGAGCATCAGTGGTGGAAATAGAGAGGAGATTGGAAATGGACTGGTTCTAAAATGGCCACTGGCCTCCATTCCTTCAGAGAGGTAGAGAATATCAGCTTTTCACGTACAAACCTAAACAGTAATTAACAATTCAAGTCATACATTTCTAAGCCAAGAGCCATTCTGGGGTAGCTGATGGCAGTTTTCAAGGGGAAAAGGAAGTTCCTCTAATAACCTCTGATTTTTGAAAAGACAAATCTGATCTTTGTAAGCCTAAATTTGCACATTCAAACTCATGCCCAAATTTTAAAAATAAATAAGAAATGTGGCCAGACGCATGTCCCTTCATGGGACCAGAAAAAAATTCAGAGGTGTATGTATGTGCATCATGCATCCAGACACATAAGAAATTACATGGCATTCTTACCTGCAATAAGTGCCAAAGCATTCTCAATCCATATTCACCAAAATTTTGTTCCATCTGTCACGCCAGCAAAATTCTCTTAGTTTTGTTTTTGGTAAGCTTATGCGGCTATGTCATTTCACTTGCTTATCAGGATCTCAGTCACACTTGTGCAGTGCTGTCAACCATATCCTGAAGGCACAGGAGTGCTTGAGGTATTCCTGCAATTAGAATTTACAGGGAAAAAAATAATCTACTGATGATGCATAAAATCTCAAATTTAGTTCAGTCTCTCAGAGAGTAGCCAGGAAGACCATTCTGACAACAGTAACCACTCCGCTAATGTCAGCAGACCTGACTCTCAGGGAGAAGATGAGCTAAGTGAGGCCAGGTCAAATTCACATAATTACTTTTCAGAGCAGAAACACATTTCAAAAAGCATATTCAAGCAGTTCTAATTTCTCCTTTTGACCATTTCCATGTATTACCAATGTACGTTTGCACTTCATGTAAAAGTCAAGATAAACTGAATATAAAGAAACTACCCAAAGCAATCTCCTTTCACAAGCAACCTGCAGGAAAATGTTTCCTTAAAGTGCCTCTAAATGAACCACGTGGAGAAAATAAAGAACATTATGATCTGCAAAAGCTGTGTGCTTGCTAGCTATATACTGCTTAAGTACAGTAGTCATGAAAGGGAAGCATAAAAAAACCTCAAACAGCTTTAGGGAGTGTCGGAGCCAAGATAGAAAGAATAAAAATGGACTAAACTTGCAGGTGAGGAAAACAGAGACTCAGGAAGGTATACGAGTTTCAGAAATTCAGCAATGCCTCCTAGCAGGACAGCACTGTGTAGGTGACCTGTGTGGTATCAGCCAAAGCATGAAATGAACTAGGACAGTTCTGTCAAGTGAGTCTCTCTCTAGCTGATCTTATCTTAGCTGTAAGTCTTCCTCTTACATAAAACTTGGCAAATTAGACAGCTAATCCCACTAACATACCATGAGAAAGACTGGGAGATTGTTATCCATGATGAGCACTATCTACCTCGAGCTATAGAGCTTCATCTAAGTTCATCTTCTCACAATTCTAAGTCTGGCCTTTGCATCAAAACCATGGGTCAGTTATGCTCCCCTGGCATCTTGCAGTATAACCTTAAGCAACCTGGTCGAACTTCAGAGTTGGTCCTGCTTTGAGTGGGGGGTTAGACCAAATGTATCTAGAGGTCCCTTCCAAGCTGAATTAACCTGGTTTTCCATGATTTCAATGTTCCAGAAAAAGGGATGGACCAATTTGTGATGCTAGGTTGCTCCTTGCTCAAGGGGCAGTTTCCTCGTGAACCAAGGTAGTTATCAACTTATATCCAAAGGAGAGTTTATCATTAATATAATAATTTAACTGATGCAATTACATGTGCAACTAACATGATCTCTTTAGAATCTACTGTTCCAATAGTCTACTGTCCTCTCCATACAGTCCCACAGCCACGATCACATTCAGTCAAGCGACTGCAGGATTTAATTGCAAAACCCCCTTACTCTGCCTCAAGCAACATGCTTAGACACGTGCTAAAGCCTTGTCCTGCACTGCCAACCATAGCACTGGCAAGGTACCGCCTTCACGTGTAACACCACTGTCTGCTTTTCAGCCAGAGAGACACAATCTCTTACGTGCCGCTAACTATGCATCCAGGAAGCTGAGGGAGACAAGTGAAGCCAGTTTCCTTGTAAACTGGTTGGCAGAATTCCATTTCAGAACAAATGGTATCTGCATTTTAGCTTGGAACACCAAACCAGATTGTGGGGCACTCCAGTTCAGCTAGGAAAGGATTTGCCATAGTCAGGGTCGCCTGGGTACTAAGCTTCATTATTTATTAGGTTTGGTACGATTTGTGGGGATGGCACCCTGGCTACCCTTCTCTCAGCCTTTCTTCAGCTGTGTTGAACATTCTTTCAAATGTATAATTTAAAAATGAAAAATGCCAGGCAAGCTCCATGAAACAGTTTTCAGAAAGTTTTCCAACCCTTCCCACCTCTACCTTATTGTGTATTTTTAACTCCACATTGAACTCACTGTCAAACGTCTGGTGGGACTCTTCTCAATACTGTGCAGAGAGCCTGACTAGTTACATTTGTATGTAAACCTTACCATTTTACACAACAGTTCCTAGGAAATTGTATTTTTGAGGTCATTCTTACACTATTTTAATTCCATGTGTAAAACTCAAGTTAATGATATCTGGGTCTGCAGCTCTTGTCTTAACAAGGCCCAGTGACTCAGATCTTAGCTGCATGGTGCTTTAACTTGTGCTCCAGACCCCAGATAAGTATGTGCAGTTAGTACAGCAGACTACGCAAAGTGCTGAGTTGAACTCATGTCTCGGGTACTACTTATATTAGGGCGTTGTAGTAGCACATCTGCTAGCAATAGGAGCAGATGTGTAGAACAAAGCAGCTGGTGCTAAGGACCTGACAGCAACATTATAGACATTTGAGGAGTTTTTTTGTCCATTTGTTTGTTTTAAATTTTGGACTTGTTCTAGTGTGATCCCCCATGGGCCAGATACCATTTGCAGCTGTAGCTCGTCATGAGCACTCCTGGAGTGCATCCTCCATTTTAGTGTTATCTGAAAGGATTCCAGGTCATGTGCATGAAAACCACCCCACGATGAATACCAAGACACAGCAACTGTAGACAGCTAGGACATCTCAGCTGAAAGCCCGCCGCTGACCCCAGCTAAAACACTAATGTTGATGCAGCATCAGAGACCAACAGCTTTTGTACCTAAATAAATTGCAAATGTGGTTTTGTACGCTGCTAGGGCCTGTCCTCTGACAGCACTTTAGAATCTGGCTCATCCAAAAAGGCTTCCACAGCTACAGACTACTGTAATGCCAGGGGTACTGCAGAATGTGTAACTGTGGACATTAAGGTGAGTAGCTTGCTACCTGAAGCTTTCTCGTTGCAATGTTTCCATCTTCCTGCTCAGATAATGTATTAATTACAAGTTGGAAAGGATTCATTACAACTTCATAAGTAGAAGGAAACTAGGAAGAATCTTCATACAAATCAGTAAACTAAAATCCCACTGACAGTACTACTGCTTACCAGAGTTCACAAGACAGAGACACATCTGAAAAAGCTAAAAGGACATGAACAAGGGGTAATGCATATCCAGAAGAGAAAAAAACCCACAATGCTAAAATGTGGAAGAGCATCTGAATATGAATTCCTGGTGAGAAATACATTTTTATTTATAGGAATAATATGTTGCAAAATCTTCCGTATTCTTCAGAGCTTGCTTCCAGAGCAGCATGTGAGGCTGAGGATCATTACAAGCTTCTGCCGGCAGTGGGGCATCTCCTGTTGAGGCACAAAATATAAATTGTGCCTCAATTTATATCCTACTGTGACAGTAGGAGAGGCAGCGGGAAGTAAAACACACACTGCTGGGTGTTTGAAATTCATGGGTCCTGCAGTCCTCAACTGTTCTTGACTTGTACCATCTTTGTAGGGTTTTTTCCTTTGACTTCTCATTAGGTGAAGCTGTTATTTGTGTTCAGAATCAAAGAAGGAAAACTGAAYGATAAGAACACAAAATATTTTATGTTCTTGTGCATGTGTAGGACTGCAGATGGTGCCAAGTGCTTGCATGCACCAGGTGAGCAGAACTAAGGCTGGACTGCGGATTTCCTCTGAGATCCTACTTGCACAAGCCCTGCCAGCTGCTTCTGCTCTACCTACAAGCAAAAAGCACAATCCTCCACTACACCAGATATCAGAGAAACACAGCTGTATGTGGTTAGATAGGATTTAAGGTCTACAAGTATATGTTAGAAAAATATGTATTTCGGGGATTTTTTCTCTCTGCTGCCACAAAAGGTTATTGCTGACAGCTGTATATGAGAAATTATAGTGTGTGTAGCAATCTTAAGGACACCACATGAAATTGCATTACAGCTGTGATGGCAAAAAAAGTGACTATTTTTTTTGATGGAGCCTATTACACAGGACTTCAAGTCATGTAAAAAGTACTGGCAGTCTTAGATTTTCCTGTTGCTTGAACTGGTAAAAATCTAGCCAAATTAAAGGAACCAAGATGACAACTGCAGTGATCCTGAAAGTCTGTTTTGAGAGGGAAAGTTACATGCTCTTGTAATGCCTATTCATATGCCCTAAACCCTTAGTTCAGCTTCCATGGTAGGTGAAAAAATGGGACACGTGATTAGTTCTGGTTTCCTTGCTTTTTATTACGTCAGATCCTCATGTGACTTGTTGACAGACCTGAATGATACGATCAAGAGGTAACACTCCCTACAACTCAATTGGGAATGTCCTACTCTTGGGAAAACTCCTTCCATTAGAAAGAGAAGTGTGTATTGTGAGTCAAGAGAGAGATTCTACTCAGATGAGCTGCATTTTGTTTCCAGCTCACATAAAGATCCTCTATATGCTGTTTAGTAAGTCACTTGATCTCCAGGTGTCTCAGTTTCTCATTCCTTGCTCACTTTGGGCAAACATGGCACCCACTTGACTTCGCCTCAAGGCACTACTGTAATAGAAAATAAATATTAATAACAATTAGGAGTGCTTGGACATGCGAGGCTAACTGTGGCCTGCCTCTGGCTGTCACGAATATGAACTTTGTGAATTTGTCCACAGAAACTACAGTTATGTAAAACTGTCATAACCACCATACACATTTATCGAAGACACAGTCATGCAGCAGCAACTCCATCGCTTTTCCAGACTTACAACTATTGTCCCAGCTTTGCAAGGTGATTCCTCTTCAGGCACGTTGTTTTGTACGTTAAAAAAATGGCAAACACTATGGTACAAAAGCTAATGGGAATGTCTCTGTCAATGTATCAGTTTATGTCTAACAAAAAACTCTGAATTCATGCCAAATACAAAGTCAAATGTTTTAATGGAGATATTAATAATCTGTGAATACAAGTAAAAGCTAATGACATTTGCCTTTTATTGGTGTCAGTAATCAGTATTCTCTATATGCAGATGGCAAAACCCTGATAAGCCTTTATTTGATTATTAGTGAATCCAGATCGGATATGGGCATCTTATTCAAAGGAGTATATAAAATTGTTGATACTGTCTGCCCTTTTCTCCCTAAAACATTTGTCAATTCACTCGCCATCTGCTGTTCTGTGTATACACATGCCCAGGCTAATGTTAGCTGAGGTTGCAATACAGCTATGTTAAATAATTTTATCTGATTTGTTGGATGATGGTATTTCTAATGGAAAACAACATGGTAATTTCAGAATGTTACTGATTAGATGAAAATGATATTGCATCAAAGTTACTTCCTTAATTTATTCTGAAAAAAACAAGAAGGATTTCTCTATTAAGATGCTTAATTAAAATCTATCTCTCTCCATACAAAATCTATACTTCAGGTCCTGCATGTCATGTCTGAAAAGAACAAAGGCTGATTAGCATCTTTTACACTCTGCTTTTCTTTTTGTCACTTATACATTCATTACAGCAATTCCAGCCAGGTTTAGAAGGTCTGAGAGAAAGGGTGCTATTATACGGACTGGCTGAGCACAGGCAGAAGAACAAAAGAATGCAGCTGAGCTTTTCAGGTTTATAGAAAATGGGGGGAGTGGTTGGAGTCCAGATGGGACTGGGGGTGGGGTGTGATGGGGAACAGTTCCTACTTCAAGGGAATCTGTGAGAAACACATCACATAAATAACGTCACAGGAACTGATGCTAAAGTCAAACTGCTCCATCACTCTCCCAGAGTTTCAGGGTTCCCTCCCAAATATAGAAATAAAATAGGAAAAAAGGCAATCTGAGCACCAGCAATATGGCACACACACACATGCATGCACAGAGACACAGACACATACACAAACTTATGCACTCTCACAAACAGGCTGGTAAGAACCACAAGGGAAAAAAAAATTAAATTCCACCTCTCTCTCTCTCAGTGAAGCAGTGAATTACATGTTGCTGAGTTGTAAAAAAAAAGCCTTCCTAGCCTTTAGTGCCTCTTTCTTTAACATATTACCTACAGAGAACTCTGAGATCTCTGAATATGAGAACTTTCCATCTGTCCTGTTCCTGAAAAATGAAGTTTGCATCAGCCCAAATATCTACCTCATTGAATGTGGTGCATCATTTAGCTGCAAACCAAGATGATGTTGGTTTAAAATAAGAAAGGCATATACTATAAAATTCTTTAAATATTCTTTTATATCATACCCTAAACAAGAGAAGGAAGTTTTAGCAATACTACATACTGTTGTTTGCATGAGCAGAAAGGAAAATAATGAGGTGATCAGCTGCAAGTTGGGCAGAACATCTGGTGAAAACCTGACATTCACTCTTACAGAAGGTCTAATTCTGTCCTTGCTTACATTTGTCTGCAGTGGGAAAAACATTCTTGCAATCCATGGCATTTGCAGTGCTGTTCAATGAGATTCATGATCAGCTCCTCTTTACTGCTACACCTCAGCAGATTCTAAGGTATAACTGGTGGTTGGGTTTGGGAGCAATGCACATGAAACCCACTCCCCCGTAGTAATCCCGAGCAAATCTTCTGCCAAGATGCCTTTTACTGGCCCCAGGGCATCCTGAACATATTCAAGTACCACAGTCTCCCTATCCAAGAAGCACGTCTGCCAGCTCTCCAGCAGGAAATGTTAGATGAATTTGGGGAATATTTTGGTATGTGGAGCAGAGCTAGAAAAATGTGTATTTTGCTTGCCTCCCTGGGGTCAGTTGGCCTTCTCTCAAGCCTGCTTCCAGCATTCCTGGCATGTCACACAGGACCTGGGAGCATGGAAAATTTTTCTCTTGAGTGTTGCAGGTGAACACTAAGAAATTACTTTCCTCTGCTCTCCCCATCAAAAACAGACTGGAGGGGAGGGAAAATAACAACAAAGCAGTGTCCCCCTTGCAGTGCCCATTTTCTTTAGATTTACTAGTGTAAATGTGCTCGAGAGCCAGTCATCCTTAGGGGCAGGGCTCAGCTCAGGCACAGTGCTGCATGCTGTTCTGACAGGTGCTTAGACAGGCAGAAAAGATCTAAAGACAGGAGAAGCAAGGAGTGGGATTAGCTTTTGCTAATTTGTGTCAGTATCACTGTGACCCAGAACTGTGATCAGCAGCCAAGCTATTCATAAATCCAGCCAAGTTCCTTTTACTAACTTTCCAAAGGAGCTGAAAATATCCTTGGTATCCAGTTCTGGGTGCAACACAGATTGTCCCAAGCATCCATCAACTCACTTTATTAAGCAACAGCATCAGGCAACAGACTTCAACTCTCTTTTTAGATCAGACCATATACATGAGATGGTTCATTTAAGGTGCTACCTCTTCTTCTTCTCACTTAGCACCTGGGAGATGTGTGAAGAACAGCTGAGCAGGCTACAGAGCTTCTCCCAGGTCCTAGGCTGTGCAGGGCACAGAAAGCTTCCTGTTCTGCCCATCACCACAGAGGAAAGGAATGCAGGGTGCTGCCTAAGAACAGAGAGGTGAGAAGGGTCAGGACAGAGCAAATAAGCTGCAAAGGAGAGGGGGCAGAGGGTTTAGGTACAGACAACTGGAGGGATGAGAACAAAACAGATGTCCAGAGGAATGGCAGAAGACAGACATAAGGAGATGGTTTTCTGAGGACCACTCCCTATGCACTGCCTGTTTTGAGACAAAAATAGTAATCAGGGAAGTCCCACATACACCTGAATGTGTAGGACTACCCAGTTTCAGCCACAGAAATTCTCCAAGTCCTCCATCCTCAAAATATCTGCAAATAATCAATTAAAAACCACATGGAAAAGTCAAACAGTCTGCGGTATGGCGTGCATTTGCTCATGTCTCCTATGTTTCTTTCTGTTATACACAGAATAAAATTTTCCCACACTACAAAGAACTATCACTGAGTGCTGACATCTCCACCACTACAGGCATGCTGAATAGAGTTCCCTATTTCAGAGACTACAGATTAAGTAGGAAATACACTAATGAGACAGGAAACCAATAAAGAGACCGTTATGCCAAACTATTCAACCTGCTCCTGATGGCTTATTGTCCCATGTAATACAGATTGTCTACTTAAAGTGGTCTGTATCATACTGTTCTATGATTTTTCACTGTGGTGTGCATTTTGCCACAGTCTGTGCACTTCTTGGGAAGAGGAATTTTGCCAGTGACACCTTTGTTCAGAAGCACCTAAAAAACCAACCTACCATTCTGGAGTTTTTCTAAACAGATTGGTTTTTTGGGTTACAGGATTTTTTTTTCAGTTTTGATCCTAGCCTTTATTAACCCTCACAGCTCTGACAGGCTCAGCTTTCTCAGGAGAGATCGGTGACCAGCCATAAATTATGTTAGGCAAGATAATTTTCTGAAACAAGTTAAAAATCATTGGTTATTTGGGCACAGAGGACAATGCTAGCTTTGCCAAATCATCAGAGAGGCATGCATTTCCTCAAGGTTTCTTCTGAATGCGTAAAGTGATTATTAATGGCTGTCTACCTTTTGCAGATGTCATTTTATCTGTCTAATTTTTCCCCTAATCTGATCATCAGCTCCTCCATCTTGTCCTTACTCATCAGTTTCTCTTTCACATAATATTTGCGTGGCTCATCCAGCAGWTTACTATTGATAGTCCAGTTAAAGTTATCAACATTACTCCCAGAAAGGCATCTGTCTTCATTTCATCCTAATTCCCAAAGTCATTCTATTCCACATTAAAAAATTAGGTGCCAAAACTTGCTGACTTTTTATCATTTTGCCAAAATGAGAGAACGTACAAAAAGATGGGGAATTCTCACTTATGTACGCGTAACAACATTACAACACATTCTTACGTTTTCTGCACTTACAAAAAAGCRTTACAGTCTTGTTGGTAAATTCGCTTCCATTTCCCTTCTGCTGGGGTAAAGTTGTTCAGCTACCTTTCTTGAACACAGGCTAGTATGCATTCAAACACTGTATTTATTCCTGTGCTACCACCCGGATGTCACATCTACATCTGYTCTTGGGGCAATCACTGTCATCCAAGTAGATTCTCTCCTGCTCTTCTGCACTAAAAAAATTTTCTACATCATGAAGCACCCGTTGGGTTTCCAGGCCACACAGTAAAGATACGGAACAAAGTATCTACAGGACTGTTTGGTTGGCTGTGAGGAGATACTAGTGAACTACAATTTAAACTAAGCATCTAGAATCCTCCATCAGCCAGATGTTCTGCTGTATTTAGTTTATGTGGACATGCTTCTCTTCTCAAAGAAAAAAGCTCCTTTACTACCAAAACATGGCAATATCTTCTTCTTGTTGTATGCTGAGGTTGATGCTTGCTGTGTACGTTCTAATGCAGGTGACCATTCCTAGAAAACTAGTGGCTCAAAACCAAGTGCAGCTGCCCATTTCTGATTGTAATTAAGACTGTTGTGGACTGGGACATTTGTACTACTCATGGAGCTAAAGAAAGAAGATAAGAAACAGGAATCAGCAACCCAGCTCTTCTGTGGTAAATGTACAGCTAAGTTTTGGGGTTTTTTTTTACAGCAACCATAATTTCAGGTATTAAATAACTGCATTTAAAACTGGAATAACATGTACTTAACTTGTAATTGTATTCATACTGTAATTACTACACATGATGAAATAACTTCACATATTCTACTTTAGTAAGAATAATCCATTTAATTTCTATCACAGGTACACAGGCCCTATAAATATATAAGTATAATAATATAATATCATCCCCAACAGCTGTGCGGTGGTCATTCACAAAAAAACCAAAGAGGTCCCAACATTTCCACAGACACTTTCCACTTCTGGAATTAACCACTTCTAAGAGGCTGCGTTACAGACCTCACTTCTAACTCTGACACAAACTGACTTTGATGGGGATTATAGAATGCTAGCGTAGCTTCTGTAGTCTACTAACCTACAAAGTGCCTTCTTTAAAGCCATGATAGATCCAGCATGTGATATATCACTCCTGTCCTCTGAAACTTAGATATCCTGACAAAAATCAAATTATGAAAGTAACACAAGGCTAGACCTTGCATAGTGTTCATGACCTTAGAAGAGTAACACCAGTACTAATTCACACAGGACACAAAGCAAGGGGAAGGAAGGAAGTGGTCAGAGAAAGCAAGGCTGTAGTCACAGTACTGTTAGTACTACTTTTCCTTTTTTAATTCTCTAAGACTCTGGCGTCTTTACAAGGAGCCTGACTCCCAGGACTTGCACACGTCTAATTCAAAATCAGGAAAGTGTGTTCAACAGACACAGTGGAGAGACAGGCTGTTGAATATTTTTCCTTTCATCACTGCAGGATTCCCTGCTGGTTGTAATCAAGATCCATAAACTTGCAACTTAAGTCAGCCTGAATGCTGCGATCCCAGCCTCATATTGCTGCTAAATTCAACCATATGTACACACGCACTTGTGTTCTGATCTACTGTGCAAGAGCAAGAATTATATGAGATTCACTTGGTAACTTTTCAACATCATGATGTGATGATACGAGGCAGGAGCTCTAACCCAAGAGACACAGAAAAACGAAACCGGACAAAGCTCTACCCAGAACAATACTGCGAAGAATGATCCTGGTCCCCGGGGAATAAGCTGAACTACTTAACAGATCTTTTTTTTCTCTAATTTACATGATGAAACTTCCAGTTAGTATTTGAGCAAAGTACAACAGCAGTCAAAATCTTCCTCTGACAAACATGTACTCTAAAATTCAAGAAATGTACACAGTAATGTCATTTGTCAATTTTTGTTTCTTAAAAAAGCAAAGTGAAAACAAAAAAGTAAATGTCTTCAAACTGAAATAAATGCAACACCAAGTTTATCTGACTGTACAGTCCCTTATAGACAATAATTTATTTTAGCAACATGACACCTAATATTGCTGCACTACATTTTTTACACATACGCATGTAAAGATTGGAACATCTCCTATTGTCTAATAACTCATTGCTCAATTAACTGGTTTGTGTTTAGCAAAGTGGCTATTTCTCAGTGCGGACTAGCCACACGCCAGTTATGAACTTTAAAGTAAAACCAATTATTAGTTAACAGTAAAGAAACAATCTGTAAGGCATCTTAAAGAATGCAAATCTTCATTACAAACTGCTGAATGGAAATGCACAAATAGAAAGATGGCAGCAGGCGAAGTTTTGTTGCACAGAGAAGAAAAATATGTACAAACCTAGCTTTCCCTCCACCTTCACAGCATTAACAGTATATTGAAGAGACAGACTTCAGATTTTTTTTTTCTCTCATCACTAAGAAGGATACCCTGCTGGGTGTAATCAAGATCCATAAACTCAGGGCTTCAGTCAGCGTGAATGCTGAGATCCCAGGACTGGCCTTGTTTCGTGATACCTGTTTCAGACCTATGCTTGGCATTGCGTGTCAGCCTGGGTTATTGATTCACGTTTCTAGTTTCACTTTTAGTTTCATTAACTTCACATCAGTATAAAGTAGCAAAGCATTCCGCTAAATTTAAGCCATTTACATTACATTTCAGTAAATATGAAGTGGATGACTTAAAGCTGTAAGGCCAAAGTGGTGCACAGACAAGCAGTGAGAAAAGTACTCTCATACGTCACAGCTTTCATTTCTCCTTATCCTTGTCTCACAGGCACTGTCTGATAGAACTCACTAGCATCCGTAAAACTTTTCTTTATTATAAGCAATCAAGCTGAAATTTTCATGTTATCTGACAATATTTTACCTGCATAGTTGCATTCTCTGAGAATTCAAGTTCCCTTCTTTATTTGCCACATACACATCACTCTGATAATTCCTCTTCTATATATTGATGATTTTCTTTTACACGTTTGTTGTTCATACGTTATGTACAACAAAATGTCATTAAATGCCAGGGTAGGAGCAACAAGATAGCTATATGTACTTACTCTGTGCGATTAATACTGAATGTAATCTTGCTCATAATATACTTGTGTATAACTTTACCTGTAAGTTATTACAAATGGTCTGAATATTTTCACTTCAAATTACCCTGAAGATGTCATAGTGTTTGCTTACTTCTAATATAAGTCCTTCTATCTGTCACCATTTGTCAGTGGTGTCTAGGCCAGAAAACATCCATCTGTACAAAGAGAATCCCCCTTAAAACAGTAAATGCTTTTAAAGTTGAAATGGTGTATTCAGGATGCTAACCTGAAGACCTCCAAGCATGGGACTCTCTCTCAAATCAATGCCAATTTCTTGGCATAGAGGAATCAGATATGACTATGGAACAAGAATAATAATGCTTATCGTAAGAGTGCTGTATGGGAGCAATTCCCAATGTGGCCAATTGCACGTACTTTTGTGACAAAGTGCCCACCATCCTTAGTGCAGGGAGCTCTGCAGCTTTTCCACCACTCTCTGACTGCAGAGAGCTCTTCCGGATGACATGCTGGCTCATCTCCAGCGCATCTTCATACCAACTTGGTTGCTGACTTGATTGTTCATTTTTAAATGCACAGAGTAAGCTTGTTGAGTAAGGCACCATGTTTCCTTTGTTTATAGACAAAATTTAGCATAATCTGGCTTCTGAGGGAATTAAAAGAAATAAAAATTTGCCTGATTTAGTTTGCAAGTTATAGTGCTTTCCATAATACAATACACTACAGCAGTGGTTTTGGGAAATACTCGTAGGTTTTCATTTTTCTGCTTTTGTATTTCTGGCTCTCTGCAGTCTGCAGTGCATCCCCTCTTCAGATGTATTAAGGATAGTGACTTTTGCTGGCTTTGTGCGGATTTATGTTTGAGTGCTCTGTGGTTTATTTGCTCATTCGGAAAACAATGAACAACCAAAAAAATTAAGAACACTTAAAAATAATATTAATTTTTAAAAGCGTACACTGCAGAAGTCAATTCTGTCTTGCTATTTGGCTGCAAATAAAACGAAGAATTATAGTTATGACATGGAGTTTCCATGCCCACACAAATCTTTCTCAACGTTCACATCATTTATGCGAACTTGTAGTTTATGAAGTTGTGCTTAAAACCAAAAAAGCCCCCAAAACTCAGAAGATCCACCAGTGGATCTTCAACTAGCACAGCCTGATCCTTCTCCTATTCTCTAAGGTCATAACTTTAAGGCTTTTGATTCCCTTAGTCTTGAAACTATAAAAATCTTATTTCTAGAAGCTCTTTTATTGTTACCCACATAGTCAATAGTGTCATTTTCATTCACATCATTCTGTAGGGAAGTAAGAGGAAATGAACCAGACGGAACAGAGCTATAAATAAGATTCAGTTACCCTGTTCCAAGTGCAAATTCAACAGCATTCTTTTAAAACCGCAAAAATACAGCTTCGGGATTATGGGAAGTTTTCTTCTTACTGGAGTTCTGAGATTAGCTTTCATGCAGTGGCCACCCTTTATTATTGACTTATGTGAATAAAAGATGCATTTGCTTAAAACTAGCTCTATGATTACAAACAACAGAGGAGGCTCACATTGCATGTACACATTAGCTCATGCTTATGAGAAAAAGAACTCAAGAATCACAGAATTCTTAAATACAAAGGATTCCACATAGAATTACTTCTTAATATAAAGAGTCTTTAGGCTAAAGAGGAAAACCTCACAGCAAATGGATTACTCTTACAGGCTTGCTGTGCAACACGATGGATTGTTTGCTTTACTGCAAGATAATGATGTATAATACCGGTTACCTTTTTGTGTGGAATTCTGGAAAAAAAAAATGTGCAAAGCCCACAGGCAATTTTGCTGGGCTGACAAAACACTGCCAATACCATCTTTATGTAAATCCTCAGCCACAAACTCTCTCTGCCAGAGACACATGGGCAGCAGCTTTTACCCTTCTCTCCAGCAGCCTAACCGGAGGGAGCCCGTCTCTCCCAAACTCGTCCGTGTGCGGCAGCGGAGGCGAGGTGCCCATGGCCCAGCACGACTAAACCGCTGGGGAAAACACAGCAGCAGTTGTTGGGAGAGGGAGCAGGAGAACGGCTGGGGGAAATGGCAGCACATGCAAGGGCACATTGTGAGAGCTGCACGTCCGAGGAGGGAGACAGGGAGCAGCTTCAGCAGTCTCACGACTGGGCACATGTTCTTTGGGAAGACGCACAGATAAAACCAAGCTTCCCGGCTGCCAGCATTTGTCAAGTGAGTTAAGTTGCCTATCGCTACACAAGGGTGTAGATCGCAGTTAGTTTTCCACAGGTTACTCCGAAACCTCGCAGCTGACCTTCATTTGCTAATGGTTATGGATATCTCTTCATTTTATATTCCCCTTGCTATATAAAGAAGCAAGATAGCCATTAACACAAAACTACAGATAAACATAACTAGAGAGGTGATACAGACAACTGCTGGAAAGAGTCAATTGAAAAATCTTCTCCAAAATAGAAAATTTGTCAAAAAGAAACCTCTTGTTTCTGCCTACGTACATGCAGCTCCAGGATAAACAGAGGAAAGACTCTTAAATGTAAGAAAACAAGAACGGCAGTCTTGTGTCAGGCTGCAGGCCCACCTAGCCTGGGTCCTGTCTCGGACAGCTGCTCCCCACAGATACCTGGTGCAGAATCAGACAAGGCATTCATGGCACAAGCCTCCCCATGGCATCCTGTCTTAACTTTTGGCCATCGATATTTTAAAGGGACTTTCAGAGTCAGAGGTAGCACATGGAACATGCCAATACCTGCGAAAGGACCTGTATTTCGTAAGTCTGTTTTGACCCTGTTCACACTTCTGCTATCTCTGATATCCAATTAATTCACAATTAATTAAAAAACTCCAAACACTTACGGATGAAAATGTAATTAGGTGCCTCCAGTTCTAATATCCCAAGAAACAGTGAATAACATTTCACTGAATAACATCACGCATGAGTTTTGAGAGTCTCTAGCATTGCCTTTCCCCTTTTCTGCAAGCAAGTAATTCTTAATCTATCTGTCACCATCCTGTATGAAGGCAGTCTGTATCAGCCATGTCAGACCATCCGTGTCAGACCTCTCTGAATCTTTTCTGGCTTTCTTCATATTCTTTTTGAGACTAAATAAAGCATTCAGGAGGGGGGTACCACATGTTGATTTTTCTAGTAGCATAATTATTTTTTCTGTTTTCTTCTCTATTTTCTCCCTAATATCTAATGTTTCACATCCCTTTAAAATTTTACTACTGCGTATGTGTAGTGAATGTGCATATATAACCTCCATCTGTAGATATGCTGGGGAATATATAGAGCTACGCATTTTGTATATTGACTGCACAAGCTGAGTGCAAAACCATAGCCTTCTGGCAGCCATGGCCACCAGAGGAAGGCGAGTTATGCGCATCGTTGTTCTGAACAGCAAACGAATGGGTTTCTGCATTTTGAAAATCCTGTTGGAGAACTGCGCTCTTCAGAGCAGTACTGAACTTCTTGGCCACAAGCACATACACTGTAGCTGCAAGGCCACTGAGACACAGATCATTCAGATTCAGCCTGTCAGAACACTGACACTACAGGAAAGCCTTATAAAACAGACGAAAGTATCGTCTTCTTTGGGGATTCCAGTTGTGCCTTCAATCCTGCCTGAGTCTTCCACATAGAAAGTAAGTTTCACATGCAGATATTTTGTTTTTGCAGAAACTACCAGTGCCGGTGCGCATCACTTGGGAGTGTCCCTTACCAAAGCAAACCATTTTTAGTAGTAAGACAGGAAACCACTAGCCAAATACTTAATATGTACTTTTGTACTGAAATCCTAAATACAAAATTAAGTTTGTTAATTTTTGATGAAATGTTCATCTCCCTTCAATCTATTTCACAGTGACTAGGTGATACTGAATGGAAAGCAGAAGCAACCACAGAAAATTAGAGCTTATGCAAAAACACTATAAAAATGTTCAGAAAGCTGCACAGAAACGTACATTTTGATTGCTGTAGGTCTCAAAGCTTTTAAGCATGCAGATGTCTGTATAGCTTGTGAGTGAATATTCCCTCAGAAATTTCTAAGTTTCATTGTATTCCCAGCAGTGTGGTTCATTCTTATTCTGTATCTCGTTGCCCAACTTGATATTTTCAGCTGATGCCTCTGTAAAACAGAATTTATGAAGTATATGCAAAGACCCTGTCCTGACAGTCCTATTCACATTTGTGAAGTGATGAGTTGGAGCCAAGTGCTGTGAAGACACTATGATTTGATAATTAATGCAACCCATGGATTTGCTGAAGTATAACTGATGCTGTATTTTACTACCCTCTCCTAGCCATTCATTCTTTCAATTAGGGTAACCAGGTAGATCTTTAAGTTATAAGGAGTAGGTTGTGCTGAAATAAAGCATTAATGAAAATGAGAATTTAACGATCTAGAGAGAAATCTGACAGTACAGCTAAAACCACAGGGGAGCAACAACAGTAACCCTGAGTATCTCACCTGTAATTAAAGTGCTGATAAGCCCAGGTATCGCTGCTCGTTAATATTCACCTGTAAAAACAGAAGACGAAGAGGCAAACATGGAATAACTATATTGGGTCCGTCCTCTCTCCATACACACTTGCTCCTCACTTCCCACAGGGGCCAAGCCAAGCACTGTGCTGCAAACTGTCACAGACAAGCCAAAGTAGCCATGCTTTGTGGAAGTTTAAGGGAGGGGAATCTTCTGCTCTTGCTAATTTATTCTGTGCTAAGAAGTCGGTATCTAAGGATGAGTCTTTTGTCATATCATGCATCACTGACAGACAGACACTCCAGAGATGAATGATACTACAAAACCCAAGAACTGCTTGTTGCCTAAGGCATGTGCTAGTTTGTTGCCAGTTTATGTTTCACACATAATGGCTCTGTTAGCTCCAACAACCTAAAAATAAAGCAATGAAACACACTCTGCAGATACCTTTGGGACCCTCAGAATGCTCCAGGGACGTGGAATCTTTTTGAGACCCATCATTAGTGACACTCTTTGACCTGTTAAGGCACACACTGCACCACCGCCACGAGCGGTGCTGAGCCTTGGGATGGGTGGAGGGTAGTTTCTACGGTGTGAAGTTAGATTATACTAGGTGCCTGAGACTGCAGTAATCTTTGTAAGAACAGTAAGCTTGCAGGGGTCACACTTGTGTATCTGTCTGTCTGCGGATGCAAAAGCCAAGCTTCAGACCTCAGTCCCTCAGAACAGCATTGTTGGCACTTTGTCCCAATGTCGTGGCACTGTCAGCCTGCTGTGGTTCCACACCACCACAGCTCCTAGACTGTGCAGGCTCGGACATACTTGCTTCATTGAATGAACCTCCTCCCCTCACCTGACTGCATGGCCCTGGCTAAAAGGAACAGAGAGCATGGTCTGAGCGGTGCTGTGCGTGCCATGAAAGGGAAGTGTGGCAGGTCTTCTTATAAACCGGGGAGGACACCTCGCAACCATTCACAAAGTATGTAAGCCAACCACATGGCTCAACACATCAAGAAAGCTCACACAGATGTTACACCCCTTTTCTGAAAAACATGCTTAGCCTTGAAAGAGAAACACAACTTGACTCCAACTCAGATAGGTGAGCCAAGACTTACAACCTCGTTAGATGTCTGCCTCTGTCCACATCTTCAAACACAACCTGTCTTTTGGCATTTATGAATCCAGCTATCACCTGACCCTTCTCTTTACATTGTTAGAGGAGATGATTAGTTGATGGTAGTGGCAGGTCCAACTATCTCAAAGAGATAATCATGCTGTTACTTGAACCCTAAGTCTATAAACCTTTTCTATGCAACAATCAAGTATTAATTCAAGAAACTAGCATGACTAGCTGCCTGGGGCAATGAGCAACGATGTTCTCATTACCATGTTTCATGCAAAAAAAGTTAGGAGAAAGGAATTTGAAGAATATGACTCTGCATATTCATCCATTTCTGACTGCTGAATGAACGCTTATCTAATATTAAAACTTCCCCGATTTTGGCAAAACATACAAGCAGTATGCAAAACATTTGTGGAAGAGGAAGCCCAATCGGACTGATTAGACAGAGAGAACAAAATGGGGCAGAGCCAAGAGTCTTTCTCACACTTGGTACAATACACCTGGTAGCAGCCTATTTGGCAATGCCCCTTGCATGCACACCTCAGACTGTGACGCCGAGCAGCACCAAAAACACCTTTCCAGCAAGCAATGGAGAGCATCCTGCAGTGAGGACAGGGAGATGCCTTACGCTGCTGCAGGCTCATACCTGCGTATGTTGAAATTAAGCCCACCGCTTCACACGAAAACCTGGAGAGCACTCCACTGAGGAATGCTACGGATATCTAGCAAAACCTGTGTCATCTTGTGTTGGTATAAACAACTTTCTGGTTGTTTTATTTTTGACAGTAGAACCATTAGAGATGATGCTATGACTAGAAATCTAGACAGCATTTAGTGTTCAAGGATTCTGAATTTTAGTATTTCTCCTATTGCCTCTTTTATGGGAACTATTAACTGTAATTGAAGCCCAAAATGTTAAAAGCAGTATACAGATTTAAGGATTCTTTCATACCAATTAGAAATAATTTCTAGCTGCACTTCAAGGAATAGGCTTTTACGTTTTGTTACACTGGAAAATCACTGATCCGCTGTAGCATAGGACATCTGCACAGATTTATTTCTTATTATCTTCAATGGTATTGGCAAATACAGAGTTAACATTTCTGCTAAATATATCTGCAGTTCTTGGAATACCAGCTTCTAAGAAAATTACAAGTTTAAGTATTCAGTTAAACCAAAGTTACAATTTAATTAACATACTAGTAGAATATTCAAAGATGATGTCACCTCATCATTCACACTGCACTTGGAGGCATAAAGGAAGATCCTCTGACTTGACTCACAAGCAACCTAGAAATACTATGATTGCAATCTCTAACATCTGGAAAATGCTAACATATGAAAGGCCAATCCATGCTTTTAAGAGTTTTGTTTCTACTGTTTTTAAGCTCTATTTTCACTCTTTTCCTGAATGTGTAACTGACTGTGCATACATAGAAAATATAACTCAGCACTGATAAAAAAAGCTTAATTATTTAATTTCAAAATTTTAACTGCCTATAGAGGAATAATGGAGAACAATGTCAAATATTCACTATCACACTATTTCATTGGCGGTCTTTGTCGAACACTAAGGTTATCCTAAAATGGAGAGTTAAATGATATTTTTTTTCCCCTGTGATTTCTCTACACTGTCTCCCTGAATTGTCTAGTCAAGTCAGTTTGTGTGGGCTGTGACCTCTTAGTTGTCTGCAGGCCACAAGATCATGACCTTACGAAAATTGTCTCTCTTTTTTCTGCCACTGTGAATCATATTCTTAGGTTAGTGGAGAGGAAATTTTAAAAAGAGTTATCACCATTTTTGGAAATACCAATTCAACTATCAGATCAGAACAGAAAAGGCAATTTGCCTATCATTAGCTTGTATGTTATATTGTAAAGAACTTCTGCTCTAAATGGCAAAGTGAAAAGAAAGGCTAAATGTTGGCTTGCTTTTATCAGACAATTCTCCACATCATCTCACATGGCAAGTGGCCACTGACGAAAGACAGCAGTAGCTTTGGATGTCAGCATCTAGAAGACATCTACTAACAAAGAAGACTAAACTGTTGCAAGAATCATAGAATCATAGAACAGCTCAAGTTGGAAGACACCTTGAAAGACCATCTGGTCCATCCTTTCATGGGAAAGGAAGGCTAGATGAGATTATCTAGCACCCTGTCCAGTTGCACCTTGAAAACCTCCAGCGATGGGGACTCCACCACATCCCTGGGGAGGTTGTTCCAGTGATTAATTGTTCTCACTGTAAAAAATTTCTTTCTTATATCAAGATGAGACCTCTCCCAGTGCAACTTGTACCTATTGCCCCTTGTCCTCTCCATGTGGCTCCTTGCAAAGAGAGAGCCTCCATCCTCTGCTGCTGTTTAAGTACTGGAATACTGTGATGAGGTCCTCCTAAGCCTTCTCTTCTATAGGTTGAAAAGGCCTAACTCTTTCAATCTTTCCTCACAAGGCACATTCTCCAGCCCTTTGATCATCTTTGTGAACTCTTCGTGAACCCTCTCCAGTCTGTCCATGTCCTTTTTGAATTGTGGGCACCAGAACTGGACACAGTATTCCAGGTGCAGCCTGACAAGTGCTGAGTGGGATGATCACATCTCTATTTCTGCTAGTAATGCCCCTGAGAATGCAGCCCAGGATCTGATTTGCCTTCGTTGCTGCAGCAGCAGCACTACTGACTCATGTTCAGCTTGTTGTCCACCAGGACACTCAGGTCCCTTTCAGCAAGGCTGCTCCCCAGCCACACAGACCGTATCCTGTACTGGGCTCTTTGGTTACTTCACCCCAGGTGCAAGACTTTGCACTTGTCTTTGTTAAACTTCATACTGTTCCTGCCAGCTCACTCCTCCAGCCTGTCCAGATCTCTATATAGGATGGCTAGTTCTCCCTCCTGACATGTCCACCTCACCACCCAGTTCAGTATCATCATTTACTACAGTAAAATGAACAACACTCCAGAGCAAGAGTCCCATCGTGTTCTTATATTGCTGTCTCCACATGGAACAACGAATGAGTTGAGGGCTTAGAGGAGAAGTTGAACTAAACATAAACACGACACCTGGAACCAAATCACCCGCACTATGGCATTCCCAGGACTTTCCACAGCCCTGGCAATTGTCTTGGCTGCCTGTCCCTCCCCACAGCCCAGCTGCATTCCAGACCCCCAATGGTTCATGCAAGATAACAGCTAATGAAATGTCTACAAGCACGGCTGTGCTGCGGGATGAATCTCACCCGTCAGTGACATGATGCACGTCCTCTTCTGTATAGCTGTGTCACATGCTTCAATTTTCCTGCCGCCTTTGTTGTTAACAGACAATTTGGAAAGTTATTGCTGGGGAACCATCTGCCATCTCCCACCATCATAGCTTTGAAGAGTACTACGTAGCCTTTATCATGTGAGGCTTCATCAGATGATTTCCTAGCTGATGCCGGGACAGCCTCATCTGCTTGTCTCAGCTCAATAAACTTTCAAACTAGGTTCTAAAGGTTACAAAATGTAAGAAATGTAGGCAGATTCACAACCTCCATAAACAAAAGTTTACTCATGTCCTCTGTTCCCTGTCCTATCACAGTACTATCCTGGAAGGGCAACCAAAAGGTAAAAAACTGTATTTCAAAAAGACCCATAGGCAACTGTGATGCCTCACGACTATGGAGAGATTAGGAGAAACATTTAGACCAAAGTTCTGCAATGACCAAAACCACGTATTTTTGGATCCTGGTGTCTTTCCTCCTCCTTCTCTCTCTTCTTTCTAAATACCAGTAGCAATCTGAAAAAAAACAATCACAAAAGCTACTCATAATTTGTGCAGTTCTCAAGTTGCCTGGCATTTTAAGCAATAAAATAATGTTTTACATCCAACAACAACTCTCTAGCAAAAAACACCTGAGACTCTCCATTAATGTTAATGCAGCTATATTAAGAGGATTCGCCCCAAAACCTTTGACCATATTCTGAAGGGAAAACTGGTATTATTGAGCACTGTTTTTATCTTTATTAGCTTTTTCTTTACTAGCTCTACCCTCTTTTTTTTGTCAGCTCCACTTCAGTGACCATATATAATCACGGAAATTTATTTTACATTCAGCCTTTATATCGTTCCCTGGCCCCTTTGGGCTGCTTCTAGTACCTCCCTACTCGCTGTTCCAGAATATATTATAAAAGCAATTTTGGCCAACTGCTCCCACAAGAGTGGGACCTTGTCAATGCATTGTGTTGATCTAGCTGAATGAAGGCAGGGGACTCTATTCGTGTTTCCCTCACGCCTGATGCACAACGTCACCTCAAAGAAATTGCTTTCAAGTGCTTTGACTATGGTAACACAACTTCTATTTTCATTGGGGTTTTCTGCCTTACAAAGTTATAAAGATTTCCTTTGGAAGATTAAAAAACAAAGTCTGAGAGAATTAAATTGATTAGAGCTGGCTCTCAAATGATCTGGCAAGGGCTCTTCTAACTCAAATCTTATTTGCTGTGGCATCATCTGTTAATACGCAGAGCGGAGTTTCAGCTCATCTTCTCATGCACACTATACGTGCACACAGTTTGCACAGTTGCACCAGGAATTAGAATGTATGCACCTACAAATAACACAATGCCTGTGCAAAACTGCAAGTCAATTAGGCTCATTCATGCTACTTAAATGCATAAAGATACCAACTAAATTTAGTTTGCTCTCTATTGCACACAGATTAACAGGCTGGTGACCACTTCAGTACTAGTACAGCTATTTTGTAAATGCTTTAATACTGCAGCATCCCACATTTAAGTGCATTTACTGTGATTTTGCAGTAGAAAGCAAGAAATCAGCTTAAAACAAGCATCTGGTATGACTGGAAAAAAGGCTGAAATATGCAGAAATGTGCTGATGTCAAGTCAAAAGACTTAAGAACTGTGACACCAGTTAATTAAATGTTAAGCTCAGTGGTAGTAATTTGTTGTTTTTTTTTTTTTTTTCCTCTTTTTGTTTCACAGGGCATCATTATTCTATTGCAGAAATGGTTTCCTTTTAGCCACCACCATTGTGTGAAGTAGGTTAGTCTCAACCTGGTTGACAACATGTTTCATAATTTATAAGGCTTTTTTGGTGTTTTTTCCCCCACACATTTATGGGGCTTTAATGCCACTACTTCCACCTGCAAGAAGCCAGGTACCTTCCTCATATTCCTCAGAGTTTTGTAAAAACAAACTGTACAGAAGGCAGGCTCCTATCAAAAGCTGGATTGTAAAACAACGCAGACAGGTTGGAAACATGCAGCTTGTAGTTATACCTATAACAATGACTTACAACAGATATTGCAGAATACACAGAAATCAGTGATAATAATTGAGATATTATCCTTATATGGGAAATTAAGTTATATGGATCTTTCTTTGTCCCCCAAACTATTTTCAGCTGAAAATGCACTTAAGAGACTTGGGATGTAGGATTAGAGTGTGTTACAATACGATGATTGGATGTAGAATCCTCACAGTTTTGTTTCTCATTGTAATTTTAAAATATTTTGTGTTTGTTTTCATTCTGGCTTTACTTTCTCCAGTCCTGTATGCCAACTGATGACAAATCTCACCATTTCTGGGCCAAATGGATAATACAGTTGCACAGGAGTCATGAGAGAACTTCCAAGTGTATACTCTGCTGTCATACCTCCATGCTGTCTCATCCTTGATGACAGTAGAGGCGAACTTGCAGCACAGAACTCAGGGATAACTTTGCCTCTGGCATATTCAACAGGAGTTGGTAATGTCAAGGAAAGATTATTCTAGCAGGACAGACAAGCCTGGCTCTCTTCTCCAATGTTACAAATAAATGGTGAAACTGCATTATGAGTTTTGCATTACTTTTATAAAACTGTCCTTGAGAGGACCACTGAAATTGAGAAGTGCTCTTGCCAAGATTTTATACCAAGTTCCGAAACGCAGGGGGATTATGGTTTGGTTAATGCACAGAAGAAGTCAACAGGGATTTCCTATTAACAAGGAACAGAACTGCAGTATTCAGAATGCTATGCTAGTACTTCAAACATTGTCTCAGACTTCCCATGTGCTTTCATTTCCCCTCCTTTGGCATTTGGAAGCAAGAGAGAAGAAAGGCTAGCAAATCGGCCTTCAGGTGCCAGCAAAAGAATTCTGCGGCAGAGACATAAGTACTCGCTCTAGGACAACTCCTCAGAGCTCCATGTTTCTGTCAATAACAAGGGAATTTTTTCTTATTGATTGCTGTTTGCAATCGAGCTTACCAAACAGAACTTCCCTCAAATGATTCTTCCAACCAATCTGATAGAAAACTAACCTTGTTATATTTATTGACAGAACATTGAAATAAATATTATAGGTCTAGAGGGAATGTTTTAGTTCATTGATTATATTTTTTTAAGGAAATAACAAACACACTGTATTCCCCTTGGCATATTATGCCGGGAATAATCTGAAAAAATGCTTACCTTGTTCAAAATGCATCTCAAAAACAACTTCTTCCAGTCCCCAAAGAGCAGGCATCCTTTTGAATAAATCTGATCTTGAGCAAACAAGCAATCTGCAATTTTAATTGTTGCAGAATTCTCCTTCTGTGCTTGTTCAGGAAATCAAATGAAACCAGTTCATGCTTTTATCTGCAGCAGTGAGAAGACGTGAAGTTTGGGGGAATGTAATTTGTTTCTTAGGGAAGGGGTGGGGCTTAGAATCAGCTATTGGTAGTTTAATACATTTCACCGAATCTTCCAGTATCCCTCACTACTTGCTCCTAACAGACTGCTTCTTCCAAGGCTTGTAGTCAAAACAGTAGCCTAGCCAGCATCCGTACTGCTCCTAACTCTGCTCTGGAACCTTACAGCAGGATCATTCATTTGGACGAATGGTAAATAAACTAAAAGAGTTTTGGGGCCAAAGAGGAGAAGGGTACAATGGAAAAGTGCTGAGGGCCCTTGAATGTAGGGGAAGAAACTATTTGAAAAATTATGCACAGGTCTGAAAAAAAATATATGCAGCTGAGCAGAATTTTGCTCAGTTTTGCTAAATATGGTACTTGGTATGAAAAAGCTTTTCACAAATAAGGCAACACTCAGATGCTTAAATGAGATTGTCTCTCTTCAACAGCATGAATTGAAGAGCCACCGGACACAAATAGCCAAATGTCCTCTTTTGCAAGATTTATAGGCAACACACCAGTATTCAGTCAAATAATCTCCTAGGGCAGGTTCTCTGACTTCCTAAAAACAATAATTTGAAATAATATGAAATGATAAATGCAAATGTATTACAGTGCAATGCCACAAACCTCCCCAAAACACTGTCACTTTCATTACACAAACAGGCTGATGTTACCTATTTCACTATGAGGACCTAAAAAGACACTAATTTTTTTAGAGGTTTTAAAACCTGAAACTAGACCTTGGAACAGAAACAAACAGAAGAAATCCCAACCGAAAAAACCAAAGGATACTACAGTTAAAGTCTATACCACAGGTGAAAGCACACTGCAGAAATGCTACAAGCTGCATCTCAATTTTATTTACCTTGAGGTTCCCTCACTGAGTCAAAAACATTGCTAAAATTGTGAGGAAGCTTTCTGTGATTCGAAGACCAATGCCTAGTTTGACCAGAGATAGAATATGATCATACTCCTCCCACAGGACCAAGCATGAACCTCATCTGTATATGGCTTCTAGCTAAAGAGCATTGCTACTGAAAGTAACTTATTCCTTGCCAGGGGATTATATCTAGTGTCTTTTCTGTGGACATTATGTGTAGAGACTTTGTACTCTACTGAAAAGAGAGACGCGTGAAGCCTTCTGCATAGTATCTGGTCATGAAGAACTACAGGATTCTTTTCAGCTCTGTTCACTGTTAGAGCTTTACTTACTTACTGAGCATGCAGACTTAGAATTCTTGCCATAAAGAATTGTTCTGTACAGTTTTGCAGCAATAATGATTTCTTCCCAGCATACTGTGTTTTGACTAATCTTGGAGAGTATTTATGAATTCACACTGTTTATGACTGTGTTATATGTAGATGAAGCCACTGCTTTTGATGCGATTTTTCCTACTGTTAGTGTACAACTATTCACAAGAATAAACACTTATTAAGAAAGGAAAACAAAAAGTACCTCTTATTGGCAAAGCTGGTCGTCATTTGGTGTTCATGGTTCCTGGTTACCAACTAACTGTCCCTCACTGGAGATGCATACGGTTTTCCCAAATATTGGTGAAGGCTCTTTTAATCATCCCAGTGAAAATGTTTTGGAAACAAACATGAGCATAGTTTCTTTCTGCTGGCTGTTTTGTGTCTGTTTGCTCAGTATGTGTGTACACACACACACATGGACAGGGGAATGCCCTATATTTCTCAAGCATTTCCATTTAAGACAGCACAGTCTCTTTGCACTGTGTTATTTGTACTTCAGAATGTGGAGGGTTAGTATAGGAAGAAATGGAGAACAGTATGGTCACTGTTTCTAAAACTCTTTTCTGATCCCTAAGTAAAGGATCGCAGTCCTTCTCACAAGCAATATGCAAAGTTGCTTCATATATTGACTTGAGCATATATTGACTATCAGTGCGTAACAGTATAAAGTATCCTTTGTAAAAACAGAAATCCTTTAGGATCTATGCATGACCTTTTAACATCTATATTTACTGGAAAATATAGAATAGTTCCAGTTGGAAAGGACCTACAACGATCATCTAGTCCACCTGTTATCTGGTCTGATAACAAAGTAAAAGGGAAGTGGTATAATCAACATATACTTTGGGCCTTGCACACTGCCACCTCGTGGTAATTCAGACCCACATTCTAGAACTACATGAGCCCCAAACACTAAACATCCTCTTAAAACTTGAATATGAAAAGGTAACAACATTTCCTGGCATCATCTCCCAGAAACACCAATGAGTCAAAATAAGCATGCAAGTTATAGAAACCCTAGTGTTGCTTTCTACTTTAAAGGAACTGCTCTTGTTGCATCATGTAGCAGCTGCCTCAAAAGACAAACTCATGAATTTCAGGCTTTTCCATACACAGACAGCATCTGTTACATTGAGGGTCTATAAATTCCTACAGCACCATTCATGATAGAGTCATTAAGAGGGCTGTACACTGAAAGGTAGATCATAATTTAAAATGCCATTTTAGATAAAGCTAAATTGAAGCAAGGCAGTCAAATGACTTTTCCGAACTCCCAGATGGGTAAAAATGGAAACAGGGACCACTGGCGCTGACTATGGTAACATTTACACTAGACAAAACCTGCATTAACTACAGTGAATTTGAAATCTTCACACTGGAATAAGGACAAGGCACTTGCTTGTAAGGAAAAAAAGAGCAGGAATACCTTAAGGAAATTGAAAATCAAGCATTGCTACATCTCCCTGCACATGCTGAAGTCCTTCCGAGGTAGTGCTAACACCCTTTTGCCTGCTGGCATGCTCATCAGTGAAAGCACTGTCACTATAGCGGAGGGTTGGGTTAGTCTGGTGCCTAACCCATTCTCCTGCATTGCAGTAACAGCTTTGGAGCAATACTGTACATAGATGCAGTGTAGTGGCATCTTCAGCATTTACGTTGCCCCTGTAAATTAGGGACAGAGGAAATAAGCATGTTTTACCTGCACGATGCTGTGCTTTATATCATACCAACTCAGATAAATCAGGATGTGGATTTYACTCTGCTTAGCTCCTCAGACCATACTCTACACCACTGTACCACATGTACTGATTCATTCAGTCCCTTTGTATATACGTGAATAACAGCTGTTGATGATGACATCTTAGTGATATCTTGGAGAGGAGCTCTTAAAATCTGTGAAAATATGAAATACAGAGACTAAAACTAATGAAGTAGCCTGGAGAACTGTTCAAAAGGGGTTATGGTCCTAATACTAGTGCCAGAAGCCATAACATCAAAATCAGGAAATATGTAAGAGTGAATATACCAAGCCAAACTAAAGCTGCATACAACTCATGATTATGTGTCTAACAGAGACTAATAGCACACACACAAGAAAGACTGCAATAACCATAAAAACACTGCTTCCCCTAGATATTTCCTGACCTCCAGCAAGTTGGTGCAATTCCTTTCCTTCAGGAATTGGTCCATTCATTTTTGAAAACATTTGGACTTTGAATTGAGGTAAAAGAGAACAGAGAGATAGGTCGCCATTTGGTGTGAATTGGCATAATTCCATGGACTCCACTGGAGATACACAGGCCTGCAGCAGGTAGTGAACTGGATCAGTGTGTTCAACAAAGAGAATTTGCACTTTGTGTGTTTAAGATAGACCAATATCTAGGCAGCAATATCAATTTAGGTATGTATTTACCCAAGTTTTTCCATAGTGTCTTGCTCCTCTTATCTCAAAGGTAATTCACAAGAGTTGTTCAAACGATAAAAAAGACAGCTATTGCAACTTTTTTATATTTTGAAAATGTAGCATTGAGGACAAGTGAAATATTTTTTGCAATATTTTTTCTAATAGTAGTTTTGGGGTTATGTGAATTTCTACTTGCACATGGACTTAATCACACTGCTGCACATTTTGCTTTGTAGAACCTCGGGTAGTTGGCAGCACAAGGCAAACCTTTACAATGTAATACCTTATGCTGGGCCACCATACTGTGAGACCACAGAATTGATAACTCACCTACCAGGAGTTGACAGACTACACTGAAAATTGGAGGGGAGGAAAAAAAAAGAAAGAAAGAGGGGGAGGGAGACAGAGAAATACATTTTTAAAGATAACCTGGAGGCAAATATAATATTTATACTTATTTATCCTCACAGCACAATCATAAGCCCCAAAACACGTCTAATGAGGTGGAATTGCAAAATGGCCATGAGTCCTACTTACCTGGCTTCTCAGTGGTCTCTTAGCAGTCACATGGATCTATATTTTTCAACTATGTGACTGCTGCAGGCAAAACTCCTATAAGTAAGAGTGAGAGCCACAGCAAGTCCTTAACACCCAGTGGTATTCATCCACAAAAATGCCAACCTAGGAAAAATGAGAAGACAGACAAAAAAGTTGCAGGGGCAATTAAGCACTGCAGACAACTGTACTTAATGCTTGGTTCACATTTGCAGGGCATCGTCTGCTCAAATGAACTTTCATTCACAGCTTTCCTCAACTCTTTGAATGGCTTCAACTCTTCAAGCCTTCATAAAGAATCAGAAATATGAAAGAAATCAAAACATGTCAGAGAATTCTTCAATGTCATCACAGAGGAACGAGCCCCAGCCTGGTCAATATGTGTCTTCCACCGGTCATTTAGCAGATTCCAGCTTTATTTCAAGCCCTTTTAGAAAGTATCTGATACTTCATAAGAACTCTGGATTTTTCTATTCATGTAATCTAATCTGTACATTTAAACCAGCTGCTGAGTTAGAACTGCTAGAGGTTGTAAGGTGACCAGGTTAACCATCATGGCTTCCAAAAGATCGTCCCAGATTCCTTATGTGCTGAAAACATTTCCTTTTGTCTGAATGTCCTGATTCGTAGAATCATAGAATAGTTTGGGTTGGAAGGGACCTTTAAAGGTCATCTAGTCCATCCCCCTTACCGTGGGAAGGGACATCTTCAACTAGATCAGGTTGCTCAGAGCCCCGTCCAACCTGACCTTGAATGTTTCCAGGGATGGGGCATCTAAAACCTCTCTGGGCAACCTGCTCCAGTGTTTCAGCACCCTCATCGTAAAAAATTTCTTCCTTGTATCTAGTCTAAATCTACCCTCTTTTAGTTTAAAACCATTCCCCCTTGTCCTGTCGCAACAGACCCTGCTAGAAAGTTTGTCCCCATCTTTCTTATAAGCCCCCTTTAAGTACTGAAAGGCTGCAATAAGGTCTCCCCGGAGCCTTCTCTTCTCCAGGCTGAACAACCCCAACTCTTTCAGTCTTTCTTCATAGGAGAGGTGTTCCATCCCTCCGATCATTTTTGTTCTTTCTTAAACGCCCATTTTTTAGATGTCAGATTTGCAGCACTTTAGAACCAAAAAACTTCCCATCAAAAAATAAATCAAGCTACCTATCTTTGGCATTATAGAAGTATGAGGGTGTGAGCTGAGCCAGCTAAACACCATTTATTTACTTGGACACCAAAATATTTTGCTGTGGTTCTAAGTAGCTGTGGCACCCAGCGAGAGCAGAGGAAACTGCAGTTGCTTCAGAGCATTTGGAGGTAGTGATGGACATGTCCAACTACCTCAACATAGGCACTGAAATTGGGGAAGTTTGGCTCAAAGATTAGTTCTGTAGATTAAATTAGCTCTGTAGTGATTACTTCTTCCCTCGTCAAACATCTAAGAAATTCTAAAAATTCTCACCTATTGTTAAATGAGTTTTCAGACATGTTTTAGCTTGGCAATTCAGATACTCCATGCATAGGTACCACCCAGCCGATCGGGTGATAGGTACATATGTGCATTCCCAAAATGAACTTTCAAATGGGGAACCAGAGTCAGAAAAAAGGGGGAGCAACTATGGCCATAGTACTAAATCACTTATAGTCCAAAAAAACCACACTTTGCTGGCTGAAATTAGAAACATCAGGGAAAAATTTAAACCCCCAGCTAAAGAAGTTACTGACAGTTTTAGTTGTTACTGTTTGAGTATCTTCGGAAGTGACTATCAAGTCTGATCCTGCCATGACATCTGAGAAGTCCCAAGAGAGAACAGTTCTGACAAACTGTCAGAGCCATGAACACCCTCAATTCCAGCTTAAGTAGCACAGGTGCTAAGCACCAGTGCACGCAAAAGTAGCACTTCTCTCAGTCTCTGCACTAAAGGGTGTATGTGACTTATTTTCCTCATTGCATTGCAGTCTGTTGCAGGTTCAGATATATAAAAAATAGAAATTAATACCTACTAAAGGCTGTAGAAGACAGTATGAAGCTACTTTTTAAACTATTGTATGCATGACTCATTCACATTTACTTGGAATAGACAGCCTGAGATGATAGAAATAGATCCCCAAGACGTATCATGTCATAATGCTGTGCACTGAAAAGATGCATTCTAACCTCCATTCATACCTGGCGTCACAATTAGATTTTGTAATCAGTAAGCTTCATATCTTTTAAACTTTCTCTGATATTGCAGATCTCTCTCTGTTTCCCACCCAATTTATCAGCCTTTTTAAAAAGGCAGTAAGAATAAACTTTATCCTTTCTCTTTGGAAAGCAACAAAAATGTCCTACTCCTCTTTGAACATTATTTTTTAGATATTTATGCAATTAAAAAATAAAGATAACAGAGAACTTACATTATTCCGATACAGAGCTGATTTGGTGTTGGCTTGAATTCCCATGAGGTAGAAGATGACGTGCTGTGTAATATAACAGCCTGAAACTGGGTGCTGTTTTATAATGTTTATAATTAAAGAAATACTTAACTGTTTCATGGGACATGACAAATCAGCCTTTTACATTTATTTGTGATCTCCTGTAGAAAACAGAGCACTACGAGTCTGGTGCCAATAATTTAGCTTAATCTGCTTGATTCATTCACTGCGTCTTTCACTTCTAAGACATAATTTCAAATCTAGCCCTGACCAAACTGACAGAAAATCTTTGTGATCTGAGCCACGGGAAAGGTCACAGTTAAAGAATTTTCTAAGCTTTAGTCTGATTTGAACCACAGCAGCCCATAATGTGGAATAAGTAGGAGAGTCACAACACCTACAGCCGTGAAATCTCCTAGTATCCTTGATCTTCCTATGCAACATAACATTACTGAGATCCTAAAAATCTTCTACTGAAGAAAAAACGTGCAGCTCCACTACAGACACAAGCCTGCTTGTTCTCAGATGCCTTTTCCGCTGCCCCCGTGACAACTGGATGGTTTGGTGGGGTTAGATGTTGCTCGTCTGCTGTTTCCGATGCACTCTGGAGGCCCTCATGTACTTAACTTGTGACATTACCACCTGTGTCTGGGGAGCTGACCTTTTCAAGCCAGAATGGCTGGCAGCTGTGACACAGGTTACATCTCTTCAGTGCAAAGTCTGTGACAGTCACTTGACCCTCCTTAGCAGCAAGCGAACACATTGTCTGCGGACAGAAAGGGGAAAATGAAGCCTCTCTGCTTTATGGATTCCTCACCCTATATACACTGAGCCATTTATCTTCGTCTGTGTGCCCCACATACAGTCATATTTATGTACCTGCGGGGGCTGTAAGGAGCTTATTTAGTATTTGTTTTCATTTAATGATCTCTGTCATTCTCCCCTAGGAATACCCATATGCACATGCAAATCATATTAAGCCCCTGGCAATAGTGAGAATGCCTTGAGCAGTAGTATCTGGTACATGAGCTCTTTGAATGTAGGCAACCTGGTTACAGAACTAAGTCCTCCCCTGCACTTCCCCCCAGCCACCTTCATTCGTTGATAGTGTCATTCGCCTCCCTGACTTACAGTCTTTTCTAGGAACTAGTTAGGGCTTGCTCCAGGCTCCCTTTCGCCCTAACTGTGGCACTGAGGCCAGTGGTTTCCGAACGGTGGTCCGCGAACCCCCGCATCTGTACAGCAAGCTGGCCGTTGTGCACGCTGAGAGCTCACAACGTCACAGTAGGGGAAGAAAAGCAAATCAAACACTTTTCTAGCAACTATCTTTAATTTAGGCAATGACTTTGACTGGATCATATGGGTATTATATGATTAAATATCTGAGGCAAGATGGTGAAAGAAGAGGTCAACAAATCATTATCAACCCCCATGATAAAAGAGCGTCCATAATATGGAGAGAATGTGTGAGAATTGACCAGAATTCCTTCTCTCCAACCACAGCATTGCAGAAACTTACAGACAGTAGATTGACCCTGAGACTTAGAAATGTGTGTTTCTTCACAATGACTTCTTCTATAACCTTTGCCAATTCACTTAGCCTTTCTAAATCACATTTTCCTATCTGTGATACAGGGATAAAAATCACGAGTCACCACTGTAAAGACCAGGAAGGTCTGAACTGCAAAAAACATGACCACACTAAGAAGCGCTGCTTTTGTTAAGAGAAACATTTGATGTTTCTCATAACCCCTTGTCACGAGCTTCATAGTGCCCAGAGTGTGACAGCCTTGCTATAAGTCAGGTCTAACAAGTCAAATAGCACTTTCAAATGCATTGTTCTGAAAATATATACTACATTTCAACTTATCCTTCATTATCCTTATCCCCGTCTCCTTTTAGCTCTCTGCATTGCTGCTTTGCTATTCTAGTCCACATGATCTGCACTTTGATTAATTAATTTATTCTGATTATTTAACTCCTTTTTCATTTTTCCATATTCTTCTTCCGTGATTTTTCTTCCCTTATCTCCCTGTCAGTCTTTTCTTTGTATCTCTTTCTATTTCTGCTCTCAAGTAATTGTTTTTCTTTTCATCTCTGCTTCTTCCATTTATTATCTTCATATATGTAAAAATATACACTAATGCCTCCAGGGAAAATAATCCACAATGCAGACACTCAGTGAGAGAGAGGAGGTCCAAAGAAGCTGCAGCACTGAAAGAGATCTAGCAGAGACAGCAAACTGAAGATTAGATATGGTTTTGCAAGAAGATATGGCTACAGAAAAGGCTAATGAAATCTTGTCAACATATGCAGAGGCATCACCTTGTGTTACAGCCCAGAGAGATTTAAATCCGGCCTTACAGGGATTTCTTGTTAGCTCATATGGAATACTGCATTAGGTTGTATGTAATATGTTGCCTTAGCAATACACCCATCCATCCAAGTATTTATATAGTCTGTATCACCAATATTCGCTACAGAACCAACAATAACCTAAAGGGAATTCAAAGAGAATCAACAGAACAACAACAAGAAGCTGAAAGGACAACTGCAAAAAATGACGGAAAATGTTGAATAGCACGCTTAGCTTGGTCAGGAAGGGGTTAAAGAGCTCGCAAAAAAGTGGCAAATACAGAACATATGTGATTATCAAGGAGGGAGAAATGCATTTTCACACCATGCACAAAGAGACAAAATGGAAACAGGATAACCTAGGTTAAATGTAATGAAAAACTTGAGGCTGTGGAAGAGTGTCTCAGGTGAGAGGCTTATAAAAGCCATCACTTGGGACTTTAATGGCAAGATACAGATTTATTTTTTTCTTAATTGTCCCCAACCATGTGCTGAGATGCTACACTTCAAGAAATGTTTCTATTAGAAACAGTAACTTTTAGTTTAACTTGCACCCAGATACTAGAATTTCTCTCTCAAATATTTTAGCCGACAAGCACCTCATTTCAGTGACCTTCTTCCAGATTCACTCTCACAGAAATCAACATAGGATAAAAACATGGAAGTTACCTTCCATTCAGCAGCAGTAATGTTGTTCGAGATGCATGTTCAACCTTGGAGCATAATGAGCTTTATCTGCTAYTCGACCATGCTGTAAGTCAGTATTAATAAAAATATACCATAAATAATTAAGAGTAATTTAAATATTCATATGTTGTTGGGGGCAAGGCCTTTTATCAGACAGTTGAAGGTACTTCAGTGAACCATGATATATTTCACCAAGGTTAACTTTATCCTAAACATGCTACCCTGGTGCATAGAGTAATAAGACATCAGAATGGCCATCAGACAGTTTGCTAATATATAACTACAATATTCTTACTTGATAAACTACAATTTCAGAAATCGTTGGTTCATATGAGCAAGCTTTAAAAAACATTGGAAGCATTCATTTCATTTGACTAATGCTTATGTTATGCATTTCTATCTTTTTTAATTTTTTTTTTAAAAAAGCATTCTTTCTTTTTTTATCCATGTAAGCGATTTTTCTTCCACAGCATTGGAAATGTCACCTCAAATTGTCACTTGAAGGTAGAATTGCTCCTGAGCCAAATGATACTGTATATAACTGCAAACATCATCTCCCCCAGGTGACTTTAGGAGCTACGGTTTCCTTTTCTGTAAGTGTTCAGATATGTAGCTTTGCCTCTGGAGCTGAACAGAAAGCCAGTATTGAGTGCATGCTCTCCTACCCATATGCACATGTAACTTGATATTAACATGATCCATACCCACACAGTCATAAAACTAAACAAAAAACTCTTAGTCTAAACATAGAAGTGATGCTGGAAAAAGCTCTACGGATCTCCCTCTGCATGTAGTCTTACTAAGAGACTCCTCTCCCCGGGTGAGTATGCAATACTGACAATGAATGGATTCGGTGGTGCTATTAACCCCCTACTATGAAAATGCAATACGAAAACATTCCTAAGTGCTTTGAAAAAAACATAATGAGGTAACAGGTAATTTTTTTAAAAAAAYCTGAAATACAGAAAGTAAAATTTTATAAATGTGAAAAGTCAATGTTCCAATAGCATTGTTAGTTCATTTGCATTTCTCATCTGTAATATTGACTACTCAAGCTTTTCTCATTAAATGAATGGTCTGCTGCCTTTCAGTTCATGTTAAATTTATTTACTAAAGTATACAAGACAGACTCAGTAGTTAGAGAAAGGAGGCATGGTTAGCCAGGCCACCCTGTGATACCATCGAATACTTGGCTTTTGCAAAAAAAACCCCAAATAAACAGAAATCCAAACTCAGTTACTGAAAGAAATCATCTCACGTACTGAAAAAAATGATTTCTTCATAATACAGTTGCAGAGGATGAGCAGTAATAAGTGCAATCAGGTTTCCAACAAGGAAATTAATCACAAATGCCATCTCTAATTGATTTGGCATGAGTGGCCCCGCACAGTTCAGGAACACTGCTCCAGCCCTTGGCATTTGATGGCCATGTATTCATGTCCTAGTCCTGCACATACGGACTTAGGGCCAAATTAAAAAGTTTGCAGTTCTTACTTCATTTCAGGAGGGACTTTACTCACCTCTTTACAGTCCATCCTATTTGCTTTAATAAGAAGTTAAATACCTGCTGTTAATGCAGGTATGGCTGCCCAGTGTCCAAGAGGAGGTAAAATATGACTTGACGTAGTTTATCTGTTGGACGTTTTCAAAACAAATGACTTCTGCTAAGCTTTTCAAAACAGCTCATATCAGGAAGCTTTGGGTTTGCTTCTCCCTCACATTTTTTTCCATGGTGAGACTCCAAGTGCTGTGACCTTCTGCACAGAACACAAGGCATTGTTCTTGCAGTTCATTTGCAAGTGTGCAACATTGACAAACAGCGTTCAAAGCATCCTTCAGGAATTGGGTCTTTTTATCCTGCGAGTAAACCAAAAGAAGAGCTCATACAGAGCAAGCAGAAGGAAGAGTTCACTGCAGAACAGCTGTCTCCGCTCTTGTACCTGGGTTCATCGACAATTTGGTACCACTCTGTACAAACACTGACTAGGGACATCAGCTCCTATTCAGGAATGGAGACAAATCTTTTCCGCCTTTCATTCTTGTTCATACATTTCCACCAATATTATTTGTTCTGAATTAATCCACAGCTAATCAACAACTTAACAAAGGAACAACATGCCAAACAGCAGGTTTTGACCTTACTTCCTAATCCTTATTCTGTTTCCCATTATGTGTAATAAGTGTGTATGCATTCCATATTTGGAGGTAACGATTTGTCTGTGGTTTGCGCAAAGGAAGAAGAGATAGAAAATCCAGATTTCATTCCTGAGTTTGCTACACTAGTGGGCAAAGTGCTGTCTGTCTCAAACAGCCCAGCCATGTAACAGGAATAATTAAACTAGCAACTGACAAAGTTGAATTTGTAAAGTGTTTTGAGATCCCTGAATGACCAACACTGGGGAAAAAAAAAGTGTACTACTGCACGGTGAAAAATCACAGCCATATGGATACAGGAATGTAAATTTTGTGTTAGAAACAAAAGCAAGAAAGGAGGATTATTTACTTACCTTGAATGGTTGCAAGATATTTGTTACCAGAGCTTATGCTGGAAGGTCACAGCTATCCCCTGACAGGCCTGCCTTCCACTGAACTAGTTTTTAAAAAGTAGGTGGGTTCAAGAATCACTTTTCAAAATCAGGTAAGGTGTATTTCCAAGTTCATCTCCTGAACCTGTGACACACCTTTTAAGTCACCTTCCTGGTATTCAAAACCTGTTAAGTCTGCCCTGTTATAATTACCGGGCAGCCACTGCCTCAGGATAAATCTAATAGACTTTTTGGCACTGTCAGATTAAAACTTACCTATCAACTCACTGCAGTGCTTTAGCTCTCTCTAAATCTGTAGTTGGGAGAGAATTTATGACCAGGAATCGCACTTTGCAAAATGATTAAAGTTACCAAACATCCATAAAAAGTTGCAGTTGTAGATATAATTTTTTTGAAAGTCTGCTTAATTTATGAGAGGTGGAAGGTTTATTGTCATTTAGAGTCCACAGTGATGCAGCAATTTAGCATTTTGCTGAAGCTGTACACAGCTGCTGTCTCATTTATGATTTTTACATGTTTTTAAATGGCCATGTTTGTAACTGGGGGCGTCTGCATACTGGGAAGGGGGGAGGGGGAAACAGACTCTCCTTATTGTTCCCTACCCTACTGTTAAAATGTGAAGCAGGTCATGTTCCTTCTAACAAGATTGTGAACTACGCAGTGAGCTTCAGCACTTACTCTAAAGACAAGAGTGTCCCTCTCTCCTCTCCGCTCCCCCTGAATTCTGCAGTACAATAAAATTAAACACAGATGTAAACTCCTCTGCTGCCAGTCCAGCACTGGAGATCCTACATGCTGCAAGGACAATGAACTGCCACATTAACACAAATGGGAAGTGTTTTAGTCGGCCCATTCCCAGCAATGGGAGGCTCTGTCTGACAGACACAAGCCAGTGACCTGCACATCCATAAAGCAGGGTCCTTTAGCCTTGCAGGAAGTTTAACTCTGTCCTCCTAACAGAAGACATCCTCTCATTCTGCCCTGCATTGGTGTTCTTACCCACATTACAGGCAGCAGAGGAAAGGAAGGTTTCCATCATCAGCTTATGGTCAATTGCCCATCATTTTGAAGTAAGAGATTAAGTGCTTCTCTGGATGTTAAATTCACATTGCAATGTCAGGTTCTCCGTGCAGGGAGAACTGCAAGCCTCTTAAGAGGACAACCGCTGCCTCTTTACGAGCTACAATACAGCATCAGAAGCCTTATGCAACCCAAATTACATTTCTTTCAGTCATCCTGACAATCTTCCTCATGGCTTAAGATTTCTTCCCCTTAGATCACTTCCTGTTTTCTTCTTCTAGATCTCACATCACTTACCTCTCAGTCCACTTTCACCCAGGTATGTACACTTCGAAGCCTGTCAGATGGAAGCACTCCAACAGTCTTATAACAGGATCAGAGAATGCTTGAGGTTGGAAGGGACCTCTGGAGGTTATCTGGTCCAACCGCCCTGCTCAAACAGGGCCACCTACAGCTGACTGCCCAGGACCATGTCCAGACAGCTTTTGAATATCCCCAAGAATGGAGACTCCACGACCTCCCTGGGCACACTGTGCCAGTGCTCGGTCCCCCTCACAGTAAAAAAGTGTTTCCTCATGTCCAAACGGAGCCGCTTGTGTTTCAGTTTGTGCCCATTGCCTCTTGTCCTGTCAATGGGCATCAGTGAAAAGAGTCTAGCCCCGTCTTCTTCACATCCTCCCTTCAGATACTTATACATTGACAAAGATGCCCCCCAGCATTTGCAGCTTAACAAAGACTCTGCAATGTCATCAGGTAAAAAGTAATACTTGTGCTGTTCATTTGCACCTACTGCTTGATGTGAATAGGCAACCCAGTATAGTATCAGGTAATGGAGTGGCATCTTCCTATGTTTAGATATGTATGTATGAAAAGCTAAGAAGCTCTTAATATTGCTTACAGTTCAAGCTTTCGAGTCTGCGTGCAGGTCAGTTCCTTCCCCACTGTGAGGCAAATTCACCCTGACCCTTCAATAAACTTTGATAGAGACCTGAAGAGTTTTGATTAAACAGCAATTAAAGCTACCAACACTGTGTTAAAGAAAGACTACGACAACTGAAATTGAGTCAGTGTAAATGCTGGACATGGAAAATGTGCAAATGCCCGTTTAGAAAATGTTTATATATTATCTATTGCTTTAGAAGATTTACTCCCATTTGCAAATTGAGCCAGTTGCAGACATGAGATTGGACATAATATGTCTTGATCACCATCCACATCCTTCCAGCTGCTCCCTATACAGTTAGCAGCTTGCTAACAACTGAGGTTCTGACAAGCATCAGCACTGCCATGTGCTCATCACAACTGAACCATTGAGATTTCCAAGGTCAAACTAGTGCAACACACAGATCTCCAAGCTGAGGGGTGTACAAGAGAGTATAGGGATGCGTCACCTATCTGCCTATCCTGCTATTATCAATAATTCCTTTATCTTATTTTGTGTTAGTTCATTTTTTTCAGTTTTCATTTTACCAAGCTAGACTTGCGTTTATAACTGAAAACTAATTAAAGACATTTTATCTCTGTAAGAAATCCAGTCTCTCCCCCTTGAGCATTATAATTTTCCATCTTAATTGAATTTTACATTGTGTTTATGATGTAACTTTAAGAATCCCTAAAAACAAACTCCAAAGGCTCTTTTCATTACTTCTGAATTTCTTTTGCAACAGACAGTGTTTTATCTATGGAGAAGGCTGGAGTTCCTGTCAATTGTAATAAAATCCAAATGCTTCTTAATAACTGGAGTGAAGTCAAAAGGAGCCACAACAATGAGGAATTAGAGATTAGCAGCAGTAATCATGGACTAATTGAAACAATAACCTATTAACTGGTGTCTTGGCGGTCCTTGCAGACACAGGAAGCTATATGTAACTGAAGCTGGCATTACTAAGCGTACAGACTTGTCCTTCTTAATGAAATCCTTGTATTGCCAGAAAGAGACCTCACACTTTCCCTTTCTGTGAGAATATAAAATGCTAATCACTGGCTTTTACTTAAGTTTCACAATCAAGAGCACATTTCATGCTAAAGAACTACAAATTAGCTATTTTTTAAAAAAATACAGTTTAGCTCTGCAGCTTTACCATTAACAGTCACAGAGATGTAAACTCCTGCTTTGTAAGCAAATCATTTTGTTGTCCGAGTTTGTTTCCAGAGTAGGTAGATATCATATCATTAAGATATGGCATGTTTAAGTAATTAAATCAATATTAGTAGAGTGAACATTAACACGTCAGCTTCAGCAAAGAAGCTACAGGGAGCGTTTGGAAAGGTCACCCCCTTCGAGGATGCTCAACAGTATCACTCCTTTCCAGCTTATAGCATAGGGCAAATTATTGTATGAGGGAAGCTGTTGCCATTGTGGAGTGTCCACCGCAATGCAGGGAACATTTCTGTCACTTGACAGAAATTGAGCATCTGCCCTTCTTTCATTCCCCAGGAAAGAAGGAGGCAAATGTTTGATGAATAGATATGGCTCGTGCCCTTAGCCATGTCAGCAATCCATAGCCAAATAATTCACTGCAAAACTCTATCTACCTGTGTGAAATATGGTACCTGTTTGCTAATGCAGCTGATACTGGAGAAGAAACACCTGGCAGAATTTAACCCTTCAAAAATAAACAATCCTTGGAAACAGGAAGTGGGGGAAATTGTTAACATTTACCTCAATAATTCCAGAAAGGGACCCAGCATCAGCACAAGCTGTCCTGCAGAATATCTGTGCCAGAGTTGACAGGCTAGCAGCCTAAAATCTGTAGACCGGAGCAATATATGATGTAAATGTTGTCCATCATAAAAATCAATGGTTCTTTTGCTAAGTGGTCAATATTTATTTAGCTTTAGCATTGTTTAATTCAATGCATCAATTAAAGATAGTGTAATGTCTGATTTGGTCCCAAGCTGCTGTTTCTGTTTGTCGTTACCTCATCTGTTTGATATCACTCATGTCTTTAAGTCTCTGCTCTTTTGTCCCCTTGCATAACTCAAGGACAGGAGTAATTGACGTGAAACTTTTAAAAATTAATTTCACCGCATATGCCACTAACAGAGAGTGCAAGTCCTCAGAATCATTTATAACTTCATGGTGATTGGCCCTGACAAAACAATACCTTAAAAACTCACGAAAGTAAATTATGGTCCAGGCAAATGGCTGAATGCGAGCTGGGCCCAAGGCTTGGAGCGCAGCCAGGCAAAAACAAAGTAATGCGCTTTTGATATTAATAACAGAGATGATATTGATCCGTAAGCCAGTGTCACTTCTATGCTCAGGCAAGGAGATTGCTTCAGGCATTTAGTCCACTGAAAGCCACTTTCCATATAGGCCATTTAATTCTGGGAGTCTTTAATTATATGAAATGGAACCCAGTTAAAGGGCCAGATACCTATTTACTCATCTCAGATATGGGCTGTGATTCAGGAAGCTGTCAAAAAGGTATATAACTCAATTCTTAGATTTCAAAATGCAGCCGTCTTTTTATATGTTTATTTCATCTGTGTATTTCTTTGGATCAGAGCCTGCTGGGAATTTGTACGTACATGGACTCAAATTATAGGATGATATTTTTCAAAAGACTTGAAGCTAATCTTTTTTTTTTTTTTTTTTATTTCTTTTTATTTTTTTTACACAACAAAAGCAGCAACTCAGATAAGAGAGTCAACATCTCTTACTAAAACACAGGATGTACTAGAAGAGAGACAGTACAGCTCTACAGTTTGAAAATACCCTCTGCCACGTGTGTTTGCACACACCTGAAAATGTACTTGTTATCCTCAAACAAAAGTGATCAGATTTGCATAAATAAATTACTTGCCTTAAATCTACTAGAAGAGGTTGTCCCTTAAAAATTTTTCCCCAAGAGAGGGGAGGAGGATACTGAGGAGTGCCAGGGATTGCTCCTATTCTTGCTATGTCCTTACCTGCTCAGAGGACAGAATTTTCTAGGGCTAAGGGAAGGGGACATGGAGCGCATATGGGAATGCATAAAGGGGAAACCAGGGTAACCAATGCTGATGAAGGTCTGCTGCAAAACTGTACTTCTATTTGACTTCTACCTATACACGTGACCCTAATCAAAGATCCTTCTTTCTAAGGCTGGAGTACCTTATTTTCTGCAGCATGAATTTATTACCGACAGACTGAAGTAGCCATTTTAGTATACCGTTATATGTCTTACACATAAGCTACCTGAGGTGTTCAAATCCCTGTGCTTGTCTTTAACTAAGCTCATTTTGGAAGTGAATGTTGTTCTCTGTCTCCTGTCCAAGGGGCATGAGTACAACTTCCCATGGTCATTTCCACCCTCATTTTCTCATTTTTCACTCCTCATGTCCCTCATTGGAGAATTCTCCTACAACATGTTCCCTTGCCAGCCTGGTGGGACATCATTCTGACAGCACGTATATACCAGTAACTAAACAGGTGGCAATGCAGGAACTAGGTCCTGCTTCTACAACATGAAAGATGTGTTTGGAAAATAACAGATACAAGCTGAAGGCACTTCTCCACACAAAGCAGCAGGACAAGAGACAAACAGTAATCTCCCAGAGCCCCAGAGGAATGCACATGTACCACCAGCACAGCAGACACAGAAGCTCGTTGTATTTCACTAGCCTTCAAAAAGGTTTGCTGTCTCAGAGGCAATTCTCACAATGGATGGAAATGCCAGTTTTGCCATGTTCTGCCATAATGAGAGAATCCCCAGAACTTATAAGAGGTGGGTAAAGGGAGATGGTAATTTAGGAAAAGGGTTTTCTTTGATCACTCTGTCATCTCTGAATAAAAGGCACGGCACCAACATTAGAAGAGCCACACTAGATCAGTCTAAAGATCCATCTTTGTATGGATCTCTGTAGATCCATACTTAGTTTCCAACAGATGCATCATATTCACAAAGATGGTTTTGCCAAGGTGAGGCACTTACACTTCAGGTTTGCTAACCCCTTCAGTTTCCCTGGATGCAACAAACTTGACTGCCTTATTTGTCATATCAGGGGACTGCGTTCCCATGAACAGACAGGTACATAGTAGTAGAAATAATTAAAAATTTCACCTAGTAAAGACAATCTACAGCCTTATTCCAACAGACCACAATGCTTTGCAGAAAGCTCTTTAAAACTTTTCTTACAGTGTCTAACATGTCTGCTACAAACATTTCCTTGAGAACCAGTTAAGTCTCATCCAGCAGTAGGCAACAGAGTGTAGAACATGTCTGGTCAGAGACTCCATCAACTCCTTACTTCACTGGGCTTTGCCATTAGCTTTTCTTCTCATCACCAAGCGGAAAACTGCCCCATGTTTTATTCCCCTCTCAATTCCCATATAACACCCGACCATTGAAACTCACCTGTACAAAGCCCAAATCTCTGGGCTTTAAGCGAGGATCTAATTCAGCAGAAATAAGGAAGCGAAGTGTCTCAGACTAACCCAAGTACAGGCTGCAAAACTTCTGCCCATCAGCCAACCTCTGCTGCCCCAGCCGTGCCCTGCCCTTCTGCCAAATTTTAGCTTTAATTAAAATAACATAATTTACCTCAGAAGACTGAAGACTTGAGCTCCTATTAACAGATAGTTAATTCCATCTTTAAACAGACGCTGAGCTCCAAGCTCAAAAGCAGCAACAATTTACATATTAAGTCTATGCCAATGTTTCACAAAAGCAGGGGCAAGACAGAAAGGGAAGCAGGTGGTCAGCAATGCTTACCTAGCGTACTCCATCTGGAGATCCTGAATCAATACAAGGAAGTTAAAAGAGATCATGTGCTCAATGCCAATGTAGCCAAGTTGTCATGCTGTTAAATAATCCATCAACTTCTGTATAACACACATAACTTCTGTCTAGCTATGAGGAACAAGTTTGTTTGTTTTCTTATGGATGTGAAATGAGCTGAACCCTAAACACAGCTGTAGCATTTCAACAGTCCTATGCACAGAAAGACATAATATTGCAAAAACCACACTCTTCACCATTCCTGTGTTTCTTGATGCCAATGTTTATGCCTGAGGATGTCAATAAACAGGGCATTTTATCCACATAATTTTAGAGTCAGATTTTGTGCAATTATGCATCACAAAACAGCTTAAAAGAGTAGGAGAAAAACTAATCTAAAAAGTATGAAGTTCATAGAGGTTTCAGATGCTGCATCAGCAGCCAAATCTGAGAGTAGATCCAAACTGCATTCAAGGTGACAAGCTGAGCTCTTAAAACTTGACAGACCCCTCTCATGGTGGGAAAAATAGTTTAATAAAGATTTGCATTGCTGCTGACTTTCAGTGGATGACAATACTTTCATTTAACAAAAAGAGCAAGAGCAAAACAAAACACACACACACCCCATTATGTTACTTTATACATCACCTCCTCACTAAAAGGACAGAGTAGACCTAGGGAAGTACAACAAAGTGACCAAGATGGTCAAGCGGCTTGGAATAATACCTCCCTTCTTTACGAGATTAAATAGATTAGGATGCTTAGCTTGCAGAAATAAGCAACTGAGGACAATGATAGGAGCCTGTAAATCAGTTTGGGGAAAATGAATGATTACTTACCATTACCCCAACACAAAAGCTAGGTGTCTCCCCCCCTACCCATCTAAAATGGTCAGGGAGAGCATTTGTGAGAATGAAAGAAGCATTTTTTTCCTGCAGCATATAATTACTTTGTGAAACTCATTGCCATATGCTGTCATGGAGGCAGCAATTATAAAGAGCTTCTGAGAAGGGATTAGACAAACTCACACTATTTTCCATATAAAACTTGATGCTAGGGAATCCCCTGAACCAGAGTGCGTAAGAGGGAAAAGACCACTTCATAATTAAAATCATACAATCATTTAGGTTGGAAAGGACCTTTAGAGGTCATCTGGCCCTACCTCTGCTCGAAGCAGAGCTAATATCAAAGTCGGATTGTTTTTGCACAGGGCTTTGTACAGGCAGGATAGCCTTGTCCAACCTTGTCCTGCTTCTAATACACTTCCCTAGCATCTGCTTGCTGCTGATGTCAAAAGTAAGCTACCAGCTTAGATGGACTCTGCCTAGTGCACCAGTCATGCATAGCAGAACACAGGGCCACTGAATCATAATGGTCTACTAACTAACAAGAGGAATCTGCAGTAGCCTCTCATAATTTAATACTGCTCATAACATGTTTTGAGGACGGAAAGATGAAAACTTGCTTGGTAATAATTCGAAGGCACTATCTGAACAGTATGCATGTTGTCATTTCAAAGACTTTAACACTTCTTGTTGGCACTTTGTGGTCTCAAAATGGCAAAGGATTACCAAAACTACTCACTTTAGACTGTAGAACTCATTAACCTCGTAAGTTCAAACTTCCTTTAAGTCCCAAATGAGAAGAGTTTAAGAAAAATCAATGTTATTGCTAGTCTTTGTATCACAAAAATACATTTCTCTCTGTTGTAAGCACRTTCTGTAGCTCATACAGCTGATTGAGGAAGACTGTGTCGCACGTAACATTTCTCTTGTAACTTTCAACAGTTTGTCTGTTGGGGTGATTCTAAGTGGAAAGCTTTTAGCTCCTGAATCAGTGTGGAGGATAAGTTCAGCTCTTGAAGATGGGGAAAATAAGGGTCCACCAGCTGACACATTAAAATTATAAACCTTGCCATGTGGTGGTGGAATATTATTGTCATTCTGTATATACTTGGGGTCAGAGAGAATAAGACAGGAGCAATCAAGATCACCAAGAAATGACTAATGGGGTTTTGTTGGTACATTCAGACATTAGAGAGGCTGCAAGAAAGGGAGTCTGTTGATTTGTCTGGAGGGCACCCCTGCTGCATTTCTCAAATGGATATATCGGTACAAAATGAGCGAAACACCAAAAGACAAACTGTGTCTGAAAACAGTAAAGAACAAAGACACTGTGTTGCAAATGCTACCAGCCAAGCATCCACAAATATACTGTCTGCAGTCAACATTTATTCAAGTTAATAAGAGTAGTTGGGAAGGAGAAAGGTAAAAAGGATTTGGTGCTATGCCAGCATGCATTTTTCCTCTGTAATCTGTCATGTTTCTCTCTTAATTTCTGTAAATAAACAAGACTGGCCACCTACCTACTTTGAGTGAGGTGTTCACGTACCCTCTTACATTCTCTCCTGGTTTTTGACTGGAAACCTCCCAAACGAAAGAGTTAACTCACTTTCTATATTAAATATTTACATAAAAATGTTCAGGAAGGTGTGTGTAAATTATAAATAATGTAAGGCAGGACTGGTCTCGGTTAGAGCTAAGAGACCCAAATTGTATCATCATAATACATTATTCACATATAATGCATCTATTCTCCCCCATTAGTGTTACTAGAAAAAGCCCCTGAGTGCTTAACTTGAATTTGGAAGAGTGTAATAAATGTGAGATAAACAAATAGCGGTGGGGATGCATCTGTAGTTAAACAAGTGTAAATTAGAGTTCAGCCTAATTCTGCCAAACTACACGTAGGAAAAACATGACGCTCTCCAGAAACAAGAGATCAGTTACAAACTGCAAAAAAAAGACACAATAAATACAAATTATTTGATATAGTTTCCCCCTTACCCCCCCAGGAAAAAAAMCCCCAACTGTTTCCATGGAGAACAGCATTCTGCTGAATATTCTCCAGCAAAGTTACACTTAAATAACCTTCATGTTGTGACAGAAAATGACAAATGTAAAAAATAAAAATTTAAAATCACACTTGCTCCTAATGCCCAGTGCACCTTTTATTGACACAAGAACAGAAACATGCTCTGAGTCCTTTTCTACTGCTGGCCTGTGCTATACAGCTCATACAATATAAATGGATTTTAAAATAAGTGACTTATAAAAATGCTATTGGTCCTCCTTTTTAATATAAACCACAAATATATGTATGAAAATGTGAAAGTACTGTGAGTGGGCTACAGTGCATAAGTATTTACCCAGGATTGTATCTGCTCATGCCCAGTTTATTCCCATTTATCTTTGTACTTCTATTTCCCGTAAGCTTTAATAGGTGGCTTCTACCCCATTCCTCCTCCCACCCTTGAGATGGACAGAAATTCTACTCTCCCTCCCACCACTGGGCTCAGTTCCTGCAGTTTCTACCATTTTGAGATCCTCAAAATTATCTGATAATTTTGAGATCCTCCAACTTTGTGTGGTGTCAGTGAGATACACAGCCGAGTGTGTGCCTTCTAAAAAGGTCTGAGACGCCAGGTTCGGCTTCCCAGAACAGAGGTACCCAGCATCTCTGGTCACTGTACTAAGCTTCAGTTAACAGAAATATCACCTGCATCAACCAGGTGAACAGAAATGATCTCATCTTTGAAATACCTCCTTTGTTAGATATTTAATCTGTGATTATTCTCAAACAATGCAACTTTTAAAAACATACTCTGATCAAATCCTCTTATTCTAGTGTTTTTTTTTTTTTTTTTAATCTTTTGAACAGAACCAATGGGATGGAAATTTCCATCCCCTAAGCAGTACTCTGAACAGYGGAAATTGGTTTGGGAGTGAGACTGGAAGTGGGCAAACGCGTGAGGTAAGAGTGTTCCCAGAGCATAAAAAGCGACGGAACGAGAGGCTGAAGCAGCTGACGATGAATTGTTGTGTTTCCCCATGCTTCTACCTAACAGCTTCAATACACAGAGCAGGAATCACATCATTACAAATCACTCAAAAGTCTTAACCCTGGTCTTGACAAACAGAAAGCCAAAATGCAGAATAAAAAAACCTAAACTGCAATGTAAAATCATATATAAAAAAGTAAGCGTGTTTAAAAGTTATCAGATGAAAGCATTGCCACAGGAAAAACTYCATTAAAAAGCACATATGTAAAAAACCTCACATTTTCAGCAGGCCCCATAAATGACTAAATCCCCTGCAGAACTGGCCCAGGGTGCTGGGTACAAACACAGCCCCCCACCCAGAAATCAAAGTCTTTAAATAGGCTCCCTGATATCAGACGGTCAAATCCTGATGATGAGAGAACTGGGGCCTGAAACACTACAAATACGGGTCAAACACTGGATCTCTCTGGTCGGTCTGTGAACCAAACGGCAGCGGTGAGAGGAACAGTCCCAGACACAGAAGAAAAGGCGAGAATGGAAGACAAGGTGCTCGCGCCAGCCTAAAGGGGAGAGGGAAAGCAGACTCGGTAGATCCTTGACAGAGGGACGCATTTCTGTGACAGGCGCTCTGCAGACACGATTTCTGTCTCCTTCAAGCTCAGGAAAGCTATCCCCGTTGCTGTCCCACATTTTCTCTTCAACTAGAGAGCTTCTTTTCCCCAGGCCCAGAAAAATATCAGCAGCTGCTGATTACTGAGAGCTTGAGAAGTGATTTATTAATTTCCCACTTGCTTTCAGCTTTGGAACATGACTGTACTCAACAGCAGTCACCCGACTCCTTGGGCTAATTTTGCCAGGTGTTTCCTGGTGCCTCGAGCCTCTCTTTCTTTTTCTTTTCTTTTTCACACAGGTTTATATTACTGCAATATACAGAATTGTTTCAGTAGTTCTTGGGGCAATTTTTTACTGTTTTGGTATTCTCCTGGAAGTGAAATAAATAAATGCCCCCTTCCCCTCAACAACACAAATATTTCTGGTTGGAGTTCTGACTCATTTCTCTAGGTAACACTGAAGTAATTTGTATGTGAAAGCGACTTTGATTATGGAGCCAAGCAGGCACAGGGGAGTGAGTACCTGTTGATAAACGGATAACTTCTATGGCCTGTGACTCACGTTCTGCTGACTAACCCAGCAGATGTCTATGTCACACAGTGAGGGTGGCAAAGTCACTTGATTCAGATGGTCACTTTCGCATGGCCACTCGAAAGAGACGTCTTTCCATTTTTTATGTATTCTCCCACAATATCCACCTCCTTCACTGAACTGCCCACAAGAAGACCATTAAGCCAATGCTGGACATTACATTTGAGAGGGACATCATTCAAAGCGTCCTCTGCTTCCACCCATAGTTCCTTTTAACATGTCTTTTACAAATCAGGTACATATCTCTTTTCGTTGGAGAAGGCTGGGAGGAAGGAAGAGGATTCTGATAGACTAAGTAATATTTTTCTCATACTTCGCAAGCTGCTGCTGGTCTAATAGCAGGGAAGTTGCCTGGTGGCACACTTACTTGTTGCAAATAGTGACTCAAACATCTAATCTGAAAACTCAGTATGCATAGTACTGGTGAAAAACAAATAATATGTCACAAAGCCTGAACAGTCACAGTGCTAGAGGAAAAAAAAAAAAGTGGCTTGAGGCCTGCTTCTTAATTTGGTACAGGCCAAAGAGCTGGAAAAAAACCACTTTTTGCAAGTGTGGCACAAAGAATGTGGTGAGCAAACACTACTACAGCAACATTATCCAGTGACTACAAAAGGACATTTTGGTGTCAGAAACAGAGATCTTGTTTCTGCCACTATCCCACTACAGAATCTCAGGTGTCCTTTGTATTACTGTTCCCTTAGCTGTGAATAGAGAGAGAGTTTCCCAGGCCTGGAAAGTGTTTAGAGATCTTCAGGTGAAAGTGTTAACTGTAAGCACACAGAATATTCTCATTACTAATTATCAGTACACATAAGTGGAGTTGCAATGCAGTATGTTAAGTCCAGCAGATCCCAGAACACCACACTGTGGTGCATAGACATAAAGTTAATATTTAGGCTTAAGTGCCTCTCAGAAAGGCGTCATAAACAATATTCGTTGAAATGAGAAAGTTAACCGCTATGTGAATAGTGTTACTGCTGTTCTGCAGGGTTTTTTTTTTAACTATTTATTTCTGCTAACTATGGATGTTCAAGTTCAAGAAGCAAGCACCTTCTCCGAACTGCAACTCAATTACAGTTTGAATGACTTTCGTTTGGCAAGGAATTTTGCTGTGAGGATGAGACTTATGGCAGTGGCACAGTCCTTTTGCTTCCTTCCTGCAGAGCTCAGAGACCTTTGCTAAAATGATCAAATTTATTATTCGTGCAAGTAGAACAGGAGTAAAATAGTTGTCTGGTTAGTGGCATGTCTTGAACAAGTAACATTTCCAGCACAAGTGAATTTTCACTGTCTGAAGAGTGAGTTGGGGAAACACATACTTAATAAAGAATCTTCAGCAGGAATTTATAAGTAGCATTGTAAGCAATTAATAGGTCTTGTGCTCACAAACTGCACAGTGGTGAACGTGCAGTTGACAAACAAGAATTTCTCAGGACATTGAGGAGTACAAAATTCAATAAATCAGGAAAATGCACACGAGGAACGCTCTGAAGTCATAACCCTGAATATAGGAGGCCTCTAGACATTAAAGTCTGCACCCATCCAATAGGGAAGGCTAGATAAACTGCTCTGGACATTTCAGTTAAGCTAAAGACATTTAGATCAATTTGCTAACGCTTGACAGGAAGCCCCCTAAAATTGCTTCAATCTGTGAGCTTATGCTAAGAAGTTCTGGCTCTGACACAGTTCCTGTACCTGAAATCTGTGAATGCATCTACTGTGGATGTCCAGGGCACCAGAAAAGAATGAGTAACAACTACACAACAGGAGATAATAAAAATATGTATACACATCTATGCCTCTAGGTGAGACAGCACAGGTCACAATCTGGACTTATGTCCCAAGAAGGTAGTATGGTAGTATTGTTTGATTAACATGACTGTCCTGAGAACTCGGAATCAAGTGCAACTTCAGGGTCATGGGTCTTGGAAACAGGATGAGTAAGACAACCACCAGAGGATACAACCAAAGAGGACAGAAAGGAATTGCAGTGAAAGATGTGAATCGTGAACAAGTCAGCCTTAGGAACACTGTTCTCCAGACTACAATCCAGAGAAGCTTCTAGTCACAAACCACACCAAGAGCTGACTGTGCTTGCATCTGAGAAGTGATGATTACAAATGCAGATCCCAGGACAAAGGTCACAAACTCATAAGAGTGTCAAGACAAACAAAGACTCCAACAAAACTTCAAGAGATTGCCAAGCAATTCTTACCGGCAGTAGAATAAAGAAACATCGAAGAAAATTACTGCCATCTGCACCCAGAAATGGAGATTAAGATTTAACTGTATGTATACTTGAAACCTTCCCCTTATCCCTGAAGCAGAGAAGGGCATGCTTTCTCTGTAACATACAAATATGGTAGGGGTGCAAAGTATCAAGCAGGATTCCAGCAACAGAACCTGCAGCATTCCTTAGGAATCAAAGGTGAAGACCTAGCTGGGTGGCTCCCACCAAGAGGAACTAGCTTCCCAGAAGCTGCAGTATTGTTGCCACCTTCAAAGAAGTAAGAAAACTAAATCTTAAGAAGTCCAAGTTCTCAACTGGTGAAGTTAACCAGAGATCAAGAAGGATTCCCGGCTGAATGCAGCTCTTATTTGCACACTGACTCTATTTAGTGTCTAGTAGCATGAGTTCTGAGGACAGAAAACAGAAGGTAGATAAGGAATTCTTGCAGGTATGACAGGAGAGGTAAGGGGGGTTCCATGCTTAGGCATGCATCATCTTCTCCATGCCTTTCTCAAAAATCTGTTGGATGCCACATCAAAAGGCTTTATATGTCACAGAAAATCCTCAGAGCCAAGAAATGTCTCTAGAATTCCTCAACAGTTTAAGAACGTTGATGTCACCTGAGCAAAAGAGCAATAAAAATAGTAAGAAAAAAAATGCTAATAAAGCTTCCCGAACAGCTACTGCAGAACTACATGAAGGACTCAGCCTCACCATTTTTTTTTTGGTGTTACAAATTGTTTTGCTAGATACTTTTAAGCTGTATGTTCCTCAGATGAAGGGAGTCAGACACGCATACCTTGGTAAAATGTCCAGCGCAATGGGACCCAAATTTCAAGTGGGCGATGTGTATGTTAATTTAAATATTAGGTAACAACTTTATGATATCCTAGAATACACCCCAGGCAAAACCTACAGAAAAACACCCCAGAATCACTAGAGAAAGTGAACTTCAAATAGCAAACATTTTTTTCCCCTAGTAAGGTATTTATCCTCCTCCATTCATTAACAACCAATTAGCTCCCGAGCCCTTTCCCCAGTGCTGAGGGTTTCTTTTCAACAAAACAGAACAGTATTACAAAACAAAACAACAAAGAACACTAACCCCAAACAAAACCCTCACTGTAATTAATTAATATAGAGACAGATTCATAGAAAAGCTGAAAGCACAGTAACAGCAACAGAGAAATCCCCATATAAGCTACTGAGACTTGTAAGAGCTGCTGTAAACTGAGAATTGCAGCCTTACAGCCCCGAACAGATTACTTTACGTGATGATGATGACGACGACTATCACACAGATGCATTTGGCACTACAAAGATCTGGCAGATCTACTGTCATAGCCTCTCCTACTATTCCAGAGGATTTCCCTGGCATTCATGTGCTGATTGAAAAGTGTGCATGAAATTAATGCACGTATGTATGCCACCATGTGACAGTGTGTGTGTGTAGCTATAGAAACATTACCAAAACCTCATTTACTAATATAGTTTAAATAGTCAGTTAACAAATTAAGCAGTATTTTCTCTATCAGCATGTCTTAATATGTAACTCTGTGTTGTTTTCTTCAATCTTTATCATGAGATCTCGGTCTCTCTTACTAAGAATTTCATAAACAAATAACTGGAATTACTTATAAACAACCTGATTTAATAAGACATGAGGATGACTATAAAACCGTTCTAGTTCTATCGTCACACTAAAATCCACTAAATTATTCACCAAAGATAATGACATTAAGTGAATTTATAAAGTTGCATAAAACAAAAATGAGAGGAAGAAGCAGACAGATCTGAGGACCTCATATTTGAATAGAATTTCTCCTGAAAAAGACTAGGTTAATCTCATTAAAATGTTTAGTTTTGTTTACGTTCTTTAATTTACAATACCCATCATTAGCAAATATGCTTTTTTGGCCTCTTTCCATATACAATTCACTAGAAATAGAACTGTCTGTTTTAAGCTCAAATGCTCCCTTAGAATATTTGCATCCCAGCCTCCCACTGGGGCAGCACACAATATTCAGACTCTGAATGCTGACTAAAAATAAATGGTAAAATAACTGACTTGTTTTCCTAGCTTTTGTAAAGTGTAAAGAGCAGCCTGAAGTGTGAAAAATGATGTGATTTTCACAATTAGTGCACCGCAAGCAGATGAGGGTGTTAACTAATGGTACCAAGAAAAAACATTTTTTCCAAAATTTCAAGAGGAATAATATTACTTGTGGGTATATTTGTACGCTTATTTAATGTGATAGTGTCCCTTTAAGTAAACTTGTCACAGAAGATTAATTTTTTTCCCCTATTGTCTAAGAGTATAGCGTAAGGAGTACAAAAGGTCCACTGCCCAGGATACAAACCCTAGAGGCTTAGGCTAACAAAGCGGCTGACAAGGAGAGACTGGGTGACACAATGAATGAAGTGTTCACAAGATCCTTTTGTTACAAATAGCAGAAATATAAAAATAAACAATATTTAATTCAAAGAAATTAGGAATAATGTTAGCATCAAAAATACTAAAATTGCAATGTTCAAACACTGGATAAGGCAGTGGATATCAACTATTTAATTATCTCCAAATACTTTATCCTATATCTAGATGTAATAACTCAATTTTATGCCACCTTCATGCAAATCTATTTCATTATTTTCTTACTTTTTTAGTTTTTCCATCATTCTGTTTCATTTAATGAATACATGGATTTTGAATATTAGGTGAATAGTCCTTGCAACTGAACACAAAAGGGAAATGATGCAGATAGCATTATAGTCTCGCTTCTTCTCCTTGCATTAGGTTGGAAATGATATGCAGTGAGGATTATGCTTTGTTTAAAGCTGAGCCTCTGCCTCTAAAAGAATACATTATACAAATCTTCTAATGTTGTTGAAATTCCCCAAAACTTGGTTGTGTCAGACATAATGTGGCAATGAGGTTCTTAGCCCTACCTTATGCCGAATAAATACCTAATATCAGAGAGTATAACCTTGGAAAAGTATACACTAGGGAACATCCCTCATGTCAATAATTCATAGTGCTGTTGGTGGGAAGGTACATTCAGCTAGCCCCCAACATTATACAGAATACATTAATGCCCATGCAGCCACAGCTCTGAGGAGAGGCAGTGGGGGAAGGGGAGAGCACAAGAGGGGACTGACTTCTTTTCAGGCCCATTAAAAAAACCCTCGGAATTATTCAAAGTAGCATTCTATGCACAAAAAGCAAAACAAACAAGACCTCCTCCTCAACAAGTCCATAAGCAGAATTATTTGAGGGAGAGAGCATGTGTAATATACATCTTTACACATGCACATGCTACAGAGATTTGTCTTACATTTTCTAACTGTAAGAAACACAGGGTTAGCTTCCCCGATTCAGTGCAGCCGGAATTATACTGCAGAGAAACTGGAGTAATGCACTGATGAATGAGGCTCCCAGGAGTCCACGTATTAATTCTACTAATGTTAATCCAAAAATCAATACATTAAGGTTCAGTGATATTTCTATAGGCAAAAATACAGGTGCCATTCAACTGAGCTCAAAATAAATAAGATGATTTTCTGATAGTATGTATCTACCTTAAAGATGATTGCAATTTTAACTAAAGACAAAATGAGAGTAGATTTTAATACAGTTTGGGGTCTTTTGCATTCCTATTTGCTTTTTAACTGTTATAGTTTTAATGATTTAGGAATCAGAAGAATAACTAAGAAACCCGACAGTCATTATCTCAAATAATGAGACTTTTTAATGCAAAATCAATGTTTGTTATAATGAAAATAGATTCCTCAGCTCCTGCAGTGTGATATGTACAATTCTTTTTTGCTGTTAAATAGAATGTGATTGCTTATTTTCACCAACATGATGAACATTTTTATTCAGGAGTAAAAATAAAATGTCAGAATTTATTTACTGTTATTAAGCACATATATTTAACCAGAAACTCCCACCATACGACTGAAGCTGAGGAAACTGGGAACAAATTTCTGTGAACTTTCAGAAGCTTGAGGAAGAAATGCAAAATTTCCAACAAGTAATGAAAAAGCTCACTCTGGGAAAAAATTGTCTGGTTGCATTCCAGCTTCTGTTCAGATGGTTGACCAAAGTCTTGATTTGTTATGTCAAACGAACCAAACTCAAAAGCTAATAAAAAATATCTTAAGCAGGCTTAATGAAGTAAAATAAAACACTTCTTCCATAACAACGTATCAAAACTGTCATCAATGCTGAGCAAATTATGATTATGATTTTTATTATTATGATTTAGAGTCGATGAGTGCATTTATGGTCATTTTTGATCTCCAAACATTAGGAAAAGCATTCATATTAAATCTTCAGAGCCATATTCTAGTAAGAGTCCAGATGATCTAAAAGAATGCATAGAAACTCATGGGCTTAAATGCTTCATTTGGAAACATTCTGTGTATTTCTTAATAGTCATTGGTTTTTCATGCAATGCCTAAAAGGTGTAAAATCAGAACATGAAAAAGAAGAAAATGAGCAGCAAAGCTGCCAATATCCTTTAAAATGCTTTCTTAGGTTCTTCTTTGAATAACAGGTGAAGAACAAGTTCTCACTAGAACAGAACAACAACTGGCAGCAGATCTGCATAGGAATCTTCAAATACTAATCAGCAAGAGGTTCGGGACCTGTGAGGGGTTTATGAGCTCAATTTGCATTGATTATTTTGGTACTGCTATCTTGAATAATATGCTTTTTTGGCAGCTGCAATCTCTAAAGGGTGCCTTTTTCAGAAATGACAATGACAAAGCATATCATTCAGACATCTATGCATAGGAGGAATTTCTTGTAGTGATACAAACATTTAGGAAAAATTTGTCTGTCTTGACTGGGTGCCCAGGCAGGTGTTGGGAGCCTTGAGAGCATATACAGTAAATATAGACAAAGCAGGGCTAACTAGAACAGGTTGCTCTGGGCTGTGTCCAGTCAGCCTTTGTTATTGGCTACTTTCATGTTATATATTATAATCTGCTCATGAGGCACACCACTGTTTGAAACAGTTATACTCTTTATCTTTGGAAGTTTTCACTGAAGAAGCTTTTAAGGTTAATTGGTGTGAAAACACTGCAAATCCTACTTTTCAGTAACAATAAATGTGAAGAAAACATGCACATTTATTCCAAACTGTTAGCTGAGGCTACATCCACATGCAGATACATCCACAAGTGCTTCTGGACTTGTGTACTCTTCTGAAGCAGTAATACTTATTAACCAGTTCAGCCTTGGTTCCAAGCCAGTCACTTAATGGTGAAGGCTCAACAACTAGAATTACACAAAGAGTTTCCACAAGGACTTTTTTATCCTCATGTGATTTGATAAAGCTGTGCCTTTCCTTCTTACTGATGTTCATTTTTCATGAACATTGGAGAAATGGAACTTTGAGTGGATCATTTATTAATGAAAAACAAATTGCAATCCACACAGAGGCATTTGTGGAAATCAACGTAAGAGTTCCGTGAGCAAGAAACTCTTACTTGGAACTATTTTGTGCTTATTCAGTAAAACACAGCAATAATTTTATGACAGATAATAACTTCAGTCACAGCTAAACTTTACAAGTCAAACTTGATGGTTCATTCTCAAGGTTGATAAAAAAATATTAGAAAAATATTTTCAAGGAAGAATGTTACTTATGTATCATTTTGAGTAAATCATGATTTGTTCATAGGTATGATGCAGACAGAAGTAAAGCCTAAATTCTTTGAGTAAATTACTCACTGTGATGTATTTTTTATTTAAAAGTAACCGTGATTGACACCAAATAGAGAACAGTCATTTTTGCCTACAATGGCAGAATTCAGATCATTAAAATAATATATAACTAACCAAGAAATGCAGTTCATGTAGGAACTTTCCCTAATTTACATGTTCTTGGTAACAAAACATACAGGGCCTCACATTATGGAATCTGTACGCATTTGCATAAGCTGTTCCATTGTGGTGTATGCTCATATGCGCCTTTCTGAAACAGTTTTCAGAATTGAAAAGTATTTTATTTACAGCGTACCAGCTACCCGTGTTGCACTACATCTGCCTTAATTATTACATAAAGATTACTAAATAGTTAAATGTCTCTATGCCATATAACAGATTTGTTAACAAATGACATATACGGAAAAATTAACCCCATTCAAGCGTTTATGAAAGCATGGGGTCCTCCAGAAGGTGTCACAGACTTATGCAGTATTTCAGAAGACTTACAGCAACCTTCCTCAACAGCCAGCTGCTTCCTGACTAAATATCTAAGATACCTTAAGAGAAAGTATTTCTTAGAAAGATGAACAATACTAAAGTTTCAGGATGGGGCTACTTTCAATGAAGGGGTTTTCCTAATATGATTCATCTTTGTTGTTGAAATCACACATTTCAGTAAGAAATGGGACAAACCAAGAGTTATAACCAGGAGTCATATTTGCAATACAATTTCTGATACATGAATATATTCACTTCAGAGGTAATACTGAGGCAGCCTTCAACAGAGCTTGGAACAAACATATATATGAAAAACTGAACCTTTCTTAAAACCTTTACTGTAGTGGAACAGTTTTTCGTTTCTTCTTTCTTTCTCCTTTCTCTTTAGCATTTAGGAGTTTGAAAATCTGTAATGCATCTTTTTCAACATGCAGGTGTATTCACTATCAGCTAAACTGAAGGCCCAATCAGCATACATAAAATCTGCCCCTAAGCAGTCTGTACTGGTTTATACAGAGATTAGGATTGCTTTGAATTACACATGCAATCAGGACATTTCATAGAGCAAATTGTGGTCATTTTGACAACCATACAGCAAGCTTAATTTCACGCCCAAGTATATATGATATTCAGAGATACAATGAGGTAATTTAACATTTAAAAAGGGGAGTATGTAGTATAAATTAGTAGAAAAATCATGACACTTACAAACTTGTTCTAAAGATGTATTGTTCCTTTTTCTTCAGAAAAAAMCCACCAGTTTCTATTAAGAATAAATTAACCACTAAAGAAGAATTCCATTGATGGCCAATTCATACTGGAAATCTATTTTAAACTTGGAAAAGAAAGGAAGGGAAAAGAGGAAAGGAAAGAGGGAGGGAGAGAAGAATGTAAATATGTGCAGAATGCGTGCAGGAATATTATACTTCTCGTATGCAGTCTGCAGAACAGTAGCCCACATGACAGCAAACTACCCTTCTCAGAGGATATCAGCTATGCTTCAGAAAAAGCAAATAGTCCTCACTGTTAATATATATATATATGTGTCTATATATATATACACACACATATATACCTATGATTTAAGAAACCTGTTCTATTTTTCGAGGTATGGGAGTCCTAAGAATGGAGGGGATCTCACATGAGGGCTTGCTCCTGCCCTGTAAACCAGACTACGAAAGCTGCAGTGATGAACATAATATTGACCAGATGTCTCTAAAGATCTAGATGTTATTTACGCCTTTTATCCCAAAATATACTGCTATGTAATAGAATTAAAAAAAAAATAAATCTGACATGCATTTGAACCCTGATCTCTTTGAAACAACTTTCTCCTCTCTGTAAACTGTAAAAAAAAAAAACTGTAAAAACTTTTTCCTCTCTGTAAACTGTGAGCACCTACACTACTTTCTTTATACACTTTCACTACTCTCTTTGTAAGCTTTACCAACTTCTTCAGAATAAAAATGTCTCTTCTTCAGTCAGGGATTCCATAAAGCACTTGAAGTAAGTGTGTGGGTGCATGCGTGCCCATGTACTGCATCTGGTATTCTGAAGGCAAATGGCTAAAAGCTGAATTTACGCAAACTGAATTCCTTAGCTGATACAGTAAAAATTCCACCTGTAATACCTTACACAGGCTTGGAAGATTGGTTTTCGGCATTCTTCCCCTCCAGAGAGGGCATCTTAACAGAGTTAAAATCTGTTATAGTTCAAACCTATACTAAACAAGGGAAATTCTTAGGCTTGTATGTAAGAACTGTATTGAATGGTCACAGCAGTTCATCCTGTTCTTAACCTTTATGAATAACTACCTGAAAGGAGGCTGTAGAGAGGCGGGCGTTGGTCTCTTCTCCCAAGTAACAAGCGATAGGACGAGAGGAAATGGCCTCAAGTTGCTCCAGGGGAGGTTTAGATTGGATATTAGGAAAAATTTCTTCACCGAAAGGGTAGTCAGGCATTGGAACAGGCTGCCCAGGGAAGTGGTGGAGTCACCAGCCCTGGAAGCGTTCAAAAAACGTGTGGATGTGGCGCTTCGGGACATGGTTTAGTGGGCATGGGTGCTGGGTTGATGGTTGGACTCGATGATCTTAAAGGTCTTTTCTAACCTTAATGATTCTATGATTCTATGAACCTGCATAGCCCTACCTTCAGCTCCCAGCTTACATGCACCACAGAAGCTCTTTTTGGTCAAAAGATACTTTGGGCTGAAATGAAGTTACGTGCTATCAGCTGGTGCACTCTGTAGGTGTGATTTTTGCCTTCAAAAAGCTGGAAGTCCTCTGAATATTTGATTAGTACCATAAATACTGGATCAGTAAGGGATCAAATGCCAAAAGAAGAATATGTAAGATAGGAAATACTGATTACTAGGACTTACCATGGCCTTTAGGAAAGGTAATGCTGCTCTCAACTATACAACTCTCATATTAGAAGTGTCAATGGTTTTCATTAATTTCTGCTATATTCTGTCATCCAGTACACTATCTCCKTTCAATTAAAGATTTGTGTTAAAAGGCATAAAACTTAAACTTGTTTTAGAAAACTTGTTATTTGTAATTATGGAAGTTTTTTTACATTTTGACTGATAGCAACATCATCATCTTACTCTGATTTATCACTCATCATTTTATACTCCTGCCAAAAAGGGTTAAAAGCCCTCCCTTTCCAAGCATTTAGTACCTGACCTTTACATGGCTAATTTTACTACCATGACAGAATTTTTAGATTTCTGTATTCCTTAAAATGCACCATGATAGTAACTGGAATCTTCTAATTTCTTCAAACTGTGTCTTCCCAATTATTTATTTAAGAGCTCTGTAGATAAGCTCTCCATTCTCACCTAGATCAGTGATAAGAGAGGAAATGGCCTTTTTAGAGTGTCTCTGCTTTTTAAAGCAAATAGAAATAACAAAGTTGACAAAGGAAGAAGGAAAATTGAGCATTATGAGGGTAATAACTTAGAAAGTGTCAGATTCAGAATAATTGAATTCAATGACATTTAATGCTATGGAAAACAATAGCAGCAGCCCAGCCGCCCATCTGATTCATGTCTAGTTCATGTTTAACAAAACAAGGCTAAGGGTCATGCAGTCATGAGTCCCATAAATAACCTGTTAATGGGATTTCCAAACAAGCTGTCCTCAAAATGGTTTTTTGTCTCACAGAAAGAATATTAAAATGCAAATGGATTCGGGCTGTGTCCTCATAAACAACCATGTTCATTTAACCTCTGACCTCAACGTTTAACTGCCCATTCCAGCAATTTGTATGGTATTAGCCACAGCATGCCACTCCAAAGTGCTAACTTTAAGAAAAGAGGATTAAATGAATGGGTTACTATCTGTGATGCCCAGCTAATCATGTCAAAATGACTTTATAAGCATAAAACTATTCTTTTAAAACTTCCCTTTAGTTAGTTGACATTTTTGCTACGGGAAGAAAAAACAAACAAGCAAAAAGATGACGAGCAAGTGCCAAGAAAGGTATTTTGAAACATTATTGACTGCACAGTGCTGTGTGCCAGCTCAACCGAAGAGCAGCCAGAGCATTTCAGCAGAGGCTGCCACAGTGTCACCTGCCTTCGCTCACCTTCCTAACCAGGTGGAAGCCCTGCCTTCGCCTGCCTGCTCTCCTCGGTTAGCAGCCAGGACCACCCGTGGGAAGCACTTTGTATCACTGCTCACAGTTCTACAGTGCTAAGCCCAGACTTTCTTGCCCCTTTTCTACACCAGGATATTCCAGGCATTCCTTGCAGCATTTTCAGTCGCATCTTATTCTTACAATATTAAAAAAAGCCCACCTGCCTGACATGAATAATATATAAATCAGTCTTTGTCCAAATTCAACCACATCTCCCCTCCCTGCTACTCCTCCCAGGTCTCAAGGAGAGCCCTTCAAAAGGCCTATGGAGCTTGTCTGACCATGGACAATGTCAAATTAAAACAGCAACAAGCAAGTATCTGGTAATTGTTCCCAGTTATAAGTATCATGAAAATCACAGTAAATACTCACTCAAACCAAATTAAAGTATGAAGGTTGCTCTTAACAACTAGGTTTTAAAGGAAGTAAATTAAAGTAACCTTTTTTGCAAGCACGTGACTTCTGAGAAAGGGCAGGGTAAGAGCCCCTTTGCAGTGAAATATGTGTTACAGAAGGGAAAGGAGTAGTTGGGAYGTCAGAGCACTCCTACCTGACAGGGTGTCTGTATTTTGCATCACAGAACTACTATTCCAAAATATTTGTAGCACTTCAGAGTTTATTAAATATTTGTAACTTCTACAGAAAACTGACACAGTTGAGACTGGATCTCAAAGTTGTTTCAAGGTTTGTTGCACAACTCAGTGAGGAGGAGGAAACAATCTGAAGTACAGTGTTCAGAAACAGTGGTTAGAAAGTGTTTAGAAACCATTATTTTCATGGTTTCTAACATTGGACCATGCCTGTACTCTCAGCTGATTATTCAAATGGGCTGATTTTTCATGTCAGTTTTAGATTTAGGCTTTTTCTCAACAATTCTTTCCTGTAAACAGCTCTTTGGGGGCAGTTCCTAGGCAGATACCTAGTTTCAGGTATCACTCACTGCAGGTAACTGATTTGTCTTATTTCGCTCACACTGATTGGCAGTAAAGTCTCTGAATATTTAGTATCCAGAGTTTCACTTTTCTGAAATGTGCCCACTTCCTTGTCCAAGAAAACTGTAAGTGATGACTTCCCTCCTAGAAGAGGTGGTAGCAGGTCTTCATTTTGTCTTTGCTGACAACATGAAGCACCAGGAAACAGTTTTATAGCTCATTCAAAAATTAACAAAGTTTTACCTTCTCCAGCAAAAGCACGTGTGCAGTCACTGTGCAAGAAATACAGTGGTATTTACAGACTGAAAGAGAAAAATAATACTACAAGTTGGAAAAGATGTTTCATTTTGGACTTTGACAGAGTTCAACCCTTTTCCAATTTTCCTTCTTTGTTTACCCCAAAGGATAAGCAACGCTTTCAGAAACCCCCTTCACCTCTATATATACACATGCATCTGATCTGCTGGACAGCTATTCCCCAAATGCAAAAGAGAGAAGCCATGCCATTCAAAATTAACATTTTCTTTAGCCTATCCTGTTCTATACCTTTTAACATAACAAAAATGACCGTTTTGCCACACTCAGTTAATACAGAAATCTGGCATTTGAGAATTGCATGGAAAAATACCAGACTTTATCTATTTTAAGTTGAATAAATCTATTTCGACTTGAGATTACTAATTTTTTTCAGTACACACTAAACTCTAACACAGTAACTCTACACACTAACTGAAAGATTCCCAAACTCTATTAACAAACTCCAGATACAGAGTGGCTACTGTACTCCAGTTTAAAAAAAAAAAAAAGGATTATTCCTCTTGTCTGATTTTCTGTGACACCTCACATTATGGATAACACAGTCTGCACTGAGCAGGCTACAATTAAAATAATATACATTATACTGCTCTGATACACAAGAATCAAAATAAATTATTGTTTGAATTTAGTATTTATCCAATAATACATTATTTTATATTTTGTGAAAGCTTACTGTGAGTTGTCGAAGGGAAACATCTTCAGAGACATTCATAGCGGTTTAGCTTTCACCTGACTCATATTTCAAAAGCTGTTTTTCCACTGTGTCTGTGCAGCCACCATGAAGTTCTGGTACTTTATTCCGAAGTTAATTTCGCAGATAGCTAGAAATTGATATGGATAACACATTCAAGAATGACACAACTGTCCAAATCTTAGCAGAACTAGGTAAGATAAAGAAGGACACAGCAATCATCAGAGACACCAGATGTATTTCATATTAAGAAAGACTAAACTGACAAGCCTTTTCAGTTCGGAAAGGAGGCAACATAGGAGAAATATGATATTATCACAGGTATATGAAATCATGAATGTCAGGTACAAAATCAGCAGATAAAGATTATTCATTTTTTCTTCCCAAACATGACACAGGAGGCATAACTAAACATATTAAAAAAAATCAAATGTTTAAAAGATCTTTCTGTTACTCAGGTTCTCTCATTTCTGACAAGCACTAAAGCAAGTTCCTTGCATTTTTTTTGGGTCAAGCTACCTTACTCTTTTCTGAGTAAGGCGATTCTTTCTCTCCCACTTTTTCTCTGCTCTAGATCTTTTGTTTCTTGCATGCTCACTTTTTCTTCTCCCTCTCCTTTCTCTTTTGGTAAAATTTTATTAATGGGCCTACAGGCTCCCACTGACTTGACTGGTTTTGAACCTAACCCTTCATCTGCCTTTTTGCTTTATACCTCATCTCTTATTAACTTGCAATCTTCTTTTTCCGTATTAAACTCTAAAGGAAAAAGGAGGAGAGAAAGGTGGGGGAGGAAGAAAAATTGTAAAAGCAATAAAAGAAGGTATCTCTCTATATACCTCAGAGAAGCACCATAGAGCATTGTATGTCCTATTCTCAGAGCACATTTTAGAGAGATTATTTTAAATTACCAGAGTTTATACTATGATCGATCATTTTGTGCTATTAAGACGATTCCTTTCGTTGTACAGGAAAATAACACTGAGTTCATCGTTCTGCCAATACAGCTTTGGTTACATAATTTAAATACTTCAAAAAAAATTCTTAGAAAAATGTCCTCAGAAAAAGTTCTTATCTGTATTTGAGTTTTATTTATACTTGAATTCCAGTTTTATTTAGTGTTTTCAATACGTCTGAATTAGAGAAAAGCAACGTGGTAAAAAATGCAAAGAGAATAATAAATTACTGTCTTGGCAAAACAAGAACAAATTTTTGAAGTATTAAGTCATGCTGTTATTAAGAGGAACATTTTTACATCAAGGAGAATGGAAAAATGAGAAATTTATTTAAATATCAAAACAGGATACGTCCAGGTGTTTTCCTTTGTCTTTGTTATTGGTACCAACTAGATTCACCTTCATCATGCAGATGTAAAGGGGTAATTAGTGTTTGATTACTTACAATTTATAGTTTCAAGAACAGATTTTTTTTACATTGCTTATTGACAGGGAAAGATCATAATACATTTTTGCAAGAAACCCAAAACACTATTTCTAAAGAAAAGTCTCCAGCTTTACTGAGATGTCAAGCCATTCTGTCTCAAACAGAAAATCCCATATTTTATACACTCTTTCTTCTTCAGGTTTTTGGCCTTCTATAGCATTTCCTGCCGAGTTTTTAAGTTAAGGAAATGAAAAAATGTATTTTCTGTAAATATGCATTGTGATTTTTATTTTCTAAATTGTGTGATGAATTTATTTTCTGTTGAGAGATGGGTGTAATAGGATTAGGCTGTAAGATATCTGAGCTATTATCAACATCTTAGAACCAAACTCGATGGCCCATGGATGAGGTAGAACAGAATCTGTACCCCAAAAACATGTATAAATCCCCAAAGCCTAAATCTAAAAATAATTTTGTCTGGGTTTGTTTTAGAACAAAAAAATGACAAGATTTAGCATAATGTCCCTCTCCTTCTAAGATGTCTGAAGCACTTGATCTTTGACAGAATTGACAAATTCAAGTTTTCCATCAGGAAACCTGCTTCAGCTGCCTTCATTAGCTGATATATTTACTTTCATAAATTCCCAATCCTCCTCTTACCCCAATGAGAAGATTACCTTGCAGGTGTGGCTCAGTCAATGCATTCCCTTCTTCATCAACAAGACATCATTGTGCACAGCTCACGTATAATTTTGCACTAGAACTCTGGAAATATCACAGCTGCTACTGAAGCACCCATACATGATGCAGAAAGACTTCTTCAGCACAGAAAAGAAATGCTGTCCCAATCCATTTCTCAGTAATACCACAAAAAGATCTCAGCACGTCCTTTTCCTGTCATCTGAACATGCAGCTTTCATCATTCATGACTTTTACCAAACATAGTACACACGAAAAAAAGAGAGAGATGAAAGGAAGGAGTAAGTGAGAAAACATCCTACATCCTGCATTTTTGCTTTTTGTTCCCAGATTCGTCAAATATAAAATTTGCATGCCGAGATCTGAAAGTGATACACAGACTAAGATGGCAGCACTAGTAACTGGTTTATCAAAATGCAGGAATGGCTAGGTGAACTGCACTGAGTCTTGTGTTTAAAACAAGTTTTTTCCTGCATATTCCTGACAGTGCTTAAGCTGTACCTCATGGATTCACTTCTGATGCATTTTTCCTATGCTAAAAGTCTAATTCTATTTTTAAATCCAACTCCGATTTAATGTATCTTAAAGGCAAAAACAAACTGCAGAACAGGCAGTACATGGGAAAGCCATGCAAATACTAAGATGTCTAAGAACAACATTATAATGCTTGTGGAAGCATGGTGGAAGGTAGATTTGCCCCACCATTTCACCAATACGCATTTGGAAGAAAAATATTTTCAGAAAAATCTAACTTTGGCCACGAGAGTCTTTACAGAGGCCTTGGACAGCTCCGTGACTCTACTGACACAGCGTGTACTGAAGATTTATGTCTAGTTAGCTGCGCCATTGGCTTAAAGAAGACCATTCCTTAAAAGTTAAATCTAAGCCCAGAAAAGTTAGAGCTGCAAACTTTTTTTCTGTAACGGGCTGAAAGCAGAGTCATTAATGCTGTGATCGGTCTAATCCAGAGCATTTGTTGCTGCTAATTATTACAGACAAGCCTCCTTATTGAACCACATCCTCTTATCGACATTAGGATGCATGAGCCGAGGCTGTTGTTTTAAACGCACTCATTAACCACACAAATCAGCCCTGTTGACAGAGCGCTTTTGAATTAAGCTTCAGACTGTAGTCATTGGACAAGGAGCAATTTATAATGCCATTAGCAACACTTGCGAAGGTTACAGGCATCAAAAATTGTTCAGCTGTAATTATTCTTAATGGATACAAGGAATAAACTGACGCAGGACAGCTTTTTCATTAGCTTTCAATCAAGGCTGATGGCTTTGAGAAATGTACAGTAAGTGTATTTTGGGGAGAAATAATGATGTTGCAGCACCTTTCATTGGAAAATGCTCTCAGTTCAGAACTTAACTTTTAATAACCTTAATTCAATATAATTAAAAAATCTAATTTGCTTTGAAGATCTTGCAATGAATTGTTTTGGCTGCTGTTTAACCCTTTTTCAAGTATTCATCCCAAACATGCTAAAAAATAAAAATCAAAATCTTCAGATACTTTGTATTCTCACAGAAAGCATTAGAATTTTGATCTCCTACACCCCTAGTAACTAGTACAGATTTTTAAAGTGAACTCAGAGCACTTAGAGAATGAAGGCAATTTTACAAAGTTTTTCTATCCCCTAAAAAGTACCAGCACACACACAACATTCTCCATAAAATTCAGTCGCAGATTCACAGACAGGTGATCTAGCAGTTTTGTTCACCTACAAAGCAATAAATCCTGAAAACTTGCACTCAATCCTCTTCCAGATACATATTCTAACCTTCATTCACTAGCACCTAATCTTCACCCCTGTGTCCTGGTTCCGGCTGCGACAGAGTTAACTCTCTTCCCAGTAGCTGGAGGGAGTGCTGTGTTTTGGGTTTGCTATGAGAGGAACGTTGATGGCCCGTTGATGCTTTGGTTGTTGCTGGGTGGTGCTTGCACCAGGGACTTTTCAGCCTCCCATGCTCTGCCAGGTGCAGCGGAAGCTGAGAGGGGGAGCATAGCCGGGGCGGTTGACCCAGCTGGCCAATGGCGTATTCTATACCATGTGACATCATGCTTAGTATAAAAACTAGGGGGGGAGGGGCTCTCGTGGTTTGGGACACCTGGTCGGCGGGTGGTGAGCAGTTGCACTGTGCATCACCTGTTTTGTATATTCTGTTATTGTTGTTGTTATCATTGCTATTATTACTGTTCTACATTGTTTTATTTCCATTATTAAACTGTTTTTATCTCAACCCATGAATTTTTCTACTTGTGCCCTCCCGATTCTCTCCTCCATCCTACTGGAGGGGGGGTGTGTGAGCAAGCGGCTGCGTGGTGTTTAGTTGCTGGCTAAGGTTAAACCACGACACCCTGTTAGCCAGGCTTCTGAGCTACGTGGACTTTTGGCCTGATGCAGTATCTGTTCCAATGTTCTCTGTCCAGTGTCCTCTTACTATATATACTGTAAACGTCTATCTGAGATGATGTCATTTATAGAATTCAGAATCATTGCAAGTATGGCAAAGAGCACAGTAACAATGCCATTTCTCTCTGAGAAGCAAACCAGTAGGAATGACTGATTATTTCACTCCTTTTTCTAGTACAGCAAGGTACCAGCTTTTGGTTCAAATATTTATAATCRTTGCATCTAATGAATCAGCTTGGTGCTTTATAGGTTAAGAAAAACATTCAAACCGTAAGGCCTGTGAAACAAGCACAGGGGCTGCAATAGAGCATGCTTTCTGTATTGGGACATCTTAGTCTCATTGTTAGTGTTGACTTCTTATCACTCAGCCCTTTTGGGTCTCTGCATACTAACAAGATGGAAGACTGAGAGTCAGAAGGATAATAAGCTTTGTTTCAATCAAGAGCTTTGATTGAAATTTACTGCACTGCACAGAGTGATGGGAAGAAGTCTTGAAAGAAGTCCCAGACAATAAATCACAGAAAATGTACAGCTGGTGTCTATGCTGCCTTGTTGGTTTAGGGAAGTCTGTGAAGACACAGCAAATAAAAGGAAGAGTATTCATCAAGATATAATTTTTAGTCAGCTCTGTTACTTCTGAAGACAGAACAAAAGGAAGAGCGAAGAAGCCCCGTTCCTTGAATACATACTCTACTTACTAGAGTCCAGTGTGACCAGTTAAATCACAAGCCATATCCCTCTGTTAGCGAAGCCATCTCATTTAGTTGTATACCCTTGTTGCGCATTTCAAGCTGAAAAGAACCAGACATACTAATTACTAATGTTACAGAAGTCTACATTGATATTCTGTAAAGAAACCAATTTTGAAATTTTATCAGTGAAAGTGGTAGTGAGATTTACTCAATTACGATTAGTAGAAAGTTAACATGAATAATGTCTGAATTCATTTGAGTTAACGTTCCAAACTAGGAACTGCTAGTTAGATCTAACATTTGGATGGCAAGACCACATATGCACAAGCATATACAAGAAAATACATAGAAATATTCATCTTTATTCCTTTAAAGCACAGGTAAAATGGTGAAACAAAACAAAAAAATAATTTAGGTTTTAAATTGAGTTTGCTACAGTTAAAATTACATTACCTTATTTCTGGAAAGCAAAAACCTTCATAAATTGCTCCTCATTTCATATCTCATCACAGCTGGTAATGACAGTCCACATCTATCAGGAATACCTTCTTTGTGAGACACGGATCTTTCCAGACAGATTGAAGCTTTTGGCCCTACAGCCTATTAGCCACATCTGGCTCAAGCCCTAAAAACAATCAGAAGTTTTTCTGTTCTCTAGCACTACACATGTTTTTAGCTCATATGTTTCCATATTTTTACAGTATAAGAGATCTCTTCACTATTCTTTCCTTATACTTCTGCAGTTCAAAGAAAAGAGATAATGAAGAAAGCTAGTCCAAGAGAAGGCAAGAATGTGGTTTACTGTCCTTAGTCATTCTGTGCTTGTCAGATTACAGGTCAGGATAGAAACACAGCAGCATCTTTGCTTCTTAAGCAGTCTAACTGTAACAGTAGCACCACTTTGCAGGTGTGTAATTCAAACAGAACAACAGAAAAAAGATGCTTTTAAAATATGCTGTGCAGAGAGTTGCTGAGAGTACAGAAAGTCTGACACAAAGCTAATGAGAGGAAATAATCTGATCCCAGCCGGTGTACTTTAGTTTTAGTCAGGAGATGCAAAGACAGGCCTTGAAATCAAATTTGAAATCGGTGGATGCCAATGCAAGTAACAAACAAAGCAGGGATGTCAGATGAAGCCCTCTAAAGACAGACAGGAGCAGCCTCACATTCACAAGCCCTGGTCTTCATGGGGGACTTCAACCACCCCAATATCTGTTGGAGGGACAACACGGCAGGGCATAAGCAATCCGGGAGGTTCCTGGAATGCATTGATAATAACTTCCTTCTCCAAGTGACGGAGGAGCCAACGGGGAGAGGTGCTATGCTGGACCTTGTTCGCCCCATCAAGGAGGGGCTGGTGGGGAATGTGAAGCTCAAGGGCAGCCTTGGCTGCAGTGACCATGAAATGGTAAGTTCAAGATCCTTGAGGCACCGAGGAGGGCGCACAGCAAGCTCACTACCCAGGACTTCAGGAGAGCAGGCTTTGGCCTCTTCAGGGATCTGCTTGGTAGAGTGCCATGGGACTCTACCCTGGAGGGAAGAGGGGCCCAGGAAAGCTGGTTAATACTCAAGGATCACCTCCTCCAAGCTCAGCAGCGATGCATCCCAACAAAGAGGAAGCCAGGCAAAATGTCTTTAAACTGAAAGAGGGAAGATTTAGATTAGATATAAGGAAGAAATTCTTCACTACGAGGGTGGTGAGGCACTGGAACAGGTTTCCCAGAGAAGTTGTGGATGCCCCCTCCCTGGAAGTGTGCAAGGCCAGGCTGGATGGGACTTTGAGCAACCTGGTCTAGTGGAAGGTGTTCCTGCGCCTGGCAGGGGGGTTGGAACTAGATGATCTTTAAAGTCCCTTCCAACCCAAACCATTCTATGATTCTATGATTTGCTTTGTACCAAAGTGAGAGATCAATGGTGACTTCATATACAGGTGAATTTCAGCAGTAGCTGTACCAAATTTTATCATGCAATTTGTGATATTTTGTGCTTTGTTTAATCATAAATACTGGGACCAGATTATTACACAGAGTAATATTCCTTAAAAGAGAAAGTTTCTAACATGCACACATGAAAACAATGAAAAACAATGGGTGTAAATATGGGCAGTTCAGAAACAAGATATCAAACAAGATATCTAAATTTGTTGTATTTTTAAAAATATACCTATTCCCAATAAATCTTACGATTTTGTTATCTAGTGCATAATGTTAAAGCCAATTTTGGTCCAAAAAAATTAGATTACTCTTGCAATGCTGTGCACCAGTAGTGATGGCTACCAAAACAAACAAAAGTACAAAAACTGTATCTGTCTGTATCACTTATAAACCACTACCTTACTAAAGGTTAACAACACGGAATTTATTCAGGGGAAGCACTGCCTTCTACTTCAGTGCTTCTTGCTGTTGTTTTACTCATATCATCATAATTTTGAGTCTCTTGCTCACTTGTATTAGGAAACAACCAGGATCATAACAGTATTGTAACAAAACAACTTTTTCTGACCAGAGGAAATACATAGAGATGAGACGTCAGATCTCAAATCACAAGCAAAATTCTTGCATGGCAGACTCTCTAAGACTGATCAGATGCTATTTAATGTGAGTTCCTACTAAAGCTCTTTGTATTTACTGTTTACTGGCAGTGTGATTAATTCTGACACAAATGTGCATCGGAGGGTAGGAGAGGTGATACTCATGTTCAGGGATCTAAGGAGTGAGGAAGAGGAAAAAAGCAGAACATAGATCCATGTTGCAAAAGAGTAAATTGCTCAGAATCTAATAAAATGCGTTTCACTCAATTTACAGAGGTCATGTGTATGATGGCTTCAATCCCCCAGTCTTGGGTTCAGAGCACTCTGGGGGGACAAGTCCTTCCTTCCTCCTTTGATCGTCCCCTTTCTCTTGCTGGGCCACCCCTGCTGGTGTTTTCCCACATTTACCCTACTGACTTCCAAATCCCCATTTTCTTTTCCCTAGACTGCAAGATCTAAGAAGGTTTATGCTTAATCCAGTGAACCTCTTTTGCGATGCCACACACATGCTCTCACTGATTACTTCCCAAACCATTCTTTCTGTAAAGACAGATGAATTTCTAAGAGCAACACCGAGATTAGATTCAAACCTTACTGCATATATTGTTAAAGACTAGCAATGATCTTGCTTCCATTCTCTATTTTTAGAATAATTCATTCTCACTTTTTAATGACTGACCTTGAAATTATTCCTCAAGGGCACTATGGGAGTTCGTCTCTGTCACTCTAGTTCAGATATTGGACTCCATGCAGAACAGTTCCAATCTCAGTCACAAATACTATAATTCTGACATTTAGCAACATGGTTTTGGCAGCCATCCCTCTACTAAGAAATCATTTAAGTAAAATGACATGCTTAATGGCATTAAATCAAGGTAGAGGGAGCTAAATTCTCCAATTTTTTAATATATCCACATGTATACCGACACACATATATTATCAAAAGGAAGTCTTGATAAATGAAGCATTGGCTCTGCCATCCTCACTTTGCATCTAGACTGCAGATTGATTACAGTTTGGAATGAACCGAAATATGCATAGACTCCAAAACAAACAAACAAACAAACAACCTGCCCCACAAAGCTACAGCAACGGGCATAACAAGTTTGGTCAAACATCCTGGTTCTACTCCATTTATGTATCATCCAAACTTTTTCTAGCTATGCTCAGTAAGAAAATTAGAAAGCTAAGGACTGCACCCTGATATCAAAGATTCTTCTTTTTGCCTCTCACTGATACATCACCGTCACCTCCCAAAAAAACCAAATCCACACCACCAAGAGGGTATAAAATGTTGTTTCAATTGGCTGTACTTTACTGAATCTTGTCAGCTGGATAAAAATTGCAGTGGGGAAATTACGCCCACAGCAAGCAATGTATCTGGATCTGATTTGCCTCATCATTTCATCTTTGTTGTCAAGGGGTTAAAGCTGTTTACTCCAACAGTAATTTAATATTTCCTAATGATCTGGAAATATAGATTTGTAAGAAATTTAATTCAAGATTAACATTTTCAACCAATGCTTTTCAAACTGAAGTCTTGAGAAAACTGGCATTTGACAATCTAATGGTAAATAACCGAATTATGCTGACTGTGCAGTTATTCCTGACCAGTTGCCTTTTTAAGGTGAGGAACAATGGGCCTCCAAAGTAATCAGAGCTTGGAACTTAATTCAAATTTCTCTATAGATTAGTTGTTGCTCACTTTACCCATGAATAATATAGCCCCTCTTTCCTCAGATTTAATGATCTCACCTGTCTTTGAACCCTCAATTTTTGTCCAAGAATTGAAAGAAAAAGACAGTAAGTATTTTAACATGTAACCACCGCTACACATACCCTATACACACCATATCCTTATCGGGTAATAAAGAGGAATTCCCTACACACATACACTATTTCTACATGAAATTTTCCTCAAGCCATAAATTTGCCTCTGCACCAATGCACACATGTGAACTGGACCTTTTTACAATAAATCATTTACAGAATCCACAGCTTGAGTCATCCTGCAAGATTCCATGGAAACCACACTCCACAGTCCAGAATGGGACCCCAAGGCGGTATATTGCAAGCTGTACTATCATATTGGTACACGCTTAGTTACAGTCCATGTGATCACTCAACAGTATCCACTATTCTGTGCTAGATAAAAGCAAACTATCTGTTGTATGAATCTGAACATTTAACTGGTTGGAAAGAGATGTCATGGAAGAATTATGGCAATATTGTTTTTTCAGCATGACAGTCAGGTGCTAATAGCAAAAGGAGAAAGACAACTTTCCAAAAAGTTGTCCAACAGTAGCTAACTGAATTTCTACCCAATTGCTGAAACTTGGGAGGCAGGCGGGGAAGTAAAAAACCAGATCAGTGTTTCAATAGATTTGCATACCAAAGTGTTAACAAGTTATCATGAAAATTGATTTTCTACAGAAAAATCTATTTGCTAATTACCTGGCCTACATGATGACTTCAACACATTACAGCCTTTCTGAAAATACTGGTTCAATTTTTTAGCAAATTGAAATTTAAGTTCAGGAGCACATGGTCTGCATTCTTCTGTCATAGTAGTATGAATCAGGAGGGGCTGGTTTTTTGGTTTTAGATGGGGTTATTTTGTTTGCTTTCTTTTTTCTTCTTTTTTTTTTTTTTAAAGTGCATTACTATGAATGCAGTAATCAAAATTACTCAATCTCTAGCTCAAATCTCTAGTTACATTTTCAGAATATTCAACARAAATAAAACAACTTTTGATTAATAATAGAATAACTTTCTATTATGATGATTCAGAAATTAACATTTACATATATCTCTTGCAGTGGATTTGTCCTGCTTCTCGAAAACATGTATCTGCTCGCATTTCAGAACAGTGAAAAGTTCTTTAGGAACTAGCATGCAAAATTGCACTTTGTGGGGGGGAAGGGGAGGAGTGAGTGGTATTACAATTCTTTTTTTTAAGCTGTTTTTGCATTTCGGGGGGAGGGCCGGTTACCCCAAACCAGGTAAAATTGATAGGCAAAGCCTGTAGGTCAGCTGTCAGCTGAATCCTATCAATATCAGCAATCAATCTCTGTTCTAAAATTCTTAACATCTTGAAGCATGTGACATTAAAGTATTTTAGAAAATGGGAAGGTTACTACAGAAGTGTTCAGAAAGGGTGATGAAACAGCCTACCCAGTACTCTAGTGGTAACATTCAGCCCATCTGGGCTGCCTTACAGGGATGAGTAGAGCTGGAGACATGTCTCAGTTGGGAAGAACATAAATATCTTCCCAGCTCTTTTGCTGATTAAGGTGCCATAGGTCATGCTTCTCATATAAACAAATGAACTGAGAGATGAGATTTAAGCCATTAATAGTAAATTTGACCAACACTGCAGACACTTCAAGAGAGCTCAACAGAGGACCAGCAATGTTGGAAGCAGACAGAGTAAGACAATACTGGTTACTTTGGCATTAGAACAAAGCGTATCTTTTGGGCTCCATGAAACAAAGGGCTTGGAGAACAAAGGTAGAAGATCTTAGAATTCTGAGTCAGAAAGGGTTCAGCAGAAGGACATAATTCTGAGGGGGAAAAAAAAATAATCCTTTGAAATCCTGATTTTAGGATGCAGTAAGTCCAGGGACCTTTAAAACAGCAAGATACTGAAATTCCCTGGCGATATAGAGAAAGAACACGCTCATACGCAAGCTAGGAGGCTACAGAGAAAGGGCGTAATCTATAACATCAGAAAGAATTTCGATGACAAAGGCAGAATTTTTAACATCAGCTGTAATCTCACCTCCCAGCCTCTCTCAAAGCAGTAGTGAAGAGTGCAGTATCAGCCAGCAAGCTGATTTGTTCAGGTAGGTTGCACGGTTACAACTTAAGAATAGCCCTCATCTCTCCACTCTATTCAACAAAAGTGCTCTGCTTTCCAATATTAGCAAAATGACTGGCCAAGCTGTATGGAAGTTAGCCATTATCATCCCAGACAGCAAGCTAAGAGCCTTCTACATCTCTATAGCACCTGAACATTTCACTCTGGTTATCCAATTCACCCTTGCCAGACTCCTTTCCATTAAGGATATTTTACTGTCATTAATTTTCACGAAAGGGCCTGCAGTACATTGAGACTTTGTGACTCACCTGTGACAGCAGACGATCTCCAGCACCTTTACATTTGTGGAATCTGGTCTTCCTGAATCTCAGTCCAGTGGCTATGCATTGAATATTGATCCTGGCAGACACAGCAGCACTGTTTAAGACTAACAGAAAACAAAGGCCCTGAAGAAAGAGGTGGTATGAACGAAGATGGGATCAACTCATGATGAAGGAAATTAAAGAGGGAATCAAGCAAGCTGACATCCAGATTTGGGATGGTTGTGCCTGCATGGTATATTAGTAACTCATTTAAAACATGTACCTTCACATATGCATAATTAATTTCAGCCAGTCTGTCAAAAATTCCAAAGGCCACAGACTAAGGATTTCTCTAAGCATTTTCGTGCAGAATTTCACAACAAAATCCCTTATTCATGGAGACAGAACTTTTGTCCTGAGATTTCATAGAAAAAATGCAGTTATGTTTGGGAAAGTAAAAACCATAAAAAAGCATAGACCATCTAACATCAGACAAAAAGCTGCTAGATGCTGTGCTTTCCCTGAGACTGGAGCGAGAACATGATTCTGCCCTGCCGCACATAGCAAGCTATTCTTGTTATTACAACATAACAACTACAGACTGCATAAAGAAGAATTCCTAACATCTGCTGTAATCTCACCTATCAGCCTCTGCCAAAAGAGTAGTGAAGTGACTGATATCAGGAAGCAGGCTGATGTTCTCAGGTACAAAAGCAAAGAAAGCTCTTGAAATGATCTTGGGAGAGAAGGGGAATTAAAGATCCATATAAATGCCTAAACTTATAGAACATCATAGACCTCACTCCTCTAATGTTAGTCTATCTCACCTGTATCATCTCACCTGCCAGTACAGAACACACATTGCTTTTCCTCCCTTCTGACCATTTCCATGAAGTACCTCCAAAATCTTTCATTCACCTAACATGTATTAACATACAGACACCTTAAGACTATAGTGCAGCAGCCTACACTGTAAAAAACTACAGTGCATGATACAGCATATATTAAAATATTACACCCAAATGAGCCTATCTGAAGACACAGAGTCTGGCTGTTTATGTCTCCACCTAGAAGACTGTACAGGCTTTCAATGAGTGGAAGGACTATTTAATAACTAACCCTGTTCTCGCAGACATTAAAAGCTTATTATGCAGCCCAATGGTTCACGTATTTGGCAACTGACTTGCATGAGTTAGATATGTCCCTTGTATGAGGATGCAAACCTACATTCAACAATTATTTCTTGACAAGAGTACTCTCTGCTTCTCTCGGTCCAGCGTGGAACTACTGAAAGCTTTCCTTTGCTTTCCCGATCAAGAACCATGCACTTGTACCTAATTTTGATGTTATTCCACGTGGCCTTTCTTCCAACCTAGATGATGTCACATCCCTTCATAAGGCGTCAGCACAATACTCATGATAGGCCTTCGCATTCTTGCTGTGGTCTCAAAAGACCAGTCTTTTCCTGTTATGCTGTTAAAATAACATTTGTGACAGCAGGAATTCTGTACTTGTGCTCTCCAGTGACTAACATTTTCAATTACTCCCACAGACAGCACACCTAACGTATCTATGTTTGCACTCTGCAGCATACCTAAAGTTCCACTGTGCAGAGACAGAGCGATTCCTTCCTGAGTGTATTGCCAAGAAGGCACCACTAAACAGTCCCCTGTTACTGACAACAGAATTCATTGATTAAAATAATTATTAACGATTCTATTGTTGGCTTGTATATTATTCAAAATTCCTTCTGTGTAAGCTTAAGAGATTAGTAAGACTAGTAACTGTTGTCTTGTCATCGTGTCAACCTAGCCAAGGATACCACCCAACCAGAATGGTTTCGTCAGGCTTACTACGCTCAGGGTAACTTTCAGATATTGAGCGACACAAGATTTGCCTAGAACTGCTGCAAAAGTAATTGTAAGCCAGCAGCTCCCCTAGTATCTGCAGGTGCAGTGAAGAAGACAAGCCTGGCTGGCTAGTCTACTGCAAACTTGAAGGCTGCAGGAGAGGAAAGAAATACCATCCATTTGCCCTTGGGGATATCAGAGGTCCTGGGCTGCAGTCTTAAACACATCATTAGGCCTTGAGCCTTCTGAAGACAACCACAAGTCATTGGCTGGGAGTCTCCTCTAGTCTGTAGTCTTTGTTGCCAATTATCAGAACTGAGGAATGTATTTTTTTTCTAGAAACTCAGACTGACAGTTCAATAAGATATAGAAAGAGTATTGAATAAAATTTACGGAATCAAGATCTACATCTATCAGCTTAAGTAGGTCCCTGTAAAGATGTATCCACATAAACCTGGCTCTCAGCTGCATAATCAACAATGATTTTTTTTTTTAAAGTATTTTCCAAAGATTGATTCACAACTTTTAAAATCCATTTTTATATTGATTAAAATGGTCAAGTCTAGAGGATTCATCCTTTTACCACCATGTATTCATGTTAGCTAGCCTGTTCTCTTATACCTACCCTCTTTTCCATCCTCACCATCCTACTCAGCTGCCTGAAAAAATGGCTACTGCTGCCCATCTCTCTTTTGCACATTAATTAAAAGACAAGCATTGAACATGTAGCAATAGGATTGCTATGAATCATTGCCTTGGTTGAGTTCATCTAGTAAAATTGAAGATGACCCTCAGTGGAAGAGCCAAATGGTGAGGTTTTAATTTAGGGAGTTCTTTTCAGGTTTATGCTATGAGTTTTAAAATATTTCTTGCTTTAATAAATAAATAAATTCTGAAGTCCAGTTACAATGACAACATCATGTCTGATTCTAATGCTGTCCTCAGCTCCAAACAGTGGATAGGATAGAGGTCCTGCTCCAGTCTATTAGAAGCATTTAATGACCATTAAAAGGCAAGCAGAAATTTGTACCACTCAGTTGTTCAGTGTCATTGTTCCAGTCTTCACAGTGGAGAAGCAGCACATTTCTTTTAAGTAAAATATTGCTGGGAACTCACTGCTTCAGCAATTACCTCTGAAACACACTGTTTTCTCAAAGCCATTAACATGTCAGATCATGGCAGTGCTTGACATCCAAACACGCCTTGGAGGGCTGCAATTCAATTTAAGGATCACCTCCTTTGAACAGGCCAACCTGCAAATTTCACGAAATCGGAGAGAAATTCTCAGGGCACACTTTGATCATGCTGCTTCCTAAATTAAAAACAAAACTGTAAGTGTTAAACATCTTTAACAAGACATTAAACCTCAGCCATAATCCAGGAAGGGTCCCTTAATGAGTAATGACATATGTTGTGAAGGCAGTTATCTCCTAATGTTCAACACTGAAACGGTACGATGGAATGGCACAGTGTTCAAAAGGGATGCATCATCACTAATGAGAGGATAATTTGAAGCTGCTCGTCTGAGAACCCCAGAGGAGACTTTCCATTGCTGCAGGACGGCGAAGGATGCAATACTCCATCTTATCACACACTTTAAACAGGAATGGGAAGTGACAATGTGATAGAACAAAAGGTGAGATAGAGACAGAAAATGGGCTATGTCATTTGGAGAGTCCCTAAAAGGGCTACCTTTCTTTGCTCCCCAAAGTAAGTCTTGGTGCAAATTAGTTATATCTCTGTACTCCTCTTCCCTTCACCCAGTTGACCACTAACGGTGTACTAGACACAATATAGCGCTGCCCTAAAAGGGAGCATGGCATTGGTATAGGCCTGCTGTGGAACACACAAAATATTACGAAAGATGATGAGATAGGGGACGAGTCTGAGAAGTGACAAGTGAGGGCCATGCTCAAAAGCAGGAAAGGAATCCAGCTCCTCTTTTATTAAAAAAATAGAAAACTGTTCAAAATTAGGTTTTGAAGTTCTTCCCCTCATTTCTTAGCACTATCTTCTTCCAACATGCTATAATTAGTCACTGTGTTGGGAAGACTATAATCTCTGCAGGGAAACACAAGGTGAAAGAGAGAAGTCTACCAGATAACAAGCAGACCTTAATGGTAGGGACAGGAAGACAGAGGCCACACACAAGAACAGAAAAACAGAATTTGGCGGGGGGAAGAAAAGATCTTCCAACCACGAACAGCCTCGGGTTTATTGGCAAGGTCTTTTGTGGGGTTGGGGAGAGCAGGGAGTTTATGAAGTTTCAGCTGTTAAGTTTGCCTTCCCATTCTTAGTTAGAGATGTGCCTAGCCAGAGGGTAGCATCGTAAGGTGTGACTTAATGACAAGACAGCCTCTCCTGGCTCCAAGATGAACTGCTGCAAATTCAGGCAGGTTTATTCCATGCTTCTTTTCCCTTCTGTAAACTGTGACTGAACAGTAGCAATGACTTTTCCAGGTGATACAAATATTCAAGGCTAATGACTGTACAGTACCCTGTAGATTATGTTTTATTATTTATCTTTGCTACCCCAACCCTTTCCCCACCCTGAGGAGGCGAAGGTGTCTATTTATTCTTGACTATTTGCATGGTAGGAAATTCCCCTTCCAAGGTTTGAGCATAAAAACTCTGTTTTCAAACACTGAAAAGAATCTGCTCAGACTTTTTGGGTGGGGTTTTGTTGGTGTTTTGTTTTGTTTTGTTTTRTTTGGTGTTAACAACAAAACCAAAAATGCCTCAAACAAAAAAACTCCATGAAGCAAAGAAAATTAGCTCACTAGAAATGCTACAGCACTTGGGTCTGACCTAAAACCACAAAGCTGAAGAAATCAGTTAAGGCCGTGCTACACTCTCAGTCCCACTGCCGTGCACTATTCCAGGGGACCTTGCTAGCAGTTGCAATACCAAGCACGTGCACAGCACTGTAAGAGAATGGAAAACGGAAACTGCAGCTATCGCATAGAATTTCCTAACCGGTACTCATTTGATAAAACCTTCCTTAAAGTATCTTCCAGCTCTTCCTATTGAGTTTGAACACCAATTTAAATATCAAGCCACAGGATTTAGTTTAGAATAAGAGCTTTCCTCATTTACATATGCAGGTAACCTGATAACTGAAGGACTGTGAATCACGAACTGGGCCATGGTTTAAACAACTAGAGGCCATTAAAAAAATCAAAACACTCCAAAGCTCTGGGAGCTGAAAGCACTTTGTGGAGGATAAAGGTGGAGAGCGTGCAAAGATGGTGAGAATGCAGAAAGAGAAGGCCTGATTTTTTTTTTTTAATAAAGAAAAATAATAATACAAAATATTCTGAGTTCTTCTTTTCAGTTTAAAGAATTATCTTGGAAATAGGAAGAGAGTAGACACCCTCGCACAAGCTCATCTTATCTCTGCTCCACATCATTACCTTCAGAAGAAAGGAATTTAAATAATATTCAGGTTATGACAAAGATGTGTTGCTCTGAAAATGAAAACAGTCCCAGAAACAAAGGGCAAAATGCCTAACTTCACACTTCCTGACTTGTCAATTTGATACAATTTTAACATTGCAAGCACAAAGCTAGAGCAAAAGGGACAGAGTTTATTTCAGAGATTTATCTTGCAGAGAAAAATGAGCAGTTTATAAAGAAAGAAAATAATTATGAAAATAAAAAAATATAAGAATATCATAAGAAATGTAAGTATTTACTGGGCTTACTGATCATATGTGATAGGCTTGGTGCTGGTTCACACATGGCTTACCAATTGTACATGACGGGATTTGCCATGTGCATTTTAGAGAGACAGACTCACTCTTTATGAGCAGAATTAACAGGGAAAAAGACAATGGACCTAATAATTTTGCACACCATTTCTTTATGTGAAGAGCTGTTAGTTGAAGTCCACAGAACCCATTACTCCCCACACATTCTATTACTAGAGTTTTTACAGAATTCTAATGAGTTTATCCCCTGACTGAAGGGACTAGCATTCGCTAAAGCAGCACACTGCTGGCGTCTGCTTTAGTCACCAATTCCTTGCTCTGCAAGACAGTTTTGCATACAGAGGAGAGACATGTCAAAAGGGGCTTTCTGCTCTCACTGTCCGATTCAAGGCAGAGGAGCCAGCTGTGCTCCTCTAACAGTGAAGGAACACATGGCTGGGAAGGGATAGGGGATTCAACAGAAGACAACAGACACTCAAGCCAAAGCCTGCCTACGATTTTATTGGTACTTATGCAAAGTTGTCATTCCCTGTCCACCCTTTTTTTACTTTGGTATTTTTTTGTTTGGTGGTTTTGTTTGTTTGTTTGTTTGTGTTTTTTAAGGCTTATCTTCAGAGATTTGAAAGGAAAGCTGCCAGAGACCACTTGTAAATGCTTCTTGCATTACTGAAAAAGCCCCAATTTAGTGACAGAGTAGTATTTAATAATCATCGATATGCAATGCGTAACTCAGCCCTCCTCCCTTGACCCTTCCCCTCATGTAAAGACATATGCAAATTAAGTGAATAACAATCAATTTGAGATGTCGCCATTTGCTGAAGCAGGCATTACTGGTTTCTACCTGATTGTTCCTGCGTCTAAATCAAGGGAACTGCTTCCAGAGACAATGATGACTTGACACTACATTGCAAAAGTTATGACAGGCATCAGAGCTTGGGTGAACCTGTACTGTATTTACTAAATTACATTTGTTACTTCTGCAGCACCCCTGAGCTCTGTAGAGAAGGTCTTTTAGATGAAGACCCAGCTAGCCTAATAGCCTGTCCCTGGCAGTGGTCAACAGCTTACACCTAAGGAACAGCCTAAGAACAGGCATACTATGTAGTGATTCTTTTCCCAAATTCTTTCCCACCTTCTAATATTTAGTAGCCTTGGGGCTTCTCAAGCCCAAGGTCATGTGTACTGATGTGAGAAGTTCTACAGCTCTCTCCTCCTGTTAATTTTGTACATGGTAAATAACAGCTTCATCCAACGCCCTCCAGATTGTTCACTGAAATAAACAGTGCACAATCAATCTTTTTTAGCCTCTCTCTGTCACTTTGTCATGTTTCCTCTGATGCCTTTTCCTAGCTCACCCTGTTGCTTCTCATACAGAAACAGTGTAAGGACCCTATCTATTGTTGGTGTCATTTGCTGGTTCATTTCCAGGTCTATTATGTCCCTTTTAGACAGGAGCTCTAGAACTGCATAATATTTACTGTGCAGGAGGCCACAGACTTACACACTCTTATAGCAACCCTTTTCCACTTAGCTGTCTGTTTCTTTCCCAACAGTTTCAAGCATTCGGATTCCTTTTATTGGCTACTGTCAAGTGCCGATTTGACATTTTCACAGATGCACCTATGATAGCTTCAACGTCTCATTCCTTGGCAATAGCAAGCAGCTCAGAGCACAACATTTTTTATGTAGAGTAAGGATTGTTTTTTTTCTTAAATGCATCACTCGCATTTATTTACATTGAATTGCATTTGCTGTTTTAATGCCTACTCAGTCTCATAAGGCCCATTTGCAATTCTTCATGGTTATTTCATTTTTCTTTACCTGAATAACTTGGTAGATCAAAAGAAATGTTTTTCAGGAGTGGTTCAGTTTTCTTACTGAAGTCTGGCACGGTGTAAAAAACAAATTCCATATTTATTGTGCATCATCACTTAAATAATTTCTTGTGCATTCCTAATTAAAACTACGACAGGGCAAAAACCAAATGCTAAATTCTACCAGAGACAGAGGTCTCCATCTCTCTCCACAGGCCTAATGTGCATTAAAGCTTCCCAGAGTTATATTAATTTAGCTAGTATTGTTCTAGTATAACATGAGGAGGCCTGGATGACAAATAAATATGACTGAGTTAAAAACTGCAATACCTAGGACTTGCGATGATTATGTGAAATTAAACTCCAAACTCAAATTATTGACCAAAAGGTCTCCACCTCTGTTTTTTGTTTGATTGTTTGCTTGTTTGTTTTTTTCCTGGTCGCCTGATTCCCCAGTTTCCTAGATGACTGCCCTACTTTAGGCAGGGGAAACTAACCTCTTTTCTCACTGCCTGGTGTACAGCGTTCACCCCCTCCCAAGTGGAGAAACAGCAGGGGGGCTTAAACACTCACAGGGGCAGAAAAAAGGACAAGAAAACTGTCTTTGTTCCAGGCAGACAGTACGAGGTCACGTTACTATGGCAGCATGAACCATTTCCCCTCATTCTATCTAGTAGTTCAACTTTGCCCATAGTTTATTCCCTGGGAAGCCTAATCCAGAGTTCAGGTTTGTGTATGTGGGGTTAGAGGTCAACAGCAGTATGACAATGGCCTAGTCAAAAGAAAGGAAAGCTATGATATAGCAGAATCAAAGAGTCGGTTCACCAATCACTGGGGGCTGGCTCGGACAGAGAGGTTAGAATTCATCCCCTCACTTTAGCCTAAAGTTCCTGATTTAGCTATTTTGTGCTCAGCATACAGAAAGCCTGAATGGAGAACAATAAAGATGACACTGGAGCAAACAGTAAAAGATGAGAAGACAGTGCTGACAGAAAAACTGTGGATCATGTGCCCAGTACTGTGTTGTATTTACTACCTAAATTACTGTTACATTTACAGGCATCTTAGATTAATGCAGTTATTTTTCCTGCATCATTCCTTACAATTGTGAATAACATACTAATGGGATATAAAACCTTTTAAACTGCCTTTATCTCAACCCACGAGTTTTCTTACTTTTACTCTTCTGATTCTCTCCCCCATCCCACTGCGGGGGAGGGGGGGAGCGAGCGAGCGGCTGTGTGGTGCTCAGTTGCTGGCTAGGGTTAAACCACGACAGTCCTTTTTGGCGCACAATGTGCAGCTTGAAGGGCTCGAGATAGCAACAGGTTTGATTGGAATGCGCTAGATCGAATTTATAGCTGTTATAGCCATTTAGCTATTAATTAGCAGGCTTCTGTGCTTGCCATGGGGCCTGCTTGCCCTACTGTGTATGAGAGTCTAGTGCTCGTTAGTGGCTGCTTTTTGCTTTCGCTGCTTGCCGTACTGCTGATCATCTTACTGTGCTGTGCCCTGGGAACATTTTGATAACAGCAATGGCCGYGCGCCTGGGCTGGCAGATGGCCAGGGCATCGCTGCTGTTTCTGTGCTGCTGTACTGGACAGGCTGGAACTCCAGTGTGAACTGGAGTCGAAGGGACTGTGACCTGTGGATGAGTCCACGCGGGAGCAGGACAGCCCGAAGGGTCTGTGGCCGTGGATAAGCCCATGCCCGAGCAGGTACATCCTGAAGCGTCTGTGGCCGCGGTTATGTCTGTGCCGCAGCAGGTATACCTCTGAAGGGATTGTGGCCCAGGGATAAGTCCATGCTGGAGAAGGTACACCTCGAAGCATCTGTGGCTGTGCATAAGTCCATGCTGCACCAGGTACACCTTGAAGCATCAGTGGCTGTGCATGAGGTCATGCTGGAGCACCTCAAAGCGTGTGGCCATGGATAAGCCCACGACAGAGCAGGTACACCCCTGGAGGGACCGCAGCTGTGGCTAAGGCCATGTTGGAGCAGGTTTACTTCTGAAGGGACTGTGGCTGAGGCCACGCTGGAGCAGGTATATCTCTGAAGGCATTGTGACCCATGGAGAAGGCCACGCCGGAGCCRGTGCACCTCAAAGCGACTGTGGCTGTGGATAAGTCTATGCCGCAGCAGGTACACCCCTGGAGAGACTGTGGCTCATAGATAAGGCTCCACTTGGAGCAGGTGCACCCCGAAGGGACTGCAGGCTGTGGATAAGTCCAAACTGGAGCAGGAGCAAGGGGAGGAGTTCATTGCAACGTTAAACCCTATGGTCCGGTCCAAAGGGACCAGGGGTGGAGATTGTAATGGAAATACCTTTAAATTGTTGTAACTCATGATTTGAGTTGTATGTTATAGGAATTGCTACAGCAGGAACCACCTAAACCAACAGAGGAGAAGCCTTACAAGAAGCAGTGCAAGTGCAGCAGTGACCTGACCTGAGCTGGCTTTGGTGACCAGTAACTCCACGCAACACACCACCTCTCCTGTCCTGAGTGACCACCATAACAGATGGAGCCCAAAGTCATGGACTAAATGGACTCAATGGACATTTTGCGGACATTTGTGGATGTTTTATGTACATTTTACAAAGGTGGTCCATAGACTAAAGGAATGATATCTGTGTATTATATCAAAGGATGGAAGATGGAAAGGGGAGTGGTGGCTAATGAGGATGTATTGGATAGTGTGGTATCTGAGCATGACGTAAATGGTATGGAATAAGGGGTGGAGAATGTGCTGGGTTTGGCTGAGATAGAGTTAGTTTTCTTCACAGTAGCTGGTACGGGGCTATGTTTTGGATTTGTGCTGAAAACCGTGTTGATAATACAGGGATGWTGTTGTTATTACTGAGCAGTGCTTACACAGGGTCAAGGCCTTTTCTGCTTCTCACCCCACCCCACCAGCGAGTAGGCTGGGGGTGCACAAGAAGTTGGGAGGGGACACGGCTGGGACAGCTGACCCCAACTGACCAAAGGGATATTCCACACCATATGACATCATGCTCAGCACATAAAGCTGGGGGAAGAAGAAGGAAGGGGGGGACGTTCGGAGTGATGGCGTTTGTCTTCCCAAGTAACCATTAGGCGTGATGGAGCCCTGCTTCCCTGGAGATGGCTCAACACCTGCCTGCCCATGGGAAGCAGTGAATGAATGCCTTGTTTTGCTTTGCTTGCGTGCGCAGCTTTTGCTTTACCTATTAAAGTGTCTTTATCTCAACCCACAAGTTCTCTCACTTTTACTATTCTGATTCTCTCCCCCCATCCCACCAGGCTGGAATGAGTGAGCAGCTGTGTGGGGCTTAGTTGCTGGATGGGGTTAAACCACGACACTTCTCCACACAGAGGCTGCAAGAAGAGAAGCAGGAGTTTCTGAATAAACACGTGTATATGTATGCATGCACCTGTGTGTATATAAATTCTACAATAAAAAGGGACAAGTGTAGACTAAAATATTTTTAAAGACGCAAGAGGTAAAAGGTTCACGTGAGTTAAAACACTCATTTCATAAACCTTGAAAGAAATACAGAATTATGATTGCTTTTCTTTCACTTAGTATGCCCAGGTACTCAGTTTCCATTTAGTTTACCATATTCTTTTCCCATACAACTCCTATTTTGCTTTAGAAATTGTAAGTTGTCTCATGTCCCAAAGAAGAGGTTTCAGAAAAATGAGTCCATAAGTAATGTTTCCTTAGGCAAGTAACAGAGAAAAGGAGAAAAGCTGAGATCAATGGACACACCCAACAGATGGCTGTGTCATATTTGTTCCTGTTACCAAGGTCCTATGCTACTTGCTGGATTGCAATTGCTTTATTAAAATGTCCTTTCATAAAACTCAGTATTTTAGGGTTTTTTTATGGATTATTTTCATTTAGATAAGAAAAATAACTGTTTTGTTCTGAAAAAGAGAATCTTTCTCAGGAGAAAAGTGGCTTAAATTTAAAAGCCACTTACAACCAAAGTGTGCTGCTCCTCTGTAATTAAAAAATGATCTTAGTAAAAGCTACAGTATTTTTGTGCAGAATTTTCCTGAGGATCTCCCATGAAAAACAAATGCCATTTTAACAGCTTTGATCAACATAAGGCAGGCAGCTGGATTCTACCTCTCAAGTCTCCATGTGGTTCTACACTTCACAGCATCTTCACTGCACATTCATGTAGTACAAGGGGAATACAACACAAAAAAGGGGGACATGCGAATAAGCCCAAAAAGGCTATTGSTTCAGTCCCTGGGATGAATTATTCTTTAACCTGTCAGAGTTGTTCAGTTGTCAAAATGAAACCACACTCCAAGGGAGCTGCCTACTGTTGGGTTTCTTTGAGTTCGTCCCGCGTCTCCACAAACCACACAGCCACTGCATGTCCTGCACTTGCTCCTTTCCATTCCTGCTTCCCAGCTACAGGTGGGAAATGTGAAGGGAACATGAAAATGGTAGTTAACAGAAATATATTCTGCCAAGAGCTGATAGATAGGTGGGGCCAGTTCACAGACTGGGGGCTGTGTTTCTCCAGATCCACCGAAAGAGTTGTGGTTGTGTTTCCACCGGCGAGAAGTGAACATGGCACACAACAGTAAGAGGCAGGGAGGGATAAGGTTGAAGTTCAAACTGCATTTGTTGTGTCACTTAGTTGGAACCTGCACATTATCCTTGTGATAGCAACTCTGCCTCTCACGAAGTGAGCGCTTGGGATGGGGAAGAAAGGAAATGAGCTGGCAGTGCAGGGAAAAAGAAAAAGAGACACACAAGAAAGCAAAGAAATTCACTATTAAAACAGGCAAGAAAAAACATCTGTGAGATTAAGGTTGCTCAAGTTTCGCTGGTCTTTACACTACAATCCTGAGAAATATTTATGAGGAAAACTGGAATTCCAACAGCAGCACAGGAATTGCAAATGATTCAGGGAAAGCAACATGTAAGACATCAAAGTGGACAACAGTTTGGACTAATATTCACAGGCATTAGTCCAAAGCAAAAGATTTACTTTTCTCTTACACAGGGCTACAAATATTTTCATCATCCAACTAAAAGGTCTGAAATCTCTTCTAAATCCAGCAGCATGTCACTGAACACTTCAAATGATGAAGAGAAGTCTACTAATGTCCCAAATATGGGAGAACACCATAATGGCATATCCTTAACTAACGGCCTATGGGCAGTACTCTGTTTCTGGACAAGGGGGAATTGCTACTGCATTACACTAAGAAACATTTCCAATTAAGGAGGACAGTAACATAAGACAAACTAAATACAGTAAACAGCTGCTGTTGAAAAGCACTAAATTTATTAAGATAAAACATTACAGAACTGTCCACTTATGGTGAAACATTGATTTAAAAGACCACTCCAGTCTCACTGGAGCTCAGCTATTTAAGTGATATTCAGGCCTTTCAGCAGCTCACATTACAAGGACTTCTTCCACCCCCCCCCCAATATTATTCCTTTAATATGTGACAATAAGGCTCACAGACATGAAGGTATTCATTGCGTAGCTTGAATTATGCCATTTAACCTCCACTGAAATCCCATAAAGAAAAATCAATCCAGACTGGGCTTTATACTACGTCAATTAAAACACGATTGGCACCTGAGCTATACAGCCTAAAGTTATATCAGGTACATCTACATTGTACTGTAATAATTTCTGTGATTGCAGGGTAGAGATCTGTAGCCTCTGGAGATTCACTGTCAAGGCCTCAGGAAAAACATGTCCAATGCTTTTCTGTAACAGATGAATGCAGATCGCAATGAGGGGCTTTAAATCTCTCTCTGGTCAAGCCATAAAACAAAGATAATTGATGTAGGTCTGGGGCCAAATTATCTTCAGAAGGATTGGATTTATTTACTGAACATGCCAGATGCACAGAAGTCAGCAGGAAGCATTTATTGATTAGCCATCGACAGCACTGTGTCACCCACGTGCGCCATATTATTGATTAGGTTTACTTCGTCAATGTGCATCTCTAAGCTATTGTGAACTACAAGTGAACAGCACAATGGCTTTTGGGGAGACGCAGGACTGGAGAATACCAAAGACATAAAAAGTCTCCATGACAAAGGGCCCAGGGCAGCTGTGCTCAATTCCTAGACTGAGAGAAGCAGAGATAATCCACTAATCCTGAACAGAACAGGATAGAGCATGCCTGCCACCCAAGCTGAATTCCAGAAAGATTTCTGTACAAATAAAGAAGCACCTTTCCCTTAGATATCAGAGGTCATGGGTGTTATTTTGTCTGGCATTGGCTGGGAGTAGTAGTTCTTTTCATCGTGATCATTCTTTTCCACTGCAGGATGAGTCTGCTGTTTTCATAGCACTGGCTGCGAAGGATAGACTTTCAATTTCTCTCTAATTTTGAGGAATACAGGATTTAGAGGAAATGAAGCAATTTGGTACTCGAAGATCCTGCTTTCATCTTTTTGTTGCATTCTGAAGTGGTTTTGCTATGTTGCATTTTTTAAAGTAAATTACGGCAAACTGATCCATTCTTAAGGATGGGCAAAGCATGCCCTTTACCTAAAGGTGTGTTAAGCGATTGAGATGAGAGAAGAACCTGCTTTAGCTGTTGCTACAAGTCCAACAAAATCTTCAAATACTCTGCTAGCTTTGATATAATTAATGAAGAAATGCCCTCTATTCTGGTGGGCACTTCTCAGACCCATTTCTGTGCTACAGTCACACACAGACTGTTAGTATTAAGTGTTCCACTTTAAAATTGAAACTTTTACGTTCTAAGGCAATTGTCTGCATCTGTCAGGTGGCCTGACTCATTAACCACCTGTAAAAGCTGCRTATCAGGTGTATTCTATTTAATGATTAGGACTTAAGCAGGACTGTCAGAGGGGAAGCTCAAAGACCTATACATTTTTTTATTAGCAGTAAGAACCTTTTTCCTAGAGAAATAGCTTTTTTTTTTCCCCCCCTCTTTTTTTTTTCTTTAAAAAAAGTGTCATCCATGCTTTCACCACCTACAGACTGTCCTGGCAACTGACCAAGACTCTGAGGGTTGTATTTAATTTGCATAAATCAGAGCTGATTACAGTTACTTTCCTCGTTAATACACTGAGTACTGATTAATAATCGGTAATACACAGAATGTACTGATGCATTTGTATGGGTCTGAATGCATGCTTGATGCCAAAAATGTTTCTGAAAACAAAACTCCTGTTCCAGAGTGCTCATTCTCAACACACAAAGGACAACCAATCTACATCATAATGTAGTCTTTGTTCCAAAAGGAAGAGAAAAACCCGATAATTTCTTTACTTCCTACAGGACACATCTTAATTTTAAACCCTGGGGGGAGGGTGGAGAGATGTGAACTACTTTCGCGGTCCCTGTCTGGTTCCATACAGATGCTTCAGGCAAAACTCTTGACACCCCTCACTTATATACTCACAGGTCCTGTGACCTGGATCTTCTGCACTAACAGCTGGGTTGCATTCAGCAAGAAAACACTGTCAGGTATAAGAGGAGTAAACTGTTTTCTTCCTGCCTATACTGGACACATGCAAGAAGCTTATTCAACACAGCAATCTCTCATTTCAATATGACAATATACATTATGTACCAGCATATTTATTGCTTACATAGATGTGAGTTATTCACATGGAAAATTGACTTATCTATCAGATAATTAGTAAACTTCAATAATTGCAAAAACCTCTTAGCAATCAGTTGACATTTAATTAACATACAATAACTGTCTTATTAAATCTCCATTAAATACCTGTTGGAGTTAATTAAAACCCATATGTAGGATTTCACGATTCCTGGGGAAAGCACATTATAGTTTAACAATAAGAAGCCTGGAACTGAGTTGCTTGCTTATTTCTATTGCACTGAGTTGCTCTAGTTTAAGGTAAGAACAGTACTATGTTTCAGATTCTAACACTTTATGATTATGTAAAAACATGACATGGAAAACATGAGTGAAAAAACATGAAATGCTCTAAGATTGTCAGCTGGACTCAGCTGCAAACCTTCTTTTTTTCTTACACACGTGTGTGAAGTTCATGTGGGGGCTCTGGCTTACCTCAATTCCTTCAACTCCTATTGTGGCTAATGTCAGTTGAGTTAAAAACACTGGGCCCAATTCTCCTTCTCAAATCAAGCAAAAATCTCACTGACTTCACTGGGAATTTTGCATGAGAAATGTCTGAGTATAAACTAAGTAGTAGTTCCAGGGATTTGGCCCGGTATCTGTGAAACATGAATCTGGCCTAAGAGTTTCTGAGGAATTTTGAAATTTGGAAACATAAGGATGAAAAAAACTGGAGCGGAAAAGCCAAAGGCAGCTCTGGCTCTGAAGGCCTATCTTCATAGGAAGCTAAGCAYATGGTCACAGAACAGATAAACACTGTAACAAAGGAAAGGTAAGAAATTTGGGACCCATTTTCTCACCATTTTTACAGAGAGAAGCACATCCAGTATTGCTCAAGGAAACCCAGTGCTCATAATTTCTGAGCTGCCACGGGCCTGCTCTTTTCCTGATCTGGGTTACTGTCTGTGAGGAGTCAAATGAAGCTCAATGTTACACAATCTAACACAATTATGTTAGATATGACTGATATGACACTGCCACACAGTGCATCATGGCCTGATTTGCCTCAACACAGTGTGACAAAGATGCAGGTAGTGAGGAAGCCAAATCCCCTTCACTTCCTGCAGCATCCTCAATGAGAAATAAAAAATAGAAAGGAAGAACTCCATATGCTATTATCCATCCATCCGTATCTCTGATGACACTAGCTTCTAAAGAGAAAGCTTCAGAACAGAGCATGGAATCTTGCACAAGGGAGCAGGGAAGCATACTTTACACACGGTTGCCTTTGCATTGCACATGAAACCCTTCCTCAGGTCTATGTTAGATTACATGCAAAACACTCCATGTTAGGTCACGTATACACATGCAAAAACTAATGCCTCCATACTCAACAAAGACAATTGCTGGGTCTGAACATGTGCTTTGGCAGATGGGTATCTAGTATTTTGGTTATAGACAAAAAAAAAAAAAAAAAAAAAAAAAATCAATGATGCCTTCCATATACTTGGGTCCAAACATTGAATGCGTGGGTAACTCTGGAAGCATCACGTCATTTAGTAGTTAGAACTGATTGTTTATTGCTGCTGCTGTGTGAGGAGATATATAAGCATATTCTGTAAAATATATAAAATGACATAATCAATCCCCAGAGTTCACAGTCTACAAAAATAAAACTCCTTGCTGCACAGGAGAAAAGAGATACTGCTTACAAGCAAGACACAAACCTCTGGAGGCTAGCAGACAGCATAATAATGCTGTCTATATCTAGACTAGACTAGATGATCTAAACTAGATCATCTATGTCAAAGAAAATGTCAGAGAACTTGTAATTTGTGCAACAAGTCTATAATGGCTCTTGTATTACAACAGATATTTAAAAAAGATGCTAAACTTTCATGTAGAGGCACAAATGATGAATAACCCACAATGTTCTTTTGTATGTCATTCTAAAGAGATTATTTGGAACCAACAATGGTTTGGTCTAAATTTGTCCCCTTACTCACTGAGGCTTACTTTGCTGGCTTCTGCTAAGTTAGAAGCATCTTCTTCTGTATAATCAGATAGACAAAAGATGGATGATACAGAGAGCTTCCAAAACACTAGGCAGAATAAATTAAGTTGGGTTTGGTTCTACTCAGCCCAAAGATGCTCATAAAATTAAAAAACAAAAACAAAAACAAACCCAAAGAACCAAACTAGCCTTTTCCTCCTGCAAGAGACAAAAATGCAAACATTTAGCACTACTGTTTCATCTGCAGCACATGAACAACTCCGAGCAAGTATGAGATCCTTTAAAATGGAAATCAAAACTGTATAATAGCACTCGTATTTGTACATATTGCTGTTTACTCTAAAGTAAGTCAAAGTCAGAATAAAGTCAGATCACAGAAAACATCAACAATAAGAATTTGGAAATCTACCTCCTTCTTGTTGACCTAGCCTTATAGTATTCAGGACTTCTCTTCTACATACAGTAATTTTCTGAACACCTAAGCATATGTATAAAAGTGAAATCAAATGACTGCCTCAGACTTGACAGAACTGCTGAACTAAGAACCATGCATTGTCCTCTATTAAAGGGCATCACCTTGAGAAGATAAAGCTTTGTAAATGTTGCTCTAGCAGTTAGTATTCTCTGCTATTGGCTATTATATATATTTATAGAGGTAATAATAATGATCTTCAAAGAATGATGTTGCCTAACCACATTTTATGCGACCTTTACAAAACCCAGAAATCAGTACTCTGTTAGCAGAAATATAGATTTATCCCTATCAAGGTACTAATGCATATATAAAAAGGGACCCTGTTTTTGAAAATAGCAAAATAGATACTAAAAAGGAAAACAAACCTCTAATCAGACAGAAAATACTGGTCTAAGAGCGAGGGGCAATACTCACAGTAATCTAGGGACATTCAGGTTATAATGAGAGCACATGATGCATTATTTGTGACTTAACTTATTTTAGTCTGAGGTCCCTGAATAATTAACCTGCTTTGTTTCAATTCATTTAAATGTCCATATCCTACTGCTTATGAAACTGGAATGTGTTCCACAAAATAAACAGTCACATTGCTTCCAGAGTTGTACAGAGACTGATACGAAAAATGTTATTCATGATGATTCTTAGGATTCAAATATTTTGCTCAAAACAAAAATTAACATTGCTTTGTTAAAAAAATCAATTTTGAGAGCAAGTATTTTATCCTAATTACAAAAGAATACAATTTGATGTTTTTATACTGACATTGTATCCAATTTATTGTTTATAAAAATCTCAAATAAAACAGATTAAGTTATTTTATAAAATGATCTCTATTTAGAAATTGAATAAGTGGTTTAAAATGAATAAATTATTGCACAATATCAAATCGTAATTATATAAGGATTTGAGTGCAGCTAATAATACTGTAATTCATGATCATTGATAATGTGCAACTGAAACGGTACTATGCTTATGTAAACAGAAACTAAAGTAAAGAGTATATGTTTACACAATCAACTTTTCCAGTTGCACCATGAAGGATATTGAAAATTTCTAGCATTTCACTTGGTGTTACTACCCTATTATATTTTAAACCATGCCTTTCTAATTCTCCTATTTTTCTTCATGGCTGCATCTCTGCAATACAAACCTGCTTCCCTAACTATTAAGAAATATTACTGTTGCTGGAAATTCATCTGTCATTTTACARATCATTTTCAAAGGAAGAAATAACAGGTTGTCTCAGTGAAAGAAAATAACACAGAAACAAAAACAGTATGCTCTTTGCTCCCACAGGGACAAACCAAGTAATATTTACCTATGACATGATAAACAAAAGATCAGAAAGGATTAGAACTAATGGCTCTGTAAATAGTATATTCATAAGAGAGGAATCCTGCTAGAATCGCAAGAAAATTGTATCCACTTTCAGCTGCCAATTTTTGAGGAACATCCTGATTTTTTAACTCTGTATTTATGGAACAGCGTATGATGGCAGCAACTCTGCCATCACCATCATCATCTTTTTACATTATTGCCAGGATTTCTTCTGAAGAATTATTAACAGTCTCCTGCGCAGAAGCAACTAAGGCAGATTCCGCAGAGGTCATTTTCAATGACAGCTACATTTTTGAGAGCAGAGTAAAAGCATACCCAGCAAAAGCGCCCGCCTTCCAAAAAAACCACACAAGTATCCTTACGTAGCACTCAAGTCAAGGGGACCTTGGACAGAGAAGACTAAATACCCATTTCTCAATATTCATTTCCCTCCAGCTATTGGTCAAAGGCAGGATAAGAATACCTAAAGCACAGCACAGGCAAGTCAATACTCTACAGATGTATTGGAATGCTTGCGAATCAAAGACACATGCCTGTTGGAGACATCTTGTACACCTAAGTATTTTATTTTCTAGTAAGGAGTACACAAGAGTACATGAAGTAGGTTACGCGAAACTACCTTCTGTTTACAAACAATGGCTCATCATTTGCAAATCGGTAACTGTCAATGCAATTTTACTCTGCTGATTTCCATTGCTAATATATTCATCAATAACTTGGGTAGTTTATGCTGTTACAGTGATTGCAGGACCATTCTGGCTAATAACATTGAGCTGCTCTAAACCCTAATTTCTGCCCCATCTACTTGTATCAGGAAGACTACTGACCTCTGATGCTGCCATAGCCTCTAGAACACACATCCAGCAAATGGCCTACTACTGTGCAAATCACTGTAAGCACACTGAAAATAGTTATGGTTGTGCTAAAAGGACTATGATCTTAAGGATAAAATATGCTTGGAAGAAACAAGGAATGCATAACAATATTTGCATACAGACTAGCTAATTTGTACAAATGGCTCAATTACTAATACTGATAACAACCATAGCAATAAATTGGCTAAATAAAGACATATGCAGAGTATGAAGTATACAGAAAAGTGTTACACACTTGGGGACAGAAAGGAGGTAACTTGCAGGGAAGAAGCTTTGAAGAGCTTAGACAAGTGGACAGGGATTAAACTTACTATTTCTGTTCTGCTGGTTCAAAGATCAATGAAACTGTGAAAACAAATGACATCTGTGCATTCCTCTCCATTAAAAACTTACCTGCCACTATCATTTTTTTAGTTTCACATTGCACAAAGCTGAAGAGTTACAGTGAGATCTTTTATAGAGCATTTGCTTGGACTCCTCCCGCAGCCCATGCCCGGCATTTGATGCATAGGAATTTTTTTCATGTTAGGCTTCCCTATTTTTTAGTTTCATATTTACCATACGTGCTGCAACAACATATTATAGCCCATTTTCTCAGACAAAAAATTACAGACAAATTTCATCGCTTTGTAAGAAACCTGCTCAAATCCCACAAGGGAACTGATCAGCCAGCAGTACTAGCACTCCTAGTGAAAAAGGAGTCTAGAAATATCAAGAAATCCCTTCCTTCTGACTAACAGAGCCATCACAGGAGGCTTCATAGAGTCTGGTGATGTGCTCTGCCTGGCTGCGACACTATTTCTTGACCACCAGTCTCATGGCTGAGGTGAACTGGGACATATCTGCCAAGAGTGCTCATAACAGAGCTCTGGGGAAATCACACACAATAATTCCTTGGTGTCATCATCCTGGCATGATCTCACACTGCTGCTCTGGTATCACAGAATTACAACACAAACTCCACTTGCTAAGGTCCTATGATGCACTGGAATGGAAGAGATGCTTCCTTAGCTGATTTTCATTAATTGCATGTATTTTAAATTTAAATGGAAGAGACAACAACTGAACACAAAACCAGGGCACACTCTCACTTCTAGTACATGTAAGTCTTTTCACAAATTTGTTTAAAAACAAGAAGCTAACAAAATTCAGGACAGAAACTGTTTGTTCTTGAATTACAATAATCCCAAATTAACCTCACGGCACAGCAAAAAAATAGCCTAAAGTCTTCCTAACCAAGACTGGCTTGGCTAAAAAGGTGAGCACCAGGGAGGTCAAGGCAAGAATGTACTTTAAACACCTGCAGATACTCAGTGAGAAGTGGAAAAATCTTCTGAAATTCTGTCTTATTTATTTGAAGACAAACTCACAGCACCAAATTTCTGAATATTTCGCTCTTAGAATCTCTCAGGTGAGTATTCTCCATGAAGTACACTTTTGTGTTACAAACATGCATGATTTCTGACAACTGCACTGATGCTACAGAGGCCACACCCCCACCCCCAAATCGAAAACTCAGTGTGGTGTGAATATGCCCCCTTCTACATGATCAGCTCTAGCGGGTACAGTGTATTTCACTCTTGTCTAGTTAGTGTATTATTTAAGATATGTAAGTTGAGTAGAGTCTTAGTTTCTTTCTTTCCTGCAATGCCAGATGATTAATAAACAGACATACTCAAAACCAAACAAAAAAATATGCAGCTGTGTAAAACCTTGCAACACAGCTTTGCATTCATCACAGATGGACACAAGGTCTTCTCACAGCACTTGCAATATAATTAGAATTCAACACTAAAGAAGAAAATTCCCCGAATAAAGGATGCAAAGATTACAATCTAAATACAATGTTGTTAGTTGAAAGAAATGAATGTAGGGTATTGAATGTTCAAAATTGTGTTGAATTAGATAAGCAAATCCCATGTAGACTTTGCTAATGATTCATAATCAGCTAATAAGCTCATCTCTAGTAGAATAATGATCCATGGACCTGTTAGCTCATTTATCACTATGTTTTACAACACCGGCAAAGAAACTAATTAAATCCCAGCATCATTACACAGAATTCCTTTTAATAGAGATACAATGATGCACTAGAGGCTACAGATTACACTGCAAATTGTACCAAGAGATTCCGGACAGCAAGTTTTAATTAACATGTTAGCGAGAAGCTGCTCACTTAAATAATAACTAACTAGGAAACATCTGCACACTCAAAAACATTGGAGGAAGGAGAGAGTAAGGAAAGGAGCATTATATGAGGTATTGAAATTGTAGACTTTTTCTATCCACAGCAAAAAGCTGTTGCTGTTCACTGACTGCATTCGTTATCCAACACAGATCACAAGGCAGAACTCTGGCTCCAGATCAGTGTTGAAGATGCTGGTAGGGGCATGTATATGAGATTACCAAAAAAAAAAAAAGAAAAAAAAAGTCTGTGCAGCACTACCACTAGGCCAGTGCAGCTGGAGCATCTCCCAGCATATGGCAGGGTTCATCAGACAGAGTACAATAAGTTGTTATCTCATTTTGCTCACTGTGGGAGAAAAGACAAATGGGTAACTGCCCGGAAGAACTATTCCCTGTGATGCAAGCAAGAGAAAAGAGTACTTCTCTGAAGAAATAAAGGAAGAACTTAGAGATAGCACTGAATGAAGAAAGAGTGAAATGACTGAATAGTCCACCAATACTGGTATTCAAAGGAAAGACAAATCTATAGTGGGAAAACAACAGAAAGCAATCACTAGTATTACCTTTTCATCTGAACATCCCAACCTAGAATAAGAAGCACACACAAATTCTGCAGTGAATCTGAGACAAGAAACAGTGTTTGCAAGTATCTTTCAAATGCACACGTTAAGGAATATGCAGCCCCAAAATGGTGAGTAGATGCTATGACTATTGAGAAAGTAATCAAAAAGGCAAAACTCTCTAGCAAACTACCCCAGGCTTCATTGTTTTTACCTCTTTTATTTCTGAGTGTAGTGATTAATCAGAGAAGCACAGAGACACATTCGAAAATGTTTAACAGGTCAGGTAAGCCAGACAATATTGTGATATAGTTTGTAAATGGCACAATGAATCACTGAAAATACAGCTCTCCAGAAGAAATAATGATCAGAGAATAGGCAACCAAGATGGATTGGAGAGAACATTTTTCGTATCTTACTGACTACATCTGCCACTTAATAGGATAGAGGTGGTGTGCGCTAGTCTGCCAGTACTGCAGGGAACCCATATCCTTTCTGTAAAAAACCTAAAAATAAACACTGTACCAGTTTAATACGGGAGTATGAGTTCTATCACAGCCTGTGTTCCCACACATCTTAGGAGTGCGTTTGATAGTGTGAAATCATGAAGCTTACCTTGCCTTTGTTTCTTTAGCTCTAAAAGCCATACTCTGTTTTGGGGCTACCTATCAGTCTCCTTTCTGCCTGCCCTGCTTTCTCACGCAGTGTTTGCCACCTAAACTGACTGCAGTTCCCTCGACAGCATCATCCTCTTTCAGCTCACACATTTATCCTCACCCTCCGATCAAGACTCATTAGATAAATATGAACAGACTATCAGTCTCATCCTTCTTTCCTTAGTGTAAAGGAGAGGAATTCTGTCAAAGCTCAACTTGCTATCTTCCACTCTGTAAGCACTGTTGTGGCTTTAACATTTCATACAGTCTGCTTCCAACATACCTCCAAAATTCTACCACATAAGCCAATGTGTTCGTAGATAACCGAGCATAAATTCAACTCTTTTGCTATAAAAACGGTTGTTCTGACTTCAAAATGGGAATAAATTCTTTTTAATTTAACCATAAGCCATTCTTCATAGTTAGCAAAAGAGAATGCTTGGGCAACTGAAAAATCCATGTGGATTTCACCTGCTGCACAGAACATCCTGAGCACTACTATTCAGAAAACCTTTGAAACAAATTTAGTGAAATCCCTAGAAGAATAATAATAAACTGTTATGAAATAATCCCAGCTGGTTCCACAGAAAGTGATACGCTGCTTGAATTGAGCAGGATCTACATAATTCTTTACCTTCTATGACCTAGAATTTCTTTAAGTAAAAATACTACGAAGATAATATACTAACAACAGAAAACATAATCAGTTTCTCCAGAATAAATCTAGACATTTAGTGAAATTCAACCAAATGCTCCCTTTCACTAAAAATAGTAATTAACTAAAATAAAAAAATTCGGTAAATGTAGACTTACACTTGGTCTTGTGCTCTGTCACAAAAGCCACAATAATCAGGATCACATTGCAAAGTTCTGTGCTCACAGCAGATTTCTTCTTCTCCCTTGTTTTGCGCAGTCACTCCCACACTTGCTTTTTTTATGGAAACCTTCGAATAATGCTAGGATGCTAGGGTGCAAAAACAGAATCTTTCTGGCTTGTTGTAAATCTGAACCCAATACATCATGGGAGTCCATCCCAATGGTATGGCTGCAGCAGTACTAAGAGAACTGCTAGAACCCCCGTAAGCTGCTGCATACCCACCTCCGGCATTGTGCAGAAGTGTTAATTTGCCTCTTCCATGCAAATACCAGCACCACAACAGTAACTGTGCAAATGTCCCCTGATGTGACTGATGGACACAAATATAGGTTTTGGCCCACGACATCAACGAAACTGCTCATTTGCTGATTCCCTTACATGCTTATGCTCGCGATTTTTTCAAACCTGCTCCACAGATTGGTATTTTAAGGATTTTTTCAGTCAACATGGATTTTGCTGAGATTTCAAAAGTCCATATAGTTCTTTAAATTATTTAAGTCCCAACACAGAATCTACTGTTTATCAACTTTGAGTCACCCGAGGTCAACTTAAGTTTGAAATGTTAAGCCTCTTTTGTTTCCTCCCTCTCAATGAACTTCTCTTTTACCAGGCACCAGAGCAATAAACCATTTGACATCACTTAAATCTAGAATGGATAAAAAAAGTAATTTTAAAAAACTGGGTTCAGTATTTTAAAACAGATTCTTAAAAATCTTTTTTTTCTCTTAAAAATACAGTTATGTAAAATTAAATCAGAAATCATAATAATTTACATAAAGACCCTGAGTGTAACTAAACAACATTTCAATAAGTAAATAATAATATGATGTATCAATGTGCCTCCTCAAATTTTAATAAGTTAAAGGGTACTAGATTTTTTTTTTTTAATTGTGTGAGGAAGCAGGGAAAAATCACCTTTACTTTAGAGGCCAACTCAAGTGTTATAAATGTATCAGAATGTTACATATCTCTGTCGTGGTTTAACCCCAGCTGGCAACTAAGCACCACACAGCCGCTTGCTCACTCTCCCCATGGTGGGATGGGGGAGAGAATCGGAAGGGTAAAACTGAGAAAACTCGTGGGTTGAGATAAAGACAGTTTAATAGGTAAAGCAAAAGCTGTGCACGCAAGCAAAGCAAAACAAGGCATTCATTCACTGCTTCCCATGGGCAGGCAGGTGTTGAGCCATCTCCAGGAAAGCAGGGCTCCATCACGCCTAACGGTTACTTGGGAAGACAATACCATAACTCCGAATGTCCCCCACTTCCTTCTTCTTCCCCCAGTCTTATATGCTGAGCATGACATCATATGGTATGGAATACCCCATTGGCCAGCTGGCCTAGCTGTCCTGGCTACGCTCCCTCCCAGCCTCTTGTGCACCTCACAGAGCATGTGAGCTGAAAAGTCCTTGRGAAGTAGACTACCTAGCAACAACTAAAAACATTAGTGTGTTATCAACATTCTTCTTATACTACATCCAAAACATAGCACTATACCAACTACTAGAAAGAACATTAATTCTATCCCAACCAAAACCAGGACAATCTCATAAACCATTTTCATTGCCAATTCTTTAGGGGTTTTGCATCAATACATGCTTTTCGTTTAATTACTTTTTGTTTCAGCTAAGTGAAAAGAAGCAAAGAGATTTTTCTATCTGAAGAAATTGCACAAAATTGAGAAACCTTCCACAAATTGAAAAAGCAAGAAAGCTGGTTTTCTGCTTTGTAGGTGTGTGTAATATGCAGTTGAGAGAGAATCGGATCTGCTAATTCTAAAGCCGTAAGCATGGGACAGATTTTGAAGACTATTTAAGTAATTATAGTTGCAGGTATCTACAGGGATTTTTCAAGAACTGCTAAATGGGTATTGGCCTAGCAGTTCAAGTATGTTATGCCTAAACTGATCTAACTACAGGTTGCCATTAAAACAGATTGTCCTGCTCTCCCTGGACTCAGAATCTGTGTTGTCTTGTTTTCCTCACCATGCATCAAATTGCATGATGATATGATCAACTGGACTATCTCACTGATCTCATGGAAAAATAATCCCAGGATCCAACCCAGAAAGGGCTAAAAACCTTTGGCTGCATCTGGCAGATGTAGAGAAACTGGCAAACTTATTTGGCAGTAGCATGCAATTAGATTGGATTGCAAATTGCATACTAGTTCCCAGACTGTGACTGCAACAGGGAAAAAAGCATGTAAGTACATGCTGCGTAAATTGTCCCATTCCTTTTGGAAACCTACTTTAAGATAGAATGTCTTGTCTTCAGGAGGCATCCTTCTCTTTCCAAATCACAAATAGCCCAGAACTCTACCTGCGACCACATGCCTAATTTTCAGATGTCCAAATTAGAAGAGATAAACCCCACTCCAGTTATCTACAAATCTGGACTATTACGACCAAGGGAAACACTATTTTTTCCAGTTAATACTTCTTGTTTTATAAATGAACACAGTTTGAAAATATCAAAAAAATTAAAGAGCTGGGCAGTGTCACTTTTTCTTTTCGCAGTTGAATTAATGGGGAACAAAGAGCAAATAGGAAAAATCTGGTTTTGAGTTGGGTTTGTTTTAAAATTAGTTCTCAAAGGACTTTTACAGGAATTTATTACTTAAGAGTGTAGCATTCAAAGAAAGTGTCCATCAGAGGTCACTCCAGCAGGATCATCAACTTCTCCTCATTGATTTCTCTGTTTTATTGTCTGATGAAATGTAACTAAAGACTCTGATGGTGCCAATTAAAGACTTGAAGAAGCTGAAGTTGGTGTTCACATTATCACATGGTAAAATGCAGTGACGCTGTAAACATCCATTAGCCATTACAGTTCTCATTAGTCCCTGAACACAACTCATTAGTGTCCTTAGACATGACAGACAAGCACAGTAAATGAGATAAATGTATCAATATATTCACTGTGTGCAAAATCAGGGCTTCCATCACCATATTCCACACAGTGACAATCAGAAGGTTAAATACACCTTCTGCAAGAAATAAACATAAGATGCAGAGCATCTAGCCAGAGTGTAGAAAGATGCTATGTAAGAAACTAACAAAGACATCAGACATTTCATTTATACATAGGGTAGGTTCATCTGAAATTCAGGTTGCTATGAACTGCTATAGTTGTTTAGCCCAGGCTAAATTTATAAAACATATTGATTTAACTTACCTGCTGTAATTTACAAAGTTATTTCAGAACTGAGGGCTGTCAGTTTGTGGAATTCGATGCAGGCTTCTGGTTACCTATATAAAACCTATTAGTAGATAGATTAAGAGCTAGATACACACATCCAGGCATGATAAGGCCTATCACAGTGCACTAGTCATAATGCTGCACACTGTTAAAGATGCCAGTATTACACCAAGTACCACCTTCCAATGTGGGATACTGAAGCTCTAACCACTACCAATCACATTCAGAGTAAAGACACATACTTTTACTCACCGGCTATTTTTCATTCTTCTTTCTCCCAGCTTCTCTGGACATATGCTAGCTTTATGAACTCTTTTGATAAAAGCTTGTCATTAGACCCTTTCCTTGTACATCTGCTCCTTACCACCAATTTCTGTATCTTTTTAACATTGCACATTCATTTGTTCATTGCTACCTTGCAGAGTTCTCAACTGAGAGCAACAGCTTTGTACATCATTGTGGGATAACTCTACAAAGTGTTCTGCTGAAGTGCAGCACAATCAGGAAAGCAAAACAAATGTTGGGATCCGTCCAGAATGAGATAGAAACCAACAGTGCTAATATTAATGCCACTGTTTAAATCAATAGTGTATGGCGTCGCCCAGAATACTGGTTTCATTTTCATTTGCTTTATCTCAGAAACAACACAGCAGGAAGAGAAAGAACTCAAAGACAGGTCACAAAAATGGTGCCAGGCCAGCAGGAATTTAACCACAAGGCATAATTAGAAACTGGGTCTGCTTAGTTCAGAGGAAAAAGATTTCATGCGGTTATACAAACCAACAAACTGCATAGGGAGTAAAACAAGAGTTCCCACTTACTGCATCTGGGAATACAAGAACATGATATATAAATCTCAAAAGCAACTAGTACCTTTAATGCAATTTTTTAAAAAAAGGGGGGTTGGGAATGAACGAAATTGCACATAAAATCCAGTAGGGCATAACACAAGAGATATTGCTATAGATAAAGAAAACATCTGCAAATGAAGGGCTGGTAGCAGCAGTGATGTTGTAATGACTCAGACATGACTTAGAGACCATAGCTATGCCAGGTCAAACGATTGTTCTAGAAGTTTGAGATAGAGGAGAGTCTGGCCTCTGAAACTATTCTACCTGTTCAGTGTAGGAAAGGGTATGGCAATTCCACAGGTGCCGAAAGCATATTCTGTAGCCCTCTCTATAAGGATAAAGATGGTGATCTCCACAGACCTGGTGCATCAGGCTGGTACCAAGTCTGTAATTACTGATAGCACAAACAAGACTTTTCCTCCAGGTTCCCAGGCTTGCAAGAAAGCCACATGATGGGTATTTCTGTGTACATCTGTTAGCTTCTTCTCTGTGTTCAAATGGGAAAACATAAATTGGATTTTTGCCATTCTTTGTACAGTGGGATATATTTTAAATGCATCACATGGTTTATAAGACATTTTAAAAGTACCGCCCACATGTTTCAGAATGGTCTTATTTAATGTGGGTGCAGACAATTTCTACACCTTGTCCACCACTAAGTCTCTTGCAACAGCAACTGTTGCAAGCAACAGTCAGCTTACCATAGTATGAGAGGTTAAGTCCTGATTCAAAAGCAAAGATGCAGTCATTCTAAATCATTTTAACACTATGTACTCCAGCAGTAATAGAACAAAAAGTGTTCAAGGAATACTGTGACCTTACTGCCCCCTATTCTGAAGCTTAGAAAATTACAACTTTCCCGGAACTATACATTTTAAATGGTTCAGCAGGGACAGGAAAGAATTCCCCTGAAAAGGAAATGGCAGTGGAGATGTGGTTTCTCTTAGTTCCATAAAATTGTCATTCCTACATGCTATCTGTATTCCCTGATGTAGAGGCTCGTGGCCACTTTATGCAGAAAACACTGTGGGGAATGAGCTCATTTTTATCCTGAACTAGTCCTTGCAACTCTTTGGAAAAATAGGATAGCAACATCCAGACACAACCAACTATTTAGACCCAAGATGCACAGTGTGTATCACTCAAACACTTCATATCATACTGGGGTGTTTTTCTCTTCTTGACACACAGAATATATTATATAGTTATTCATGCAACGAGGACCTCAAGAAAAAGTCCAAGCATTATACATTTTTCCATATKTGCTTCCCCCCCCCGTAAATATCGGCTAGCACGTCAGTTGCATCTGTTACTTCTTTTTTTCTACCACTGTTGGCCCGCTCACCATCATCAGTTCATGTGGCCAAAAGGTAACAGGTTAGTACACACTGCAGCAGAGGTACCATCCGAGTAGTTTAACTGAGAATATATGGGACTATTTCTTTTGAACTACTGAGTACTCTACGCATTTAAAGAATTGAGGGTGCTCAGCAATTTATACAGCAAGAACGGGATTCAAGATCTCAGGGTCCATATTGTGTAACAGAAATGGATATTCATACACACATTCACACACTCGGTCTATTTCACTCTATTTCTATTTCCCTGCCAGCTTACTGGACTCCATCTGGGAACTGATTTGTTTATTCTATTTGTTATTATAGGAAACAATAACCCCAAATTTAGCTATTGTTTATTCTTTATGTTCAAACTCCGATGTTATAAACACAGAGCCACCAGAGGAGAAGGATCTTAGTTTTATTAAATATATCCTTCGGGGTTTGGTGGGTTTTTTTGGCCTATATTTCAGTAAACAACTGGGGAGGGGGAAAGAATCATGCAACAAACCGAACAGTCCTTTCCCAACAAAAAGCATTTGAGCCTAGCATCCACCTCGTCTATCTGTCCGTAACAGAATCCTCAACCTCTAAATAGTGAATGTGAAATAAATGAACAATACCAAAACATTCACTGGCATTTGCTCAGCACACTGCTCAGACCCTAGCTGCACGAGTACCGGGACTAGAATACCTTTAAAAACCAACAGGTACATTTGATATTGAGATTAATCAGAATAACCTTGGCATTATGGGGTTATTTCTTTGTAAGTGTATTTGGTAAGTGTATTTCCTTTAAGGTATTTCTGATTCCAACACGGCAATTCTTCACCCCTACTTTCCTCTTTCTTCCTGTCCAAATTACACCGAGTGGAATGACATCAGTATTGTTGATTCTACAGGCAGTTAACTGACATAGCAGTTACATTTACTTCCATAAATCATGGTGGCAGCACCTGATTTTACACTCACATTGAAATGTTTCTTATTTTTAAAATTAAAAGAATTAGCTTTTGAGTAAAATGTGATTTTTTTCACAAAAGCTACGATAATTTTTTTAATACAGAAACCAGTTATCCTCACACTCTTCTTTCATCAAAAAAAGTCTTAAATTTTAAGTACAACTCATATTAGAAACAATCCTAGTGCACAATCGTAATTCACAATTAAGTGAATTAATGCCAAGTTGATTAGAATGCTTGTAAGAACGCATAATTTGGGGGATGAAGAATGACAGATTAATCACTTTCCTTTTTAACTAGTAAACATGTTTACTCTTTCCTCTAGGAGGTTTCCTTGTTTTCTGTTTTAGAGTTTTTCCTCATAATGCAAATATCCCTCCCCTTCCCTGCTCCCAGTCTCACATATTTTGCCTACATTCCTTACACGCAAAAATTTCTATGCCAGTTATCCCTTGAGCAAGAACTTCCCAAATAAAGTAAAGCACAAACAACCTACTTCTCTTATATCAAAACATATTAGGCAGACCTCACAGCCTCTTCATCCGATTTTGAGGGGGATTCTGGAGGAACAATGAAGCTTAGGTTTTGAGCAAAGGTAATTTCRGTAGGTGGAATCACAGCTTAAGAAACTCTCCAGAGAATTTTCTTGATGCAAAGCTAACAAGACTTTGTGATAATTTCTTAGGAACTGGCCTCATTCCAAGTTGGATTTTAAACACAGATTATAAAGCAAACACCATCCCCCACAAGTATTAAGAAAGAAGAAAATAACAGAATGGGGGCTGCAGAAATGGTCTCTATTGTGGGACCAAAACCTGTCAATCAAGCAGGTTGACAGGCATCAGAGATTGACAGACAGGGCCTCTCTCTTGACTTCAGTTATCTGGGGGAATGGGAAAAGTGTCTGCAAGAACATGTTAAATTGCCAAAGTCATTACCAGTCACCAATTACCAAAGAAAAGATAACAAGGTGTATTTTAGAAAAATCGATGCAACAACATGCATTTCAATAAAGCGAGTTTTTCAGAACTTTAGAAAACAAAATGAACTATTTAGGGAATACATGATGGTTTTTTCATAGAATACCAAGCACTTTACTATGCCAGCAGGCTTTGGAGATTCATCACTATTCACTCTATATTTTGTATTGGGGCCAGAGGTCAACCAACAAATATTTCCCTTTGTCTCTTCTTAGGCTTAACCTAAAGAAAGAAAGTAGTCTCTGTGTCCCAATGATTAAATCTAGGTTCTATGCTTGGCAAACTACAGTCCAAAAGCCATTTTGGTTCTCAAGTGCATTTATTCTAGTTGCAGGAGTAAATTCTATTATATGTTAATAAGTTACAAAAAAAGACCAAAGGACCTTGATATTTGCTCCCAGATTTGATTTTTTCATTCACCCAGGCTGAAAAAGCCCCTTATGAATTGTGTCAGACCCACTGCAAGGTCTTTAGACTGGTTACTTAAGCTTGGAATACCACATTTCTCTCACATCACTCTATTAAAAATTTTTCTGTAGTTGTGACCTAAGTCAAGTGAAATGAAATTTTTCCTGACAGAAAAATTAAGAAGCCTGGAACTAAAGGTCTGAGAAAATAAAGACTTTGCTGTGATGGAAGGAGGCAGCCCCCTTGTTTCTGTCAGCTTCCTTCTGCCAGCACAATCAAGAGAAAAGCAAGACAACCCTTTTCAACATAAATAAAAGTGTTCACTTACCATGAATTAAAGGGTACTTGCCTTCAGATTTTCCAAGCTCTCATAATAGTAATTAAATATCATTGCAAATATGTTGAACACATAAAATGAATTAATTTTTTCTAGATTGCTGCCCACTTACTGTTCGTTGAATTATTCCGAGTGCTTTCCTTCTTTCAATTTAGCTGGCATTAGGTGGTTCACTTTCAGGAGCTGCTTCCACTTTCAGTGGAAACAAAAAGGAGGTTTTCTATTACTACTGTTCCAGCTATGATCTGCAAGAATATGATTATGGTCTACAGTGGATGCACTGGCACTACTGAATTCAAAAGGGTCCTCTTAGGCATCGTATCTCTCTCCTATTGTGTCCAACAACACATGACATATCCCGTATCAGTTTCTGCACGCTCCATGATGGTGCATGGAGGGAAGTATGGAAACTGCTGCTCCAGGCTTTATTTGCATACCTCTTAGATACCTCATCAGGCTTGCAGTAGCTTCTATTAATCTTTCTGACTTATGTAATTTTTGTGGCTTTTTTAAAAAAGAAAAAAAATTACTCTGCAGTCCGGTTTGATGATCCACACACATCTTACACCTTTTAATTCCTGCAGCTCTCTCAAATGATTCATTTGGACAACATACAGTAAGGAACTTAACACTTCACCTCAAGAGCCACTTGTATTCATGTGTATCACATATCAGACCATATGTCTGTTTTCATAGAATCACAGAATTGTAAAATAAGTTAGGTTGGAAAGGAAGGGACCTCTGAAGGTCATCTAGTCCCACCCCTTGCTCAAAGCAGGTCTAATCAGATCAGCTTGCTTAGGGACCTGTCTAGTCAAGTCTTCTGAACACCTCCAAGGATGAAAGTTTACCCACAGGGTTAAAAAAAAAAATAATCTTTTTACTGCATTTAAGTGGAATGTCCCGTGTTCCAACCTGTGTCCATTGCCTCTCGTCCTATTGCTGTGCACCCTTGAGAAGAGTCTGTCTCTGCCTTCTTTGTATCCTCTAGTCAGGTAGTTGTAGACAACAATAAGGTTTTCCCTTAGCCTTCTCCTCTTAGAATAATTTTTAAAATTATTTAAATAAAAGACTAAATACAGCATTGAAGTTCTTGGCTCTTGACTCACTAGTATTAGGGCAAAAATATTCAGAACACTTACTTTTACAGTGAAGGGGGAAAAAATCCAAGACAATTGAAAATGGCTCGCAAAAGACCTCTCAGAATCATTGAACTCAAGAGCAAAAAATGACTTAACTAGCTGAATTAATTAGCTGAATCACAGACAAGGGACCATAAATGCTCCAATATTTCTAACAGTAACCTTGTATGGATGTGCATTCAGGAGAACATGAGCATTAGTTCTCCTGAACACCAGAAAAATGCCTGTATAGAGAGCACCTAAATCCTGCTTAAGCTCTATTTTGTTGGCTTAACCGTCTCTAGCAGAAAGACGTCCCCATAGTTTTAACCTGGAGTTGACTAGCTCCTTTTAACATGTATGACCCTGATCTTCAAAAGGGAAGCCATGTCTGATACTCATGAACAAATGCCAAAACCAACACCCATTTCRTCACAGCAGAAGAAGAATAAGATATTAATTCTGAAAATGCTTTCTACTGATATTTTTCTTAACTTTCATGACACCTTTATTTTTAAAGAAACTYAGGTGGAATAAGACTGATTTGCAGCGGCATGTCTGCACAGTGACTTTGGGGGCAGATTTGCTTGCAGCTAGTCTGATATATGCGGGAACAGGTCTGTATTCTAAAGAGTCAATTATTATTGTGGCAGGTGAACAATTTTTTTAAAATAAAAAAATTGCACAATGTACGCAAAGCTGAGTTTTCAGAATGCTCAGTACTGACCGCAATTAAGCCGTTAATCTGACCACAATCAACAACAGAATCACTACAGAAATTCCATCCACCACAGTTTTATCTACTTAAGATAAATTTTAAAACAAAAAMCAAGGAATAAATCCAAAAGAGAGGGAAGAATTGTTAATCATGAATGACTGCTAATTTGCAATCTGCTATTAAAGGAGAGATTTGGAATGTTTATTTTACAAAACAAATTATTGTTATCAGTTCAATAATATGAACAGCTTTGTTACATTTGAGCACAAATTGAGACCCACCTCTTGTGTTTCTACTAAAGAAAGTTTGCAGCATCACAAACAGTTAAGACTTCAGAGTCTAAATTTAATTATCTAAATTCCTTACAAGAATCTGAAAAAAAAATGCCTAGTTAATTTCAAAACTCTAGGAGATTTTCAGCTTGGATGCTCAATACGACTGCTGTTCTTGCACTTCAAAAGGAATCTGTTGAACACCAGCGCTTCAATTCTCTGCTCATCACTGGATAAAACAAAGGTTGAAAAATTTTCTGTTTAGTCCAACAGAACAGAATACAGTTTACTCTGCTAATAGTCCCTGTATGGAGAAAATACTCTCCTTTGGGAACCTGAAGCCCTAGCCAACATACTAAAACTGGTCCAAAGATGTGCTCTTTTTTCTTTATTCTCTCATAGTTCCCGTATCTGCAAGCAGGCCTTGCAGCAAAAGCTGACACGTCCTTCTCTTGCACTGCTCTTCTAACAGGAAGAGCAAAGAGGAAGGAAGATGAAGCAAAGCAGATCATGTACTGAATGTTACATTTTAGAGGGCAGGAAAAAAGCAATTGGTGCTGCCACGTTCAGAAATGGGAAAGGGGGACCGAGTCTCTGTTTTCTCAGCAGCAACTTCTGAGAATCAAAGACCAAAGAGTTTCACTGCCAGACAAGCTGATGCAACCTCAGGAGCTGTAATGATAGCAGCAGGAGCTCCTTGTAAGAGAAAAAAAGGATGTATTCAAGAAGAATCATTTTGTTCATGGGAGCAGACTTGTGTGACTTGCTCAATTAGTAGGAAGTAGGACAACTGATCTGTTTGGTGCACTTTTGTTCCAAGTCCAACGGGTCCTAGACATTTAATTACTTGGGAACAAGAGCTGGTCCATCCTCCATGTGTCTGTACTTACATATGAACAAATTTACAGCACTCCCAGAGAACTGCCTAGTGTATCACAACATAATAAGGACAGAAACCGAGGAGAAGAGGATACAGAAAGTAACTTCCAAGGTTTATTATGTTAAGATCGAATTTTCTTTGCTCGGTGGTATATACTCTTACTGCCACACATCAGGGAGAGAATAATACAACCCAAATTTAGCCTAACATTTCATCTGAAAGCTCACAAAGACAAAACCAACACAATTAGGAAAACCAGTCAGTAAAGAACATTCAAGAACAGGAGTCAAAACAAAAATGATGTAAAAAACAAAAATTTATCAAAATTATTTTAACAATAAACATGCACTCATATTAAGATGCCATTAGCAGTCTTAAATCTGATTCTTCAGCATGGATATATTACAATGACTAGAATATCCCTTACAGTTTCTCTAACAACATATAAATATTAAGTCATCTTTTCTTCCCTACAAATCTAAGAAATATGCAATGTCAATCATTCATGAACAGCTTACCTGGACTGCAGGTTCACCATGCCACAAATGAACAGACAACAATATAGTTCATCTGTAGTTTCTGTTTGACATGGTTGCCTAAACTCTACACTGACACCAAGCCTCACTTGCAGGATGCCATCCCATTTTATTGAGGCACAGAAAGCCGAGTGACTTGCTACAAACCTGAAAACAAGACACGGGTCTCCGACTACCTGTCTGTTAATCAGTATATTAAATATTTTGCTTTCCATAAATGTAAGAAGTATTACCATAATTCTGCTTTTGAACAACTGGGTCTTTTGTTCTTGACACTAAAGATAAAATTCATATCCTCAGGAAAGCAGCAGCTTTTGCAACCTGCACTTTAAAAGGATTATTCCCCACCTACCCCACCCCCAATTTATACATCCAGATGTAAAGAAAAGACACCCATCCTCAACCATCAATAATATGAACAGGATCTGGCAATTATCTCTATATAAAAAAATCATGTAGAAGTAAAAGAAACTATCAGAAAGTCTTTCCAAGCTCCAAGAATAGTTCATACAAAAGGGCTAATTATTGCTTGTAATTCATACATGAGAAGTAAGCCTGGGACAACAGATACAACACAGGGCTGGTTTGCACTTCCTAATAGTCACATCCTATTAATACTGCTGCAATGTCAAGCAAACACATTAACAGTAACATGGCACACTCTGAAAAGCTAATAAATTTTCTGGAATTAAAAAAACATAAATAAAATGTTAGAAGAATCATTCTGGTTTTAAAATATAAGCAAATAGGCAACATATCAAAAGCAAATGTTTTGCATCTCACTGAAACTAGAGCTGCTCTCACCACTAATGAGGTCACTGCATATGTATGTATTATACATGTTAGTCTCCCACTTCATATCAGGAGTGTGCTTCTGAAGGAAATCACTTGATCAACCCTTTTCACTGTACTTCAGTTTGTGCTGCAGAGTTGCCTTGGAACACACTAGCTGAGTTCCTTTGCATGAAACTAAATCAGAAGATGCACTCCAGCCAGTTACGGACATCAAGCCATCAGAATCAGACTAGAGCAAGTAAAAACAAAAACACTCTGAAAAACACAAAGTTTGAACTGTACTCCAGTGCCAAGTGGACCAAATCCAGCACTATGTATAAATCTGCACTTACTGGGCTCCACTAGGTTCTAATGCAGACATATACCACAATCTCTCAACAAAATCTGTATATTTGAGTGGCACTGCTAATGTACGCATAGACACAGTAGTTATATTTCATATGTGCGCCTGTTCTCTCTGATTTTGCACTGATTTAATCTAAATGAATCAATTCTATTTTCCAACAGTTTACATTAGCGTAGAGTCAGTCTAAAGCAGCCATACTTTAGTTTAAAACATTCAATAGCTCCTAGTTTTAAAGGAAGAAACGTTTAGCAGCATATTTCAGACATGTAGCACAACCTTTGCCAACACTTCAAAGACTTATTTGGAAGATCTTAATTTACACTCTTGATCCTCTGCAGTCTCCATACCCAGGCAGGCTGGCATTTGACTTACGTACCTCTGCCTTCCTGCAGAACCCTCACACCAGATAATGTGATCAAATCAAAACTACTTTCCATACAATTATAAAACATAACAGGCCACAGCAAAAAATGTAAAACCTCCAAAGCAGCTCAAAGCTAATTAATTTCTATTACTAGTGAAAGAAGAACCACTTAACGTGTCTTTTCTTATTTAAATTACCATTGACAGCACCTGCTTTTTTTATTCTTGGGAAATCCTGCTACAATACTAGTTAAATTATGTAAGACTGTAGAATTTATGAAGATAAGGCAATTACCATTACAAAAACAATTCCAGGTTACAATGTATGGTGAAAAGAAAAGAGTTATGATGCTCTGTTAAATCATTCAGTGATGCATTACATACTTAGTTAATCCTTCTAGTTGTGAAAATTTAGGGCTAAATGGTGTCATTGTGTTCAGTAATTAATTATTTTGTTTCATTTAGTGGATACTTCATCATTATTGTTAAGGAATAATGCAACTTAATGAACAGCAAATGCACAAGCCCATGTGCCAACCATGTAATATATATAAATGACCAACAGGAGGCAGGAGAAATGACTGAATCCCCAGCAACATCAGAAGTAAACTTTGTTATTATAGTAGAAGGCATCTCCTGGTACCCAGATGTTCTGACCTCTCTGACAAAACAAAGTTTATTCAGAATTTCCTGCATGTACTCTTCTTACAGCAAATCTAAGTACCTCTGTGGAAAACAACAGGCCTGGACTCGCATCTGCTAACCTGCCTGTACTTAAAAAAGAGATTGCCCATCCATAAATATACCTGGTATGTGGAACATGGTTCTAAGTAAAACAACTGGAGTGTCTGAACAGGCTTTGCTTCCAGACTTCAAAGAGAAAGGATTTTCCAGATACGTATGAAAGAGAGAATGCACAATTCTGTAAATCTTTGATTTCCTTTCACAGGAATGGCAGAGGAGAACTTTTCTTGGAATTTTAGATTTTTCTTCTTCCTGCCACAAACTTTTCCACCTTCAGAAGATAAAGGCTGGACTCCAGTGCCAAGTGGACCAAGAGTGAACATCAGATTGAGGCATAAAACCATGGACATCCATGTTCCTTTAAGCTGATCATAAATATAAGTCTTCAGCCCTCTGCCTGGGTAAATGGCAGCCATCACATTGAAGAGCTAACCCTGTGTTCAGAGGGAGCTTCCGACTGAGAAGTCTAACACTGGCTAGCAAGTGTTGCTCTTGCTGGCAGAGAACGCTCTCGCTCAATTTAGAAGGCACGCTTCTTTGGTATTTTGTACTAAAAAAGCATACCAAGAATTTAACAAAAATTATAAAACAGGAAAATTTCTGTCTTAAAGTTGTGATTGCAGCTGTCTAAACTGCAGCATTACATTGTCTGGAAGAACCATGCTATACGGAAAGAAGCAAGGGAATGATCTTTTCTGAACTGGGTACCTTCATCCTCTGAACTGCTCGCTGCCGGAGTTCACTTGAAAACACATTAGGAACCAAAGGTGCTTTGGTCAACAATTTGCTGCAAAGGAAAAAAATTCCTAAGACAGAAAGGTTTGAAATCCTCAGTCATACTGATGTTAGAAATTAGGATCTTTTGCATGCATATGTGGCTGTTCAGATGCTCACAGCTTACATTTAAAGGATTCAATAGGAATGTGAACTACTTTTTATGGTAGGAAATTGCTAAACATAGGCAAGAAAATGAGATTTTGGTCAAACAACAGATGGTAACTCCAGATAGCCAGAAATATTTGCAAACCTCATATAAAGGTAGCTTTTGTTTCATTCTAGTTCAACTTCTGTTTAATAGGAACAGACAACAAAACACACAAAGCACCTCCTCTATTCTTTACCAAAGTATCCAACAACTTGGGTCTGTACGGCCACACATACAAAACAAATGGAGAGAGACAACAGATGGAGAGAGAGACCCAAGACAACTTCTTGGTACAGACTTTTCTTAGGTTAGCCATAAAATAAAGTAGCTTGTGTAATATTTACTGCCAGGATCCCATGCGAAAAAATAAGCAGCTCCTTTTAAAGCCCTTCAGAATTGAACATCATATCATAAGCTTTTCTATTGTCCACAGCAGTACTAGTCTCTACTTGAAGCAGCTCACCTCATTAATGGACACAATTTTACATGGCCTTTATTTAAATATTTTTTGCATCTTTCAAGACAATCTCCTCTGCCATGTCCTTCTCAAATTTGCGGCAAAGGAAAATACTTATTATCTGTATTAAAGATTTAGATGTTAAGAAACAAACTTAATATTTTTTCTACTTTAAATTGATTACTTTCTACTGGCCTCAATCTCCCCATAGTTCAGGCTCACATTTCAAAGCTGCCTGATGTCTCCAGAATCAGGATCTGGTCTCTCTATAGGATGTCTCAGTGAATATTTATTAACAAGACTGGAGGAAGCAGCCTCTGTATTAATCTTCTTCTGTCAAAAAAGAGAAGGCCAGCAAGGAACCTGTGGAGCAGTCAATAGATTTGCCTTTCTTAACGCATTTAGGAAGGTTTAAGTCAACTTTCCCCAGTAGTAATTAATAAGAAGCTTGTCCGCTGTTCTCAATGGCAGCGGTGTTCTTTGAATCTTTGTAGATTTAGAACAAATATTTCTTAAGAGAAATGGCACTTGTAGGAAATGATCCAGTTATCTCGCACTGAGGATGCAGCCAGCAGTCACATAAAGTCACACTGAATTTAAAAAAGCCCCAAAAAAACACACAAAAAGTTGTGCAGTATGAAACTGCATAAATGGGCAATTTTCATTCTTTTTTTTTAAATCTGAAAACCAATCTGAAATTGGTGAAATCTGAAAATGGCCCATCTAATAGATTCAGAGGGTGCTATTTTTAAGAGAGTTTATTTTTGGAAAAGTAATTTGGGGGAAATGTAATCCAAAACAAACTTTCAGAAAAAAAAGCAAACTGACATCCTCTAGAAATAAGCGATGATAATAACCTGTGGATCTTAAGGCAATTTGAAAATATGAATTAATTTGTGAGGAAGAACATAGTTTTACTTTTAAAAAAACCCACACATTTATTTATTTTTATAACCGTTCATGTCCAAAGGGGACTAATACAATCATCTGAAACTGGCTCATGCATAGCAAAGGCGTTTCTTCAACAACTAATCTCCCATCTGCAGAGCCAGCTGCAATCCCTTGTTAAATGTAACTGCCTCTTACAAAGATTTTCTGAATGTAGCATGGAAGTGCAGGGAGTTGTATGAGGTTACACACACACAACAAGGGCTGGGCGGGAGCTGGGGGGGAAGAAGGAAAACAGATATATTCTTTTGACTCTTATATGTAGGTACAAGCAAACAGATACTCTTTCTCTTCAGAACTTCTCTGAATGACAGCATTCGTTTGATTTGGAAAAACTTTACTCCCAGAAGAGGAGAAGCAGATCATGGTCACTTCCATTAATATGCCGTGCTGTCGAGTCTTAGAGCTGGACAACACACAAGGATCATGGAAATCCAAAAAAAAGGCACAGTAGTGAGACAGGAATACAAGAAGGAAAGCAACATGCTTAAAATAGTATTATCAAAATTCCCATTCACCACTCACACAGCAGCAGATGAGTTCAGGGTGTTTGCAAGAGCAAGTGGGTCTCCTGTCCAGCCTCCCCACAAGAATAAAAATGTAGTTATGATGCCTTCTGAACCCCTCTTTGTCCCTGCTCATATCAACTTTGTGAATTTGAAAAAAATGGTGTGGACAAGTGAGTGCCAGTCATAACTTCCTTCAAATGTGTCCTGCCAACTCACTTGGAACATTTTTCCTAAGAGACAAGGATTAGCAGGTTAATCCTTCTCTCTGAATACTTTTCTTAAACCCTTGGCATTATTTTAGTGCATCTTTTGTGATACGAATAAATATGCTACAGAACAATAGACTTTCAGGACCTATTCTCCAAAGTTTTATGAACATCCATGCTAAGAAACAAAGATATTTCAGTAATTTTCACTATAAGAGAGCCAGAAAGCACTTTCTACCTTGTTTCTATTCCCCAGCCTCAAAGTAAGACTCTCTTAGCAATTTAGATAGAGCAGGCCAAAGGAAAGGGACATTTGAATTATTTTTCAACATTCTACTTAAATTTTCATAGCAATGCTCTAAAATTCACTTGTGCACCTGCCACGTTGCAAATAAATAGATATCTTCATATTTGCTATTTCTGTCAATAGATATATTAACTCTGCACTGGATAAAAAGGGCAGATTCAGAAATATGTCTAAGCATGCATATCCTGTACTTTTCCCCACCCAACTCAAGTGTGCATATCACGCCAACTCTCAATGAATACCCTTGACCTGCTGCTTCCCTATCAATAGCAAACTGACTATAGACCTCTCCCCACTTACGCATCCTCTTATAAATAGGACCAAACCTGGCCAAGTTCAGGCTGCAGTAAGGTAAGGGGCCAGGAAAATAAACAACTGAACCATAACAGTTGATAGGATAAAACATTGGGTACATTAAGCAAAATCATACTGATTTACTAAATCCTCACTAATTCATTGTACTTGTTCACAGAGAGATGGGTGGACACAAGGCAACCTCTACTCATGAGCAAGGCAGTCTATACTTGTTCCACAACATGCAGAACTGCACTTCACTGTAGACTGAAAGAACCATTTTCAAATTCACTCTTGAAGTCTTCAGTTTTAAGCTTTGCCAAGGTAATCAAAATGCAGGGAACTGCACAACTGGGCAGAACATCTTCCTTCCTATCAAGGCAGATGGCATTATGGTGAGCATACTGCACTGCCTGAACATGCATTGGTCATCTAGGACATCCTAGAACAGAAGAGAAGGGGCAGAGGAATTATATTAAATGAAGCATTACGCTTAACTTAAAGACTAATTTCTAAAATTCCTGTTCCGATCACTTTGTTTGCAAGTGGTCAGACCCTAACAATACAACCCAACTCTAAGCTAGGTTTCAAGGGGAATGAGGAGGTTGCTTTTTCCCACCAGGAGGATGAAACGATAAGCCCGCTGTGCTGGCATAACTTTTACTTGAAGATATTAATAACATGTCAGATGATGGGATGTGCTGAATTCTAAATACTCATTTCTCCTCTATGAATGTGCAACACCCTTGTTTAGTAAAGCGCAAACCTGCTACTGCACTGAATCCTTCTGCAGCATCTTATGAAATACAAGAGGCATCTTTTCCCAATAAGGTGACTAAGCTCATTGACAGTAAAAGTAAGGATGTGCTGCTTTACTTGGGTTTAGATTAATCTACTTATTACCATTTTAATTTTTTTCCCTTATTATTTGTTTCTAAATTCAAGACACAAACTAGAGTACAATCCATTGTATACTCTCTAGCTTGTGTGTCCAAATCATTCCAAACTGATTTATCCAGAAAGGTCACAGATTTTGCAGTCTATACGGCACTACTACCAGTGTTTCCAAATTCAGTTACTAATGTGGACAAGATACTTCTAATCATAAAGAATGTTTCTTTTCTGTCCTTTGAGTTCTACATGATGATCTTTAACACAAAAATCACAAAGAGAGAGCCCATAAGCTAGGGAGTCTAGACCAAAGTACCATGTGCCTATCAACTCTCTCACATCCTCAGACAACTAACATTGGCTAAAATGAATAATATTCCACAATTGTTATTGATTTATGACTAATTTTAGAAAATTAAATGAAAACAAAATTTTCTCTTGTTATTTCTTGCTATTTTTTCTGTTGCTTTATTGCAGTAAAGACCCGGGCTGGACCATGGCAAATACTGCGAGCTCTGCAAACCCAGATGGGAAATGCAGGAGGAAGATAAATGAAAAAACAAACCAAAACAAACCAGAACAAAACCAACATAGAAGATAATCAACAGATTCATTCTCCAAGATAAGTCTCGCAGGGCAAAGGAAGTTAATGTTGGAATTTCAGATTTAATCCATTCCGAGCAGGAAGAGCAATCACTTTGGCCTTAACCTCAGCTTTGAAAACGCTGTTTTGCATACATGCTGTTTCAACATTTCTGGGTTGCAATTCAGCATCAAATAATCAATATTCAAGCCTGTTCCCCTTGCAGCCTCCCTGACACACCAGACTGAATTCCACCTTCTACAAGAGCGCTGACACCATTTGAAATTGAAGAACAAATTTTGCATATCTTCCTGTCTTAAAGAACGTTTTTGTGCAATACAGATGATGTTATGAATTTTTGTAAGTTGCTGGTATATGCGCACCTACAGATCTGGTTCCATTCTTTCGATCGGTATGACTGCTTCCTGTGTTTCTCAGACGCATAGGGACGCAGTACAGTAAATGTGAAAATTCAGACAGTGATAAAATTTACCATGTAAAGAAACATTTACATGATTAAACTAATAGTCTCTGTATTATTTTTTTTTAGCAGACTTTTTGAGAGGATTGTCTCAACCTTCGGTGCAGCAGAGCTGCCCTGATCAAAAATCCAAAGATTTTCTGCTGTTTTAAAACTGATTTCTGGTACAATGATAGGTATACCATCTTTTTACAGCTGGCATGCACTGGAAGCAATCTGCAAATATAATTCCATGAGAAATTACTTTATCTTCATTCAGATAAGCTCTTTGCCATCTAGAACACTGCTGTAATGCCCGAACTTCAACTGGGAGTTCATTAGCAAAATTTCTGCATAACAGGAACATACTTGAAAATATATTTAGACAGGTGTAAAACAGACAGAATTTATCATCTCTGTTTTTTCGCTAAAAACTTCTCAAACATACACAGAAAATAAACCATAAGGGAGTAAGATTTATTCTATTTTACTGCAAAATCCTACTTCAAAATTTTCAGGTCTTTTTATGTCCTTGTTTTTTGACATTAATGCATTTCCTAGATAAAAGTGATTACAAACTGGATGTCCTAGTTAAGGAAGGCAAAATTCAAGGTTTACAGTGAGAATCTGGAGAGAGAGGTACAGCGCCAATTACATTTTCTGTGTTCATTGAGCACATAAAGAGCTTAGAAAAAAATCAACAAGACAAGGCTATGCTGTGGCTTTCTCCAGAGATGTACCCAGGCTGCATTTTTTCGCCACTCACTTGGGGTTTTCCTGGTAGCACTGAAGGTACCTGTGACAATTTCCTGAACTGCGTGACAAATTTAAACAGATTATTTTAGAGTAAAACACAAACTGTGTGATCAGCTCCTAAAACACTAAAATAACCAAATCAAAAAAACATCAAAAAAAMCACAAAACAAAAAGCCAACCTAGAATCCAAAGGAGGCAAGGTATGAGCAGAGCAGAGACAAAGCTGTTCTCATGTCTGCCAGATATCTCAGGATGTGGGCTCTTTGTACATCTTCAGCGAAAAGGCACTTTAAGGCCTTCAAGAATTTATAGCAGATCAAAAATGGAAGGCATTCCAAATCAAGAAGTGTGCTGTATCACACACACACACAAACAAAAGAAGTAAAATATCAAAGGATGTGACTTAACCTCCACTTCTCAACCCTATAAAGCTCACCATTCTTTCAGTATGTCTTTTCTTATCTTGGTGTTTGACTCATCTTTGATAAAGAGATTGCTTCATCTTTACATCTTAGAATCATAGAACCATTTAGGTTGGAAAGGACCTTTAAGATCACCGAGTCCAACCGTAAACCTAACACTGCCAAGTCCACCACTAAACCATGTCCCTAATCACCACGTCTACATGGCTTTTAAATACCTCCAGGATGCTTTATTTTTGAAGCTTATAGCCCTCATTGGGAACAAATTTCCATGAACTGAGCCTAAAGGTTTTCCGATGCAAGATATTTAAACAGCAGGAATCCACCAAAAAAAGGCCGTGTTTACAAATTCTACATATTTTCCAGTACATTGAAGACATATTTGTTCTGAGTAATTCTTCAGAATTCTCAATGTTTTGCATTTTTTAGCAGAAAGACTAAGCAGGGCTAAACAAATAAATAGGATTTGCTCTCTGGCAAGTCCTATATTTTTGCAAACCAGACATACCAGCATTTAAACACACGTTTCGGTAAGAGAAACACATCTGCTGTACATAACTGTTTATTCTCCTCTTGTGTATGTCCAGCCTCGTCCTAAACTAACGCATCCCCAATCCCACCTGCAAGTCTTGGGACTTTGTTTCGCAGGTTGTTGAGGAATTTCTCTATGTGACATTGCTTCCTCCTGTTTGGAGTGCTTGTACAGACAAGAATCATCAGACCAGCTTCCAAAACACATGGGATTCTGCAGGAATGGGCCTGAGTTGAGAGGACAGTCAGAACGCTACAGTCTTAACAAAGAGATGTATTACCACCCTTACCTCCTATGAATAGTGTTCCACACTGTAAGTCGTCCACAATGGGGCAGGTTGCAGAGTAAAATGCTGTCCAGCATGAGACATTAATTAAGCCAATTTTCCCTTCGGTGTTAACAAGTACTTTGGAACTCACCGCATGGCCTAACTAAAAACAAAATGCTGTATCTGGGAACATTTTAACAAAGATCAAGCAACTTCAGAAAAAAATATGGCAGCTTCTGCTYGGAACAAGAGAAAAATTGCGTTAGCTATCTTAGAGCACTTGCTTTCTTCTCCCAGCACTCAGGACATCTGTAACAACGCTGAAGTATTTTGTTACAGGTGTATCCCACGTAATATGCTTGTAGCCATGCTCCAGATTCCAAATCTGTGCTTGCAGCTTCCCCAGTTCTCAGTTTCCCACATGGCAGCAGAAAGATGTATAAGAAAGAGAAAGCCATTTTGACATAAAATCCCTGGAAAAATTACTTAGGAAAATCCATACAACACGAGCACTGTCCCACTATGCAGGAAATAAAACTAGCATGTAGCCAAAAGCTTACTGCCTGTACTGCAGACTGTGCTAAGGTACATAACCCTACTGGAGGACCCAGATGTCTTCTGTGTACCAGGTGCATGTCTGCAGCTAAACCTGCACTAAAAGGTCTCCTCCCAGTCTGGGCTGACTCTGGCTCCCACTCAGCCAACTGAAATGCTCCTAGCAGTCTTTAAAACCACCACAGGTCTCTGGACTAGCTGTTGTCAACCATCCTGGAACAATACTCAACCTTCTTGTGGAAGACAAACACAGCTGGTCAAGTCAGAATGTCTTAGCAACTACCAGATCTTCTTGTCACTATAAAACATTGACAACATCAGTGACTAATACTGGGGTGTCTGCAGAATATTCAACTTAGTATTCACCATTTTCTAAAATCACAAGAATTCCCACATGTCATTATAGTTCAGCAGAGAGCTACTACAACTCCTTGCACAGCGGCTCTTTACACGGGGTCTCTGACCACCCTACCCTTACTCAGTCTGCAAGAGCTCCTGTATGTGTGGTGTTGCCCCACGGTTCCCCTCAGCAGTACTGAAATAGTTAAGGTCACAACAGAGTGGTGCTATGTAAAGGAGAAATTTCCCTGTCCTTGCCTAAGTGAATGGCTGGGATTAAACTGACAGCCCACCTTAGTGATGGTGGAATAATTGGTTGTTCAGCTCTGTCCTTGTCAGAGCTCTGACAGTTCTGCAGATGTCCTGCTCAGCTCTCCAAAGGTTAGCCTCAGCTGGAGCTGGTGTTCATTAATCATTCCTTCCTGACAGGACTCAGAGCAGCCCACATCTGCCACTCTGTCCCCCTCAATCCCTGTCTCACCCAGCTTGTGTGTAATCACTGCTGGTTTTCTTAAGAGGATACTTGATAAGGGAATACGCATTTAACTACGAGACACATGGCGTTGCCTTCTCTCTTGGTAATTCTTTCAGCAAAGGGTCAGTAATGTGCATTCAGTGTCTTTGTCCAAGACAATCCAGTACAAAAACAGTGAACTGTGGACTGGATGTACAAGAAGTATACAGTATCACAGTTTTTTTACACTGTCTATAATGCCCTCGTATAACCTAAATTTTCGGCTTAGTATCATACTCACACTGAAGATGGAAGGACATGGTATCATAATAACCTTGCATGGGTACATGACAGCTGCAAACTGCACATGATTTGGAGGGACTGGAAAAAAAAATCATGCAACTATCTCACCGAGCAGTCGGGGAAAGAAAAGCTTCAGTGCATTCTTCTGATCTGGTCATTTTTTCCAACCAGTGGATCTCTCTAGACTATAATAGTTGCTTCACTGTCTGCTTCTGTACACAGTGACTGAAAAATCCTGCCACCAGCCTTGCTTTAACCCAGGTGAACTGGATAATTTTCAGAAGTTCACACACATGACTGATTTCTTTGGATTATTCTGACTGTTTTTATCAGATTCACCCATGATTAGTAGGCAGTTTAGAAAAATCAGAGAAAGAGAACTACTAAGATATTTCCCAGCAATTTCAAGTATACACAGCACCTAATGCCATATGACCAATGCCAGAAGACCTCCAACATGAACAATTTGGCAGCATGGGACTTCTCTACTTGCACCACAAAGAAATGAAAGCAGTTGTAAAGCATACAGCCTTAACAAACCAGTCTCTAAAGTTTGTTAGCCATATACGTGTAGGTTTTAAAAAGAAAAATACGAAGCTGGATTGTGGTTCTGCATAGCTCATGCCCTCCCAACCCACAAGAAAACCTAAGTGGGTTCTGAAACAGAAAGCCAAATGGAAAACAGAACACAGGTAAGGAAGGCAAAGGAATCCCTCTCAGAAAACCAGAAAAAGTGAAGAACATAAATCATCACTACTGTCCCCCAGAGGTTCTATGGGAGTTTTTTTTCAGTTTAACTACTCATTAATGTGTGCCCCAGAATAAACTGTGCATCCTACAGTTAGACAAAAACACAAATATATTACTTATGAATCTTGATTAAATTAAAATAAGCATCAGCACACAGACTGCCAGTGTATTATTGTTGCCAAGACTGTGTAAGATATGAAATTATTACCCACTTCACAATCTTATTACAAGATTGCCCACTGACTTTTCTCAGGGTGCTGCTGTTCATATGTGAGCATTGCAGGAATCATCATTTCAAATAATTGATTAACTGTCTAGTCCACAAAGTTTAAAAAGGAACAAACAAGGACATTAAGTGATTAGCATTCTTCCTTTTAATTTGCAAATCCTGTCTTCACAGCTAAAAAGCCAAATGCCTCAGGCTCCATCCCAGGCACACAGATCCCAACAAGCTTGACAGTAGAAAGAAGGTGCTACAGACACACATAACTGACATGCTGGATTATAGCAATCAACACATTGACCATTAATCACAACTGAATGCTTTACAGTGCACTTACAGAATGGCAGTGGGCCTGTTCCAGAAGGTAGCAGCAGCAATGCTGAATTTCAAACTGTTGAGCCAACCACTAATGTGATTTTGTCAACACAAGCAGTTATAGCTGTGGATCTTCAGTTAACTCAAGTAAATTTTGGATTTAGATGAAAAGAGAAAAATCTAAGTAATGGACTGCCTTTCCAGTTCCACAACACTGACTTTGCTAGGGAAACTTAAGTAATCAAACCCGGTCTAAATGACATACTCATAACGAGAGTCCCCATCATGTGTAGCTGTTCTCCCAGGGGGCATTAGAAACTTTCAATTGCTCTGCTGACAATGCTTTGTGGTGCTGCCTCCAATGGATGTATCAAATTTAACAACATCAGAAGAGCAGGAGAAGGTATAACCACTTGCAAACCATTTTGAATTTCTGCAGGATTGAGAGTGCTTATCAGTCACAAAAAGATGTATGCTCCATTGCTGGATGGTACATTAACATCTCAAAAACTATTAGCAGTTCTATCAACCATGTCAATAGCCCCATTGCTGGGGACTGTACAAGGACACATAAAAAAAAGCTTATACTATAAAGGGACTAAAACAGATGAAGAGCAAAATTGAAACAGATGAGAACCAATCCCATTGCTTTATGAATTATCTTCTCATCACTATTATCCCTATGCATTGCAGTAGTGCCCAGTTAATGAGTCACTCAAATGCAAAACAAAAAGTTGGGCAATGACCGCTGGTTTGAGAAAAATTTTGGTACCACAGGAACAGATCCAGTAGAATATGGCTACAACTGCTGTCCATAAACATTAAGCAACAGTCAGTCTCAAAATCTTCACTATGTGTATGTATAATTAAAAGACCTCCTCCTAACAAAGGATGTACATGCTATCTCTCTAATTTTCCTTGAGCCTACTGGGAGCCACATAAAATGATTAAATGAGTAAGGCATGTTTTTAAGTCAGTAAGAATTGCATTTCTGTCATGATTTAACAAGAATCCTACAGGCTACTGAATTACTTGAGCAGCTGCATTAGATTATCTAGTATTCCAGCACAAAATATTGTCATTTATTTGTGTATTCTCAATGGCAACTACAGAAAACGAGGAACACTATTTCTTGTTTTGAAATTTAGCTGTGTCCCTGCCTTTCTGCTTCCTGTACTTATGCTCCCCCACCTTGCCACACACTTCACTTATCAGTAAAATGGACTTGCAACACTGACATATCTGAAGAACACTTTCAGATTCTTAGACCACAGACAAGTAGAAAGATCTGTAARTTCAATTACTTTTATTATTGTGCTCCCCCTGCTGGTTCTAAAAAAATCACTGTTGGACAAAAATTATTTGCAGAACTATGCTGATGTCTGTGCTTACTATTCTGGTTTACTTACCAATACACAAAAGCTGGACTCTGAAAATGCCCCAATATCTTGGCTTAAGTTTTTTAAGATTCAGAGGAAGAGATTTCTGGGTTTTTCCAAAGACTGAGAAAGAAATCCTGAGAGCAAGGTGCTACCTAATGCCTACTAAAACATTGCAAACAGTTGCAGAAACAATGCTCTCTTACATAGGAGCAGAAAGCTTTCTCCACAGAGGACACAGTATTAAGACAGCCCAGCACGCAGGAGAGAGACTCCTCTGGCACTTGTGATCTTTGTATAGATGGAGTTGTAGGGATAAAGACTCCAGAAGGTGTTAGGTGAAGAAAAGGGTGTCCCTTTAAACCTTAATTGTGTGGCCTGTGGAAAAGCAGCACTACGAAAAAGTAGACAATGGCATTGCCAGTAATCCAATTAAAATCACTATGATGCAAGTAAAACACAAGAGATTATCTCGTATGTTCCATTCCTACATCTTCTCCTTTACCCAGTCCTTCTGTCCTCTGAAAATAGGTGTAGGTCTGTAAAAATAAAACAAAACACACAAGTATGATGGTTCTTTAGGTAGTGACAAGAGCTACCTGCCTCCAGACACTGGCAAGACCTGGCATGTTTAGACATACTCCATCCTGTCACAAAATAACTCTTGACCAAAGACTCATTTCAGTGTAAAATGACATATTGGGATAATCAGAACGAGTAAGCTTGCCATGCTCAAACAAGCTGTCTCCTCGCTGGTAAACACAATTAAAGTTTTTAAGTTCATTTAGAGAAAGCAGACAACAGGAATATAACAAACTTAGCCCTTTTATATGTGGGGTYGGGGTTTTTTTTCCCCTTTCTGGTAAAAATGCCAGTTTCACACTGCCCTCCCCTTTCCTCCACTTTCACTTAGCTATAGATAGGCATCAGAGTCTTGATGCAGAGCTGTCACTTACTTATTTTGGTGATCATATATACTACCCTCAAATGCCCCAAAGCATCAACTGAGAGAATTCAAGTCATATCCGTTCAAGTAAACTGCAACACACAAACCCAGTTTCTCAAAATACATAGAGATTGTAGAGCAACAAGCATCGTGCACATTTCTCGTTGAAAGGTTTCTATATTCAGTACGTTTAATATTGTATTGCATTGTCCCTACAGTTCCTCCATGGGGAAATTCAAAACTCAACTGGACAAGGCCCTTCAGCAGCCTGATCTACATTGGACCATCTCAGAGCAGTGGGCTGGACCAGCTAACCTTCAGAGGGCCCTTCCCACCTATATTATTCCGTGGTTTTATGTTTTGTTGAAAGTTCAGCCTGGGTGGAGATACTGAAGTTGTGAATTTTTTTGGTTGTTGTTGGGTTTCTTTGTTGTTTAATTGCAATTCATTATTGATATGGTGACTAAAAGCTGAGAAGATTTGGAATTGTTTACCAATATGTATTGCTAAAAACTGCAGATCTGCTTCTTGTGTTGAATGGCAGAAATTTTTTCTTCACATACAAATCCTCTGTTTTGCAAATGTTATAGAAGACAATATGGTTTTTATAGCTTCTAATATAAAAACTGGTTACTGATTGTCTATGAAAATAAACCTGAGCTGACATTCAAAGAGGGGTTAGACATAATCCAAATTACAATTTTTGGATGGCTATCTAACATCTTGTCTATGCAAAAATGTCATATGTTAAATGGCTTGGAAACCATGACAACACTAGCTGTCTAGAGCTCACACAAGCTTAATCAAGCCATAATCAAGGGTTTTCTTACATGATTGTCCATTATCTCCTTCTCAGTCAGAGATGCACATTACTGGAGTAAAAAGATCAGAGTGGAATCACCAGCATTAATTACATGCTGGACTAGATCTGTCTTCCTTAAGGAGCTGTCAAGAAGAACTTGGAGTACTTCTAGGACATTCAGAGGAGTCCTGTACTGATTCTACACAGGCTGTAAACCAAAATAAAAAGTATTAGCACAAGTCACTGTTACTGAAAATATATTAAGTTCCTCATATTTGATTAAAGTCTATTCAACTGTGTGAACACAGATGCATTCCATAAAGACTACTACGTCCTTCTGATGATGAGAAGGTACCTAAAAATATAGCACAGGTGATATGTGTTTACCATGAAGAACAAGGTTTTAGACTAGATCATTCCTGTGTATATTTATTAGACTAAAGGGCTTGTTGATAGCAGCACAGTAATTTGAAGCCTGTGTTGAAGAGAAGTAAAACTTTTTTTCTTTGTAAGTTTGTTTGAAAAGGCACAATCTTCTTCAGTCTTATTCTTTAGGTAAACTTCCTGAACCAATTCTGGAAGCTCTGACCAAGTTAAGAAAGAARGAGGTCTCTAAATACCTATTTTTTCTATGCCCAAAAAGAAAAAGAACTATTTTTTTTAAAAATCAGCAACTAACGTATGGACTTGATTAGTAACTTGGAATCCTTAAACACTCTGAAGTTCAGCAATACAACAACATAGCTTTCGAGGTAGAAACTGTGAAAGATGTTGTCAGTAAAGAAGATAAGAGCATAACAAATCATGAACCAGTTATATGACTTTCTTTGCAGAAGTTACAAATATCTAATCCCCCTGCCGTGTCTGATTCACAAAGGTTATCCTACAACAGGAAAACAAACAAAAAGGGGTAGAGCTCCTCAGAACCAGAGCAGAACCTCATTAACTAAAATACACAGATACAGCACAGAGCATCCAGATGGAAACAATAGTAAGTTTAGTGAATACACTGTGGACCATGAGGAGACCAAATATGGCAATGAAGACCTGAGGAGACAAATGCACGTACAAATGTACGTACAGAGAAAAGCATGTAAGAAATATGTTCTGCAAGTGCTGAAACTGTAAAGAGACACATAGTCCTCCAGCTGCTCAGTATTTAATACGAATGTACAACGAGGCTCAAACAACGCGAGTGAAAAGAGAAAACAAAAAAAAAAAGAACCATACCACGTGACGTGACTTCTACAGCCAATAAAAGCTACGCAAGAGCAAATAAATAAATATGAACAACAATTGTGAAGAGTTTGTGAACTACTCATGGATTTTTCATGAGATGAAAAAGAAATTTGTCAGACAAATTATTTGTTCTGAATTATTCACTCAGCTGTAATTATGGCCATTGGCAGGCAGAGAAACCAGTAACTGATGATTTCTGAGCTTCTCAGCAAATCCTTCATCAGAAGACCATGATCTCGAGAAAAAAAGCCTTTTTGCTGAACTTGTGAAGTCATACATTGTTTCGTTCAGGCCACTGCTCTGGACAGTGACGCTAGGTCAAGATTTTGTTCTTGTTGAAATCATAGCCTTAGACACCTTATCATATGGCAATTTCCCTTCTTTGCAGTCTACGCTCTGCTCTGCCAAGGAAGCAAATATTTCAACAGGGGGTTGCTTTCTTTCACCTGTATTACACTTCAAGGAGGTAAATACTGTATTATTAACGAGATATTGCAGTTTTCTCCTCCGTTTAAGTTTCCTAACCATTTTAGTGATCCCATTGTCTGTACCATGGAGCAGTGCAAGGGACACAAGGCCACATTTTATCTCTTGAAGTAAAACCATGGAGGGCATCATGCCTCTAGATGACAGTGGGTCACAAAGGAGCCCTCATCATGTCTTCCGAGAAATCAGGAATCAGAAATCCGAGAATAGAGGCTGGCAGCACATGAGCCTTGCATTTGTCTGTTTCTACATTCTTGCATTTTTCTACATGAATGGGCACACTGGAGAGCATTTAAATTAAAATTTTTACCTGCTAGATTATCTATAAATTGCTCCACAGAAAGAGCATATTATGACACAGGGATTTCTGTACCATGATTACCATACACTGTCCCCAACAGACACAAGCTTTCCCCTGTATATGCACATAACTACCAAGCTTCTGCCCCCTAAACCAGTCATGGCGCTCAAGTAAAAGGAATTTTTTAACTTCTGCTGTGCTGACTGTAAAAAGCTGGGAGATATGTACAAAAATTCCAGTTTTACATCTAATGTTACTGACTCGATAATAAATGAGTTATAATACTTCCTCACCTCAGATATTTTACCTATTAATTGTAAAAATAAAGTAAATAAAGTGAGAATAAAATAAAAAATAATATACACTTTCTTTTTACTGGGAACATTCTKTTTTACATATGATATCCTAGAAACTTTGCCAAAAGCATCAGAAACTTGCGAGTTTTATTTTCAACTTCACAAAATACTAAGCATTTTATAAGAATTTATTTACAAAAATCAAATAATTCCGTGTAATGACTATTCAGAGTGATTCACTCTGTCTACACTAAAAGCCTTAAACCTCTAGCAAATTCCAAGAAGCACTCTAACATGCCTTTCTTCCACATGTGAAAGTCCTAAATCAGTTAAAAATTGGGCTCCAGAGAGTGTGTTCTGCCACTCCAGAAATATTGCAGTAGCATTCAAGACAAAAGTCCTTCTACTCTGCAACAAGGTAGACACACACACAAAAAATCCTAGGCTCTCACACTCGAACAGATGTTTCCAATCTTTTTCTGTTCATATGAAAAGCAGTCTTGCAGTCAAATTTCATAAAAACAAGTGATTACATCAGTTCCTTCCCCGTCCTATGCATCCACTGATTAAATTACTCAAATTTACAATCCTGCTTCCAGAGATTTTTTCCACAGTTTTGCCCACTTTTCAGTCCTCGCACCTCTAACTTTTCACGTGCTGAAAACTTTTTCCTCATCTACCTGTTCAAAACATAACCAAAAAATTAAAAGGTTGTCCACTTATAAAATTTCCTTTTCATGGGTAGACTGATGAGGTGAGGCATTTGAAGACTATCAGAAGCTAATTGTTCCCTCACATTTCTCTGTCATTTAAATCCCTCGAGGGTGACCAGGGAACAAGGAGACTTCTGCCCTCAGACTTCACAGAGCAGAGGCGGAAGGCACCTGTGCTCTCCTGCAAATGTACAATGCCCGAGACAAGATATTGCACAGCACAGTGTAAACAATAACACAGAGCACAGAACAACAAATAGAAAGAAGAATAGATTTTATATAACGTTAGAAGAGAAAATAAGACGTCTTCTAAACTACTTGCAATTTGTGATTAAGAAAACAGATAGTGTATAACACCTGTGAAAAAAAATTTTCTTGCTTCTCAGCCAGAACAGTGGTGATCAGTTGGGTTCAGTATAGTACAGCATTGTGCACACCAACTAGGAGAAGAAACAGTTACCACTAGAAAACTGCCTGCCGTGAGTATTGACTTAATGTGCCAAAAATTAGATTATGTGGATGCAGACTTAACACACTATTTAATAGAAAAGGCAAGCTTCAGAATTGTTTAGTATGTTCATGAAGACATACCTGCAGAGTATTTTTAAGAAAGAAAGAGTAGGCACAGACATGCTGCTCTTCTGATAGTAGGAGGTGGACTACAGCTAGGCCTCTCAAAAGAAATTCATTCAGAAGTGCAGAGTTGAGAGGAAAAAAAAATCTGGAAATCTGAAAGAATTTTTTTAATACTTCAAAAAAACAACAACAAAAAAAATCGGTAAGTAGATGTGTTTCTGCTCACTGGGAACATACTGGTAATAACTGCCACTTCCCCCCCCCCCCCCCTTTTTAAGTAAGAAATTGAATTTTTGTCATTAGATGATTATCTAACCAAGAGAATTATTACCACGAAAATCTCTTACAAAAAACAAACTAAAATAAACCAATAAAATGGTCACCTTGGGTGAAAAAACCCTGACTGATATTGTTTGTGAGGGTGTTATAATCATTAATTAGATACATTTCAAAGCATTACACAAAGCATTACATAAATGTGCGGAGTTGTATTTCTCACCCTGATCTGCTTGCGAAAATGGCCCAAAGAAACTTCTCATTGTCTACTTCAAGCTGATGCTCAGGCAGTTCATTGTATGTCTTGTCAATTTTTAAATGGCACTGTCAGGGCTTCAAACTGACAGGAATCATCCCAACTCTGAAGCTACATTCATAAACCTGAGTAAAAAGAAGCAATTTCAGGCAGCATTTGGTTTCTCTGAGAATGGAGTGACACAGTGCAGAACTGTATCACAGAATTTTTCTCTATCCTGGTGAGGAGTCTCAGGACGCTTACAGAGTGAAATAGGACTGAATAAAAGTAGAAAACCTGATGGTACTGCTACATAAGCAAGCTCACTATGATTTAAGTAAATAATCCAATAGCAACACCATAAAGTGTCAGGTTTGGGAATATAAGATTGTATTAAAATATGACATCTACAGCCAGGCACATATACATTTACACTATGCACAATTAAGTTGTGCATCTACATAAGAGACTCCTGAGTGCAGTTAGCCCATCAGCATGAGGGTTACCCTAGGTGACACCCTCTAGGGTAAGTCAGCTAGGAATCAAAGCTGCTACATCTTTGTTGCTAGCTTCTCATCGCTGTAATATTCTACCACCATTACAGCAGTTCCAGACAGACATGCCTCAATTTCTGTCTTCCTATAGCTTTGAAGTGCAAACCTCAACATGCTAGTATGTCCAAGCTCTCTGCACATCATTTTGAATGGTCTACTAATAATTGATTTAAGATCCCTCAACTAGTTTGTCATAGGCTTTTTAGAAGAAAAACAGAAAAAAAAAAGAAAAATAGACTGAGGAGATAAATCTATTATTACCTACTGTTCAGATGCCAAAATAGTTTATTGGCACTGCTAAGATGATCACTGMAAACCACACTTACTTCATGCTCACTGCATGAAAATGCAAATGATGTGATGGGAGGTGCTCTGTAACACTACCTGACTGGCAGTTCTGGAAAACAACTTCTTTTCAAGCAACTGATTTTGTGCTTGATGCTCTTAATAATAATGGGTGAAAGAGTTCAATTGAAAGTAATTAAAAAGCTTTCCTGTTTTGTGACAGTTTTACTCTATTCTATCCCACAACATTTTGCCATGGACAAAATTATCAACATTTACAGAAGAACTGTTGTAAAGAGTGTAGCCTTTACTGAGCCACAGATGAGAATACAGTACCCAACAATTCTAACTTCTTTCAGTAGATGTTCTGGAACCAACTGCCAAACACCAAAGGCTGTTTGTGAGAACCGAAGACCTCACTGCTTTGTAAATTTCTACTTCAGGAGTACAGCTTGCAAAACCTACAGATTTCAAACTCAACATGAAACTTCCCAGAGCCTCAAAAATCTCTCAGATTTGTCTGATTTTATCTACTGCGTCTAACAGTTACGCAACGGAACAACAGATGACGGGTCCTTCCTTCCCGTCCAAGAAAATAGAAAAAAAAAATTAAAAAATAAAGCGACAAAAATTCAAAAGCAATAAAAGAAATAATTTTATGGACTCTGAAAACAAGTTGGGATATAGTTATACACTTGAGCTCAGATATCAGAAATCATAATTCATTAGTTCATAATTCAAAATGGTTACGTCAATAAAGTGTGCTCCCTTTCCTTTTAATGGCTTGTTCAAATTTGTCAGAAGTTTAATCTTTTGCTATTTCGTGGACGTCTTCACTAAATCCAATCAGCCTGTACAGTGTGTCCACAGATTCTACACACTGTGAACTGTACACATAAGTGGAGCACACGTTGGCTGCTGACCACTGACCATGCTGTCACAAATTTCAATTCACATCACAATTTCATGCTGATTTCGCCACAGAATACATTACTTTCCTACAGAATATCAATTGCATAACAACTTTTTCTCAGGACATGGTTAGCAAAACCAGCAGAGTAGGTGTTCTCAGGGCACAGGTAGCACACCACATAGGAGCTGCAGGATTACTGCTGCTGCACATGTTTTCCCCCTAACACAGGAAATTGTGGATTTGCTGTTTAACTATTTATCAAATGAAAAAATCACCTCAGTGCTAGCCAGTTCAGTTTTTCAAAGAGAAAGCCTAAGACAAGCAATAGGTCCCTAAAGAAAGCAAAGCAAAGCAAAATATAGAGAAAAGATTCATTAGGTCCCCATTAAATTGCATTCAAATGGGCCTACAAATTAAGAAAGATCAGTAGATTCATAATCGGTATTGCTATAACCTTCAGTGATGCATCCCATTCAATTTAAGTGAAATTACCTTCGCTTCTTCTGGGATAATTTATTGCGTCCCACACCTCACCCAAACAAACATCACCTCTTCTTGTAACACAGATTCCTACCAGCTCCCTCATATTAACTGGTGTCCCATGTGCCAGAAAGCTCCCTGATTGCATTAGCATCTTTAGACAAATCCTTCCCATGAGAGGCCTAGCTTTGGTTAAAATCTTGGGTGCACAGATGACAAGTTTGCTGTAAGATAGGCAAAGACAATCCCCAAAACACTTCTGCCAGCCTTATACGCTACACTGCCTTCCCAACACCCTCTTGTTCATGTGAGCTGTTAAAACGGCCATAGCTGGCAGTAATTGCTGTTGACATTGTGCGCAGCCTTGCCTCACTGCCAGAGACAAATCTTTCATTCATGAAGAAGTGCTTGTTAGGCCAGCACTGGACTCCAAACCCACTTAATTAAATTGGAAAGGAAAAAAAAAAAAAAAGTTGCTTAGCTCTGGTGGGAAATTTGCACACAAAGGCCCGGTGTCTGGGTCTTTCCTCCACTATTGTGTCTCTCAAACAGTTTTACAATATAACAACAACTCTCTCTCCCTGTCCCTTTCCTTCTAGCCACTGCAAAGGCAGTAGTGACCCTCATTAAAAGACCAGTTTGTTACGGAATGTTTTCCCAATGATTCACTAACAGGGCTTTTCTCCTCGGCAATCAAGGGCTTGCAAGTGCTGTGTAAGGGCTCTCCAAGGGCTGATTGCTTCAAGAATTTCAGAAGTAAAGAGTGTAAACAGGTACATGGAAAAAGCCTCTTTTGAGCAGTTATGTAAACATTCCCAATGCGATTTAAAAACCTCCACGCTGAAACTGTCAAGTCTGACTCTTTTCTTTAATTATATTCACACACGCCTTTGTGCATACACCTACCAAACAGCACTTGGTCAGATACCCTGGAAAGCTACGGCAAAACACACATTGCAGAACTATAGAACAGTAGTTAGTGTGGTTAAAAAATAAACAAACAAAACCTCAACACCCTCCCCCAAACACAGCTGACGTTTTAGAAGTAGCAGACACAACCATACGACCCACACTAAATTCCAAATGGCACAACCTACTTTGTGAAGAGGGAGTCAGGAAATGAAGAACTGAATGCAATACTTAAAAGGATTTGGCTTTGGCCTAATCTGGCTATTTTTGGTCTTTGTCTTGGCTTTCAAATTTGTTTTCTTTGTTTTGTTTTGTTTTKTTTAACCATCCCTTTAATTGTAAGCCTTTTGGGGCAGTGGCCACAGGTTTGAATACTACACAAAATAAAGCAAATTGCCAGTATTAATAATGGATTGTAACAGCATTTCAGAGAAAAAAAGTACATGGAAAGTATCACTAATATTTAATAACTACAAATATTGTTTATCCTCTGCACATAATATTCCTTTCTGTATGAATAACAACAATCTGTTTTATACTAACAAATAATCACTGAATAATTTTTCTATTATACGGTAAATAATGTTCAGAGTAAAATTGCCTAATTCCGTATGACAGCTGCATTCAGCTGTTTCTATATCATTCTCTACCATAATTGAATATTGATTTGCATGAAGCAAAATGTTTATGTCTTTATGTGAAACACAATAAATTAGTAAGAACAATACTGTCTTATTTTTTGAGATTCCATAGAGTCAATATGAAATTATAACACTAAAATGTTGAGAAAAGTTAACTAAGATGGTAAAGCAAGGAATCAAAGAAAAACATCACTGTCCCATAATTTACATCAGCATCATACTAGATGTATTTATCTCATTGTTTCTATCCATACAAAATCCATAATCTTTCCTACATAAGAACAAGATAAATACTTTTTTGTCATACCACTTGAGTTGTCATTAAATAAAATATGGAAGTGATATGAATACAAGCATCTTTGACACTCAAATATTTTGCAGCTGTTATCTGTCATCCTATAACTCACAAGATGCTGAACTGAAATCTGCTCTTATACCTGTGATTTCTGCTTGGCATAGAAAAGACTGGGCCCTACTTATCAGCCCTTAAAATTTCAAAATATAGATCTTTCAGAATCTCTTACATTACAGCTATAAAGCTCTTCTTTCTCAACTGACAAATGAAAAGGCAACGTGATGGGTGGACTGTCCAGTGGGTGAGGAATTGGTTGGATGGTCACATCCAGAGGGTAGTGGTCAATGGCTCAATGTCCAGACGGAGATCAGTGACGAGAGGTGTCCTGCAGGGGTCCGTATTGGGACCAGTACTGTTTAATATCTTCATCAGTGACATCGACAGCGGGATCAAGTGCACCCTCAGCAAGTTTGCAGATGACACCAAGCTGAGTGGTGCGGTCGACACGCCTGAGGGATGAGATGCCATCCAGAGGGACCTGGACAAGCTCGAGAAGTGGGCCCGTGTGAACCTCGTGAGGTTCAACAAGACCAGCAACCCGCCGTATCAATACAGGCTGGGGGAAGAAGGGATCGAGAGCAGCCCTGCCGAGAAGGACTTGGGGCACCGGTAGACAAAAAGCTGGACATGAGCCGACAATGTGCGCTCGCAGCTCAGGCGGCCAACCGTATCCTGGGCTGCATCAAAAGCAGCGTGACCAGCAGGTCGAGGGAGGGGATTCTGCCCCTCTACTCCGCTCTGCTGAGACCCCCCCTGCAGTATTGCGTCCAGCTCTGGAGCCCTCAGCACAAGACAGACATGGACCTGTTGGAGCGGGTCCAGAGGAGGGCCACAAAAATGATCAGGGGGCTGGAATGCCTCTCCTACTGACGGAAGGCTGGGAGAGTTGGGAGAAGAGCCTGGAGAAGGCTCCGGGGAGACGTTATTGCAGCCTTTCAGTACTTAAGGGGGGCTTATAAGAAAGATGGGGACAAACTTTTTAGCAGGGCCTGTTGCAACAGGACAAGGGGGAATGGTTTTAAACTAAAAGAGGGTAGATTTAGACTAGATATAACGAAGAAATTTTTTACAATGAGGGTGCGGAAACACTGGAGCAGGTTGCCCAGAGAGGTGGTAGATGCCCCATCCCTGGAAACATTCAAGGTCAGGTTGGACGGGGCTCTGAGCAACCTGATCTAGTTGGAGATATCCCTGCCCACGGCAGGGCGGTTGGACTAGATGAGCTTTAAAGGTCCTTTCCCATCCACACTATTCTATGAAAACCATGTAGTAAGCTCTCTTTTTCAGTGGTGTTTTTCTGACGCTTGTCTACAAAGAAAAAGGAGCAGTATTGGAAAATTATTGGGGAAGTAGAATCATAGAATCATTAAGGTTGGAAAAGACCTCTAAGATCATCAAGTCCAAACGTCGACCCAACAACACCATGCCCACTAAACCATGTCCTGAAGCACCACATCTACACGTCTTTTAAATACCTCCAGGGCTGGTGACTCCACCACTTCCTTGGGCAGCCTGTTCCAATGCTTGACAACCCTTTCGGTGAAAAAATTTTTCCTAATGGCCAATCTAAACCTCCCCTGGTGCAACTTGAGGCCATTTCCTCTTGTCCTATYGCTTGTTACTTGGGAGAAGAGAACAACACCCACCTCACTACAGCCTCCTTTTAGGTAGTTGTAGAGAGCAATAAGGTCTCCCCTCAGCCTCCTTTTCCTCAGACTAAACAACCCCAGCTCCCTCAGCCGCTCCTCATAAGACCTGTGCTCTAGATCCTTCACCAGCTTCGTCGCCCTTCTCTGGACACGCTCCAGCACCTCAGTGTCCTTCTTGTAGCGAGGGGCCCAAAACTAAACACAGTATTCGAGATGTGGCCTCACCAGTGCCGAGTACAGGGGCACRATCACCTCCCTACTCCTGCTGGCCACACTGCTCCCGATACAGGCCAGGATGCCGTTGGCCTTCTTGGCCACCTGGGCACATTGCCGGATCATGTTCAGCCTTCTGCTAGGCAGCTTTCCAGCCACTCTTCCCCAAGCCTGTAGCRTTGCCTGGGGTTGTTGTGACCCAAGTGCAGGACCCGGCACTCAGTCTTGTTGAACCTCATACAATTGGCCGCGGCCCATCGATCCAGCCTGTCCAGATCCCTCTGTTGCATTTGTATAAATATAAAGGTGGCTGATTAGACTATCTGAGGTTCTCAGAAATTCAAGTGTGTATACCCCAGATTGTGTTTTTTCTTATAGCATAAATATAAAAACATGGCACTTCCATTTATTCATGCTTGTATGTCGTGGTTTAACCCCAGCCAGCAACTAACCCCCACACAGCCGCTCGTTCACTCACCCCTGGTGGGACGGGGGAGAGAATCGGAAGAGTAAAAGTAAGAAAACTCGTGGGTTGAGAAGAAGACAGTTTAATAGGTAAAGCAAAAGCCACGCACACAAGCAAAGCAAAACAAGTCATTCATTCACTGCTTCCCATGGGCAGGCAGGTGTTGAGCCATCTCCAGGGAAGCAGGGCTCCATCACGCCTAACGGTTACTTGGGAAGACAAACGCCATCACTCTGAACGTTCCCCCCTGCTTCCTTCTTCTTCCCCCAGCTTTATATGCTGAGCATGATGTCATATGGTATGGAATATCCCTTTGGTCAGCTGGGGTCAGCTGTCCCGGCTGTGTCCCTTCCCAGCTTCTTGTGCACCTCCAGCCTGCTCGCTGGTGGGGTGAGAAGCAGAAAAGGCCTTGACCCTGTGTAAGCACTGCTCAGTAATAACAACAACATCCCTGTATTATCAATGCTGTTTTCAGCACAAATCCAAAACATAGCCCCATACTAGCTACTATAAAGAAAATTAATTCTATCCCAGCGAAAACCAGCACATTGTATTAAAAATATTATTTAATATTTTTAAAAGTCAACAAACCTGAAATACACATTTTATGGTTACAGAAAATCTGAAATAAGTATGACTATTAACTGTCTACACTTGAAGTTCATGTTCCTTCTTAAAAAAGTTTAAATTAAACTTATTATGAGATTACACATAGATAACAATGCAACAAGTACTTTTGATGGTTTTGACCTATCCCCTCAGCTTTGTTTTATGTCTTACTGTAGAAAACCCTGGAGTTATTCAGATGTAGGAAAACAGTAATCCTGAAGAGTAAATGTAAAAAATCACCTTGTTTGACTCTAACTGAACCACTACCAGAAAAAAAGATAAAGGAATTGGTTATTCTACTCCTTTTTATGTAAGCATTTCCAGCTTTACATCTGAACTGTTTATTTTATGAACATCACAACATAATTTTCATCAGGTTAATTTTCAACTTCCCTAAAACTAACTATAAGACAGACGTAAGTTTTACCCAAACCGCAGGTAATCTGAATTTAAGATCAGAAATTATTTTTTGGGACGAATATTTGAGATTACTCTTTTGTGACCTGTGTAAATCACGTAAAATTTTTCAAACAACAAAACTCTGGAAATTATTTTTCATCTCATTTCCTGTACTCTAGGCTACCAAAATTTGCTTTTTACATGTGGTGTCATCATTCAAATTGCTAATTCTACTTCATTTTTGTTAGCAAAAAAGTCCACAAATACAATAATATTTTTCAGATAATGAGAACTGAGCAGAAAAATACATGTATTTGCAAACCTACAATAGGGTCAAATTGCTTACCATATTGCTCCTACACTTTAACACAAGATATCCAGGATTATCAAAAGCTGCCTGAAGTCTACGAAGTCCCCACTTTTAAGTGACATTTCAATAGACTTTTGACCAGGTCCCAAGGCAGTATGTCAGTGAGGTATTTACTACATTCTGATCAATGAAAAGACTATTAGTCATACTACTAATTGATTATAACAGCTCCCTCCACAGGCATTTGTAACATTTGTCATTGGAAGTTTCCAAAATAACAGTTTAGAGTAACTGAGAAGTATGCTTTCATTACACACCTAGCAAAATGAGCTGGATGTTTCATACTTTGTGAATGAATATTTCAATTTTGATAACACTAATTTTTAGATGTTCGATGTTAAGAGGAAATGGACGTAAATATGTTTTATGTGACTCCCCTGCAGAATTGAATCCCTCAAAAATGGAGTAATGTTCTTAGTCTTCCTTGATTCTTAGTTAAAACAATTATTTTGCTGTACAGTCCCTCCTCTGTCTGTTCTTTTATTCTTGCATGATTTAGGCTACATTACTATTTTGATTTATTTTCATCATTAGTAGCTTTTAGCAATGGAATAGAGTTAAAATTATTCATTTATAACATTCCTTTTGTACTTATAATTCACATACGTTGAGCAGAAGCTGAAAGCATTAATTTGTCTATCAGTCTTGCTCTATGTCTAGCCTTACTTGAAACAGACTACGTACACACACACACACAAAGATTGCTATATATTTACCAGAAATAAATGAGCTTGTAAACATTCAGGTATGTTAGGATTTACTAAGACTATTAACTATAATTCTGAAGCATATTGCACACATGATAGTATATTACAAAATCTAGATAATAACATGAAAATTTACTTCATACCTTAAGATCAATTTTCAATTCACAGATCAGACCCAAGAGTTAAAACTAACCACTGTAAAATATTTTTTGATGTTAAACTGAAAACCCACTGGAAATCTCTCTGAAGAATTTCACTGCACATCGGATAGTGGAAGGAGTTTTGTACAATCTCACAGAGTGTGCAAATGACAATTCAGAACAGCAATGTGAGGGACCATGCAGAAAAAGACAGAACACACAGAAATGGCAAACTCTCAAAGAGTCAGATTTAAACCCTACTGTACTTAAACAAATGAGGCCTCGACAACAGCAGGTCTGATGATAAAATCAGGACTGCAGAATACCTCAAGTCTAAGCCATCTTTTTCTAAAATGTGAATAGAATTTGAATTTTTTTCCTTCCTCACTTGCCTTGCTGTGAAATGTGGATAGAGTTGTATACCCCAAAGAGCAAATCCTTTGTGTAGGAGAAAGAGGAGGGTGGAAAAGAAAAGCTATTTTGACATGAACATTTTTTGTGGTAAAAATTATTTTTTGTGTCCGTGAAAACTAAATTTTAATGTTAAAAGTATGTATTATTTTTTTTTAAAGTCTCTGTGAATGTCTGTTTGTCTGTCTGTCTATGGGAGGAAAAACACTTCCCTACGACAAGTCAGAGAAAAACAAACAGCCCCAAACCCTTTCTTGACAATATCCTTCAAATATCTGAGGAACAATTACAAAAAATGAGTCTGAAAATCCACTCCGCACCCCAAGGCACATAACCAAAACCATGAATGAATGTTTTGTTTTTTTGGTTTTTTTTTAAGACAATTTACCTTACCTTTTGTTGAATTGGCTGTACATTCTGGAAATGCATATCTCAAGCGAGACGGAAGAAAGTATCAAATAGGAAAGGTTTTCCCCCCACTCTTCAGTTTGCCTGAAAGCAGAGAAGCCATATCTGTCCTTTGACCACAACAGAACAAATGCTACATGCCAATGTTTTTTATGCCAGAAGCACAAGCTGCAGAAAAACAGGCTCCACTCCCTTTGTAGAGTTCATTTCTTCTACTGATGTTCATCTGATGACATTAGTTTTCAGTTAAGCTGAGCATAAGCATATTTTTATTTTATTCATTTGATAGTTAGTTATATAGCTGGATGCCTACTGTGATCACTGATACAACAATGCCCCACCAACACATTCACTGGAACATCTTCCATAGCTCTTTCAGGAAAATGCATCTATTTTGGTTCTTCTAAGAAGACATCTTCCCTTTGTATTCCCTTGCTCCTTGCTTCTGCTACAGACCACAAATGGGAAGGACAGCTGCACACACTAGAAAGGGAAGAGACCTGGACAGTAAGCCTAAAACGCTAGAGTAGAAACAGACTTATCTTTGTGCAAGGGTACAATTTGGTAAATGAGAAGTGTCCAAGGAAACAAAGCGCCTCTTCCGTTGCATCACGTTTCAGCAAAGTGAGAGTGTGTGTAATACCAAACAAGAGACACTCGCACCACAAGAGTAAAAGCCTGCACTCTACTCTTCAGTGGGGATAAACCCTACCTGCACTGTCTGAAAGATCCAGGAAGGCTGAGAGACTGGCGTGCACTGTTTTGGGTATGTGCCCAAGGCAGAGGAGCTGTGGTTTGCAGAATAAATGAAACAACATTTCAGCATGCCGTGGAGCCTATGTTGTCACCTCAGTAGCAACATGGCTGAAATGTCAGATTCAACCAGGGTAAATTCCTCAAGGCAGAAACCTTGTCTTTACATAGGCCTTTCACTTGCTGTGCACACACCACTGATACTCTAAAAATTACATGCAAGAAACACCGTTAAAGGACACCAGGAAACACTAGCAGAGACCAACAAAACTCAAACTTAGGTACTGCTGTTACAACAGTTTAAAAATACCACATCATTATACCCCTTATTGTGATTTGCTTTCCGTGCAGTTTGGGAATCTCAAACTGCTAGTTATGGCATTTCCATGTGAAAATGGCTTCTTACCTATCCACAGTATGTGGAAGTCCCACAAACCAGATGAGATATACTATCAAATCTTTAAAGTGACTGGCTAGTAGTGATTTCATAAACAAATATTGCTGTCCTTAAAAAACAAAACAAAACCCAAACCGTCACATTACTAATAAAAAACTTTTGCCCATGGCCCTTAACAATATGATAATTTATTTAAAACAGATACAGTCCTGAAAGTGACCCACTTAAAATTATTAAAAAGATATGGTGTTTATTTTTGCTGTCCATAAAACAGGCAATGGCTTATGAATATGCAAACTGATCAGATGTAATTAACATGATTGGTTCCTACTGAAATACAATCTTCTGTGTTTAAGGGAGTTGGATGCAAAAACTAATGAGGTCAAGTTAATATGCTGGTGAAGAAAGCATCAGCCGTCAATGCAACTGACAAGAATGCCAGTACTAATCCCCTTTTCTGAGAAAATTTAAATTTACCTCGATAAACTAGGAAATCTCAAGAGCATGGAGTCAACCAGCACTGATAAATGTGGGATGATTAACGAGGAAGAAATAAAAGCTTGTGTCCATTTATAGTAACGATAAACATGGCATTTAATTAACTAGAAGGTTTTCAACAAGTGTTATGGGCAATTAGTTGACCATCACAGCACTGGCCTCATCAATCCTGTCCAAGATGCACAGTTCCAGCAGATGACCTGCAAATATCTTGCTCCACTGACCTTAAGGAAAAGGTAAAATGTAACTAAATGCATTATGACATCAGCAATTAAACTAAGCAGGTTTGACCTCTTAGCAGAAAAATCGATACCTAGAAACTGTTGAATGTTTAAATGTTTACATTTTTCTTTTCTAGTGGTTAAAATCCCTCCAGCCACCCCAAAATACCACTCCTGTCCTTTCTTTGCAACACCCACCCCCCCCACTTCTACATAACAGTAAGAAAGAAAATTCTAAAATCACAGGCAAAAGGTGAAAAAGAAACTTTTATTACAATAGACTTGGATTCAGATATTGTAACGCCAGTTTAAGTGAAGAATTTGTCTTTGAGAGATATCATGGGCTCATTTAATTATGAAAAAACTGTAAAATTTCAGTTGGGGGTGTTGTAAGCATTTCTTTAATCCTGTGTTTGTATTTATTACATAGGTGGTATAGTGTATGTAGTATGCTGCAGGTAGAGAAGTATTTCAAGTACTCTGAGCCAGTAGCAAGTATCTATGAGTTCTTATCAAGATGGTTACGATTCTTGAAAACCAAAAAAGGGCAAAACACCCTATCTTTAAAAAGAGAGAAAAGAAGGAGCAAAGGATTTATATACCAGTGCCATAATTCTTGTTGACAATATCCAGAAGGAAACTGGAAAAATGATCTAGCTTTTATATACTTGGAAGAAAAGGAAAGTTATTAACAGCAAACATGAGTTTGTCACACAACACACCCACCCACACACGCTCCCTCGATGTCAACTTAGTCTAACTTTCTTCCAGGGTAAACTAACAACCTTCAGGACAGAAGAGAAAGACAAGAGTCCAATGCTTTGGTATAAGCAAGCCTTTTGACACTGCTTCACATAATATGCATGCTGCAAAAACAGGGTGCAAACCAGTTCAGAAATCGCAATTCTAGTAATTTCCAGTAGCTCACTGCCAGGTAATCCACAGAAGCCTGTCAGGAATTTGCAATTTTCAGTATTTTCATGGCTGGCCTAGGTAAAGGAATAGACTGTAACTTAAGTCATTTCCGAATCACTTCAAACAGTAGGGGCTACAAGCATCTTGGTGATCAGTATTGTAACTCATTTATCTTAAACTGTAGAAATGGATTGAAAGAAACACACACAATTAAAGAAAAATAAATGCAAGAAGACATTCCTGGGCAGATATAATCAACTGCACTAAAACTGGAATGGGAAATTGGGTAGAAAAGGAATCTTGGGGATGAAACAGATCACAAGCTAAGCCTTAGTGACATGCTGTTAAACATTCACCATTCAAAACTGTTAATCAAAGAAAATCATACTAATAGTATATATAGGAATATTCTTTATATGATAGGCAAAGTATCTCTCTGCCCAACGCTGGTGAAATCTTAGATGGAGAATACATCCAGGTTTTGGTGCTACACTTCAAAGACATGCTGCAGAACTGTGACACCATTCAAGAAAGAATAAGACGAATGCTGGGGTGGGATGTAAACAAAAAAAAGAAATCTTTCTTCGATAAGACTACAGACATGATAACACTATTCCATTATGGAAAGGATTTTCAGCGTGTAGTTGTTGTGCCCATATTGAGTGGCCAGAAAAACACCATGGAGATGAACTGATCTGCTGTTCTGCCTGCTGACTCTCAGAATTAAATCCTGATACTCTGCACATTACTAGATGCTCGAGTATTACACAATTGTTGAAGAAATCTTCCTCTCTCTCTCTCCCCAAAATGTGATATACTACATTACAGGACATGGAAAAATGCCCCAATCTGAAACAAAAGAGGAAAAACAGACAGATATTTAGAACTATAGGGGATTTTGTCTTGTCTGAACGAAAACGATGGAAGAATACAGTAAAGCTTGAATCACCAGCCACAGTTTTTAAATATTAAATAAATACTTTTGAATGACTTTTCTTTTTCCCCCCTTTGATAAAATACAGACAAAAATCACCATTTTAATAGTGGGCATGGTTCTTACTTTGTAAGAACTGTGGTATATTTTTTTGCTTGTGAAGGTGCCATGGTTAGTCTTGTAAACTCCCATGCATTCCTGATGTACATAATTATTTGATTGTTAGCTTAAATGAAAGTTTAAAATGTACCCCAAACCCAAAAACCAAGCCCTTAAGAGTCTGAAGCAAAGTGGAAATTAAAAACTTTAATTCTCAGTTCCTKCTAGGTGGAACAAGACATAACAACTACATTCCAGGAACAGATATCAAGGTTTATTATTAAGAAAACTCTGTGAGAAGAGTGCTTAAGTACTGGAAGAGATTGCCAAGAACACTGACCATCAGTGCTGTTTTTAAAAACACATTAGTCAGGGATAGTTTAAGACATAATTGACTTACTCGGGGCAGGGGAACGGGTGAGATGTCCTCTAGCAATCCCTTTCAGTTTTACTTTGTACGATTTGAATGTTGTTTAGATTCTTTTGAACACTGATGCATACAAAGAACAGGAAGCAGCTCTCCACCACCCCCTGCACTGCGAAAAGCACTGAGAAAAATATCACTTCTGTTCGTTCTCAGAGCCCAAATGTGGGCACATCAGGAAACATCAAGGAGTTTATAAGCACTGCTGGCAGACTACGCAAATACCCTTTCAGTGTATTCTTTACCTCTAACAGGTTCCACAGTCATACCAACGCTACGTGCCTTGTAGTTAGCAACATCCGCCTTTAAGAGCTTTGTAATTCGAGGCCAGAGAAATCCACTTTCACCCAGATTCCTGCGGTGTAACAGTGACACCCAGTGACGAGTTTTACAGTAACCGCCTGTGAGCATCCAGAAAAACATCATCACTCTTCTGTTTAAAGGTGAAAGGCACACGTTTCCTCAGTGTGCTTCCCCTGAAAGCCTGGGCAGGAGCTCGGCCTGGAAAGCAAGCTCTCTGCTGCATTCTTTGCATGAAATTCTGCATTGTTGAGAGCTCAACAGCAAAAACCCTCCCTCAGCACTATTCCTTTGTGCTGACTGAGCTGAAGTAGCCTAGCAAGAAATAATACAAATGCAGAGCACATTTATTACTATCTCAAGAAAAGTTAATACACTTTACATAAATAATTTGAACAAATCTTGAGAAGTTGTAAGCATTTTATAAAAAGCTCAAGTAAATAGTCCCGCACTCAATGCAACTCAAATGGATAGTACAGTCAGGCACTAAATATGCCTAAATGTAGAAGCATTCAGACCTAAGTCTAAATTTGGTACTCCCTTTACTCATCTAAGCACCACTCCACATTCTCAGGGTACTTCCTTACACTAACTGGACTTGCATTCTTGGCTATTACAACCACATGAACAACTAAAACAAGCTTTGTGTTCTATGATAGCAACCTTTTCTGAGCTTGAACATCTCATTTAAACATTGTATTTGTGGAACAATCCTCAGGCTGTTAACAAACGTTTGACTTTACTGCATGTTTACACAGAGACAGACTGTCATCATCCCATTTCTTGCTTAGTTTGAATCCCAGCAATTAGGAGTGAAATTAGAGGATAAGAATATTGAGATGCTGGTTCAATTTCATTCTCATGTAGTTAGCTCATGACTAAGCAAAGGTGGCCATGGCATACATCATGACTACAGCTTACACGTTTAACCAGTGTATGCAGTTATAGTCTGAAAATTCATGCTCCTTTGTGTAAATTTCTTTAATTTAGAAGAGCAGACCAAGACCCTAATACTTAATGGGTTGCAGAGAACTGGTGACATGATGGGAGGAAGGAAAAAAAAAAACCCAACAACCCAGAAACAACCAACAAACAAACAAACCCCAAACACYCTGTCTCAAAAGGTACATTTATTTCTTAAATGACATATAATTATTCTTGTAAAAAAACTATTATTTCTGAGTCTAAGACATATAATTTGCAAACCAAACATCTGCTCAACTGTATTACGGTAAAAAATAAAAGTAAATATGTGGGAAGCAGAGAGGCTTAAAGCAATGTGGAAACAACATATAAATCAAGATGTTAGCATGGACTTTTTAAACATATTGAAGAAATATCAGGTTGACAGAAGTGACTGGTGCACAAGTGTTTTATAATGTCATGATTCTCACTTATGTTTATAAACACATCATTTGTAGGGCATGTGCAAGACCGAGATGCTTCTCCTCCTGAGATTCCCCTTTGAAGAAGCCGCATATTGCCTCCTCAATGTCACAACAGGTCCAAGAATGGAAATCAGAAGACACTGTGCAGCGGGTTGACCCCAGCTGGCAGGTAAGCCCCCAGCCCTGTTGCTCGCTCACTCCCCCCACCCCCGGCAGGATGGGGGAGAGAATTGGAAGGGCAAAAGCAAGAAAGCTTGTGGGTCAAGATAAAGGCCAGTTTAATAAGTGAAGGGGGGGGGGGGGGGAAACCAACACCAAAAAACCCAACAACCACCACGAAACAAAATAAAAAAAACCAAGAAGTGATGCAAAAGCAATCACTCACCACCAGCAGACTGATGCCCCGCCAGTCCCTGAGGAACTTTGGAAACATCCCACCAGAGTTATTGCTGAGCGTGACGTTATATGGTATGGAATATCTCTTCGGTCAATTCGAGTCAGCTGTCCTGGCTGTCTTCTCTCCCAGCCTCTTTCCCACTCCCAGCCTACTTGCTGTGAGGGGCACAGTGAGAAACAGGGAAGGGTTTGACACTGTGCATGCACTCTTCAGCAATGGCTAAAATCCTGGTATGTTATCAACACTGTTTTGGTCACCAGTCTAAAACACAGCACCATATGGGCTGCTATGAAGAAAATTAGTCACATTTTCCACCCCAGCCAAACCCAGTACATACTGGTAAAGGAAAACCTGGGGGGGGTGGGGGGTGTAGGGGAAAAAAAAAAAGAAAAAAMCCATAACCCTTCTCTCTTAAGCTCTCCAAAAAGTATTGATGGTTTTATTTACTTATTTAAACATACCAAGCAGGATCAAGATAAAATGAAGCAAACAGCCTCTGCTCTGCTGGCTGAACAGCCCCTTCCATAGTAGGTCCTGAAATCTTTTCCTCCTTCTCTCTGCCAAAGCCTCTGGAGCAGTTTGTTTAATTCTCTACACACATTACTAGGAGATATTTCACTCTGCAGCACAGTGCTGTACAGTGAGTACAGTACAGTGCTGTAAAGTGAGTACCTATTTAAACATTATTCTGTTATTACAGAATATACATATAGTAGCAAGTATACTTTGCAAACAGCAGTAGTGTTAACATTTTGTATTGCACACCTACTGCACTTTTTAATTACTCTCATTTTTTTACAGTTGAGGGGGGGAAGACACAAAAGTCACAATAAGGATATGTCTGTCAGATGTAAATTTATCCCCTCAGAAAAATACCGTAAGAGCCAGCAATTCCCACGGTATGAAATGGAGATGTGGTGAACAATATTCTCCGCCTATTTAGTGCACGTGCAGATATGTCTACACACAAGTGAGTATTGAGGGCCTGGCACAACAGAAGCCTAATCTGCAACTGCACCATGTTATATACCAATAATATACCACATTAGTCTATTTTCATTGCCTTTTCAAAGCTTTCAATTTCAGAATTGATTTAAGCAAATATTTTCTTACTTGAAATTACTGGTTAGGTAATTTGGATTATTTTAATTAACAATTCTAAACCTATAGATCACCTGCAGCCTCTAATTTCTCTTGAATCACTGGTCACCAAAGTTAAAAAGTTAACCAAGCACAACTACTGCTCATTACCCTAACTCAGAAAAATCTTGCTCTTTGTACCTGTTTTCTGGGTTCTTTCCCCATCACATGGTTAGCAGATATGTGTGATACATTACCATTGGACAAAGCCATGTTTTGGAAAGAAGGCAATCAAGAACAGCAGGAATCTCACTCACTATGCCTTCCTAAATTGCCCGTGGGAACAGTCTGCCACAAGATGGCAGAGGGACAGATGAACTGTCACTGCAGAATGCAGTTAAGCAGTCCTCTTTTACACCATAATTAACAAGAGCTAATGTTCTAGACGTCACTTTACTTTCAAGACCTCTTTTAGTGCTGCCTTGAAAATTATTTACTTTGTGAAAAAGCTTTGCAGAACTGTGCCCTGAATGTCTGCCTGTAAGTTTAAAACTAGTCTAACTATTCCTTCTTGATCTTTAAATAATTATAAGGCAAAGGAACAGCCAGAGCAACAACAGCTGCTAGAACATTATTTTCAAGTTGATATTAGTGAAAATTCAATTAATGTAGTACTCACAAAGAAAAGATTAAAGAGGGAGGGAAAATGCCAGACAAGCTCTGGTATCACATAGGTTAGCAAGAATAGGAAGTTCAAAGCCAAGGATGGTTAAAATACAGAGAATTGAATCTCTGTATTTGTCTCTATTAGTGGTCAAAGACTGGAACAGGTTGTCCAGAAAGGCTGGGGAGTCTGCACCTGTGGAGATACTCAAAACCTGACTGGACGCAGTTCCTGGGCAACCTGCTCTACGTGATCCTGCTTGAGCAAGAGGTTGGGCCAGATGATCTCGAGAAGACCCTTCCAACCTAAACAATTCTGTGAATCCTTTAAAACTCAGTGGTGTTTGGGAGATTTAAACGAATGGTGAATAGCAAAGATGACAATATGATGTAGTAAGGATTATCCTATCCAACCTTGTGCTATTCTTACAAAGCCCAGGTAGGACTGCTCTGCCTGAGTTTGAGGAGGACAGAAACTATTATGACTTCAGACCYGCAGCAGTACTTAACAACCAAAATGGTCGAGGAGTCGTCAAGATTTCACATTTTTTCCTGTGATGTAGTCAGGTAAGAAAAGTGACATGAAAAAGACTGTAGTTCTGGATGTGTTCTCCTTGTGGTTAGGAGATCCCTGAAAGAGCTGCTTTGCATGTACACCTACATACATGCACCCCGCCCCCAATTCCTTAACTCTTTTAGGTTATGCCTAAAGAAACCAAAGGTAACCATTTGTTAGATGAACTTACAAAAGAGCACAAGAATTGGCAAAGGACTAGTATGAACACCAGATATGGGTCAGGGCTACATTTTTGGTTAAAAATCCCATAGTGACAACAGTCGTGTGGTCAAATATACCTAACCAAGCACACCTCCTGGAGGAAGTTACTCGTAGACAAACATTTCCAACATTAAGTCCTAAATCAAGATGCCGACAGAATGAAAAATGAGAATAGAAGGAACTAGGCCTGGATGATTCAGAAAGTACATATTGTCTTCCTGTCCCTTGTATGATGGCTCTGGCATATTGGAATGGCCCAGGAAGCCTTAAAAAGTATTACTACAGCTGGCAAAACTTATCAATAATCAATAAATACAGAAAATCTCTAACAAGCCCAGATTTAAGTGGCAGAATTTGCGAAGCTCTATAAACCAGAAACATTTGTACACCTGGGTGGAGGGCAAGGGGGGAAGGCAGGGCACATGCATGTGGGCATGCATTTATTTACTTGTTTAGTACAGCCAGAAAGTAAGTATATAAAAATCTGAACACTGTTAACATAAGAAGTACTCCAGTCCAGTAAATCTCTCTAGATTAGTGTGATGCCAGGTACCCACCAAGCCACTCCATCACTCCCCCTCCTCAACTGGACAGCGGAGAGAAAATACAACGAAAGGCTCGTGGGTCGAGATAAGGACAGGGAGATCACTCAGCWATTACTGCCATGGGCAAACCAGACTGGACTTGGGGAAATTGATTTAATTTATTACCAATCAAATCAGAGTAGGATAATGAGAAATAAAAACAAATCTTAAAACACGTTCCYCCCATCCCTCCCTTCTTCCTGGGCTCAACTTCACTCCCAATTTCTCTACCTCTTCCCCCAAAGCAGTGCAGGGGGATGGGGAATGGGGGTTGCTGTCAGTTCATCACACGTCATCTCTGCCACTCCTTCTTCCTCACACTCTTCCCCTGCTCCAGCATGGGCTCTCACCCACGGGAGACAGTCCTCCATGAACTTCTCCAATGTGGATCCTTCCCACGGGCTGCAGTTCTTCACGAACTGCTCCAGCATGGGGTCCTCTCCATGGGGCCACAGCTCCTGCCAGGAGCCTGCTCCAGCGCAAGCTCTCCACAGGGTCACAGCCTCCTTCAGGCACATCCACCTGCTCTGGCGTGGGCTCCTCCATGGGCTCCAAGTGGGTATCTGCTCCACCACAGACCTCCATGGATTGCATGGGGACAGCCTGCTTCACCATGGTCTTCACCATAGGCTGCAGGGGAATCTCTGTTCCAGCACCTGGAGCACCTCCTCCCCCTCCTTCTTCACTGACCTTGGTGTCTGCAGAGTTGTTTCTCTTGCATATTCTCACTCCTTCCTTCAGGCTGCTGTTGCACAGTAGTTTTTTCCCCTTCTTAAATATGTTATCACAGAGGCACTACCACCATCGCTGATGGGCTCGGCCTTGGCCCGTGGCGGATCCATCTTAGAGCCAGCTGGCATTTGCTCTGTCAGACATGGGGGAAGCTTCTGGCATCTTCTCAGAGAAGCCACCCCTGTAGCCCCTTCAGCTACCAAAACCTTGCCACGCAAACACAATACAATTAGGAAACCCTGTCGAGTAGCTGTCTACACCAAAGCTAGGCATGCAAATTAAATGCAAGCTCAAGGATGAAAAAAAGATCTCCAATGAATCAGTAACTTCACAGTGTTCGGGCTTCGTTCCTTTTTTGATGGGTGGGGTAAAATATTGGTAAGGTTTTTAATAATTGTTGCATTTCCATTTATTAGCTCCTCAAGACACCACTGTTGAGAAGATGGCATAACAACCAGGATTAACTAAGCCAATTGACTTGTCCTTGGAAGAGTGTCTGCAGATGCTAAAGAGCAGCTCAGGAGACAGGAACATCACATACTCGGATAAATTTTCCCCTAGTACTAACATAAGATTAATACTTTTGTGCGTATTCCTCCAAAACTGTGTCTTTTACAACAAATGAAGTGTGATAAAGATTTTTAAATTTCCTTTATCTGGCAGTGAGTACTTCAAGAGATGGATATGCCATCATCATTTGCCCTGCTCACCCACACAAACACATCGCTTTTCCAGACACTACAAAGTAGKGTGCTAGTCTAGCAGTAACACATGATCTCAGTGATTAGGTGTACGACACTTAAGCAGAAGTTATTAGCATGTGTATCCTACATTATGGGCAAAACATCCCTGGTGTCCCAGAGAAGAACAAACCTCCCAGAACGCGGCACTGATAGCAACCGTTTCTCATGAGGGTGCAGAGCTAGCTTCTAGGCCTGAAGGAAAATGCCATGGGTGCTTTTCAGCTGCTGGTGGTAAAGAACAGTCCCAGAGCAACAGAACAGACTAGAGCTCTAATTCAGATAGGGATGACTGGGAAGAATTGGACAAAGACCAATAAATGGAAAGAACTTGTCTCTGCTCATAAAACATAAAGGCATCTGGGAGATGGGTCATTTTCTCAAAAATGGGCCAGGAGTTTGACAAAGCAGTGTCACTAAGCCAAGAGCTGCAAGGAGTTTGGCACTAGATCAAAATACCCAGGCAGAGAGACTGCAGACACACTTGCAGTGAACTCAGAAATGTAATGGAATGAAACATTAACTGAAGCCTAAAGCACTGCCCTCCACAGGGAGGCGGTGCAATAACTGGCATGTAAATGTGTCCATGGTGGATGAAGGAAGTAGTCACAAGAAGAATCAAGCAAAATTATTTGGCTCCAGAAAGCATGATTTGCATAAAATAAAATTATTGCATGCTTTGGAAATTAAAGGCCTTCTTTACTTATTATAGTGCAAAAGCTAATTATAGTTACTGGAGATGTTTCTATTTACTTATAATAAGCACCTTGATGCGGCATAATTAAAATGACTGCCAGCTCATTTGTGTCGACATGCATTAGTAAGGACCATTTCCACGCCTGTGAACCCTTGTAAAAGAACAGCTGAGTTGAATCACACATGCAGATTGCCCTCCTGCATGCCAGAAATGCAGAACTCACACAGGGTTTCCACTCAATACAATGAGAAAGATGCTTTTTTACTGACGTTCCAGAATCACGATCAACACAGAAAGCATTCATTGTCCCACTGGCCAAACAATATTTCAAGACCATAATTAGTGACATGGCAGTGGCAGCAGCTGTAAGCCTCTGCTCCATTAGAAGCCTGCTACCAACAGTCACCCACAGTGGGGAGGCACAGCCCCAACAGCAACAGGCAACTTCAGGCACCCCAACAGCATCTAGCGATGCTGGCAGCACAAAAGGTTTGGCGCCAAAACATTCAAGGTCTGAGAGAGGAGGAACTCATGTTAAGCACTACCTGCTAACACTTGGTTCAAGGATTGAAGCAGCAACGAAATTTCTGTTTAGGTGCTCTGATGATTTTCCTRGCCTCATTAAGTACAATGCTTTCACAATTATTTGGCCCACACAAGCCGAGAACGTGCATCACATTTAATTCTTTAATCATGATCATAACAGTTACTCATTTGAGAGTCTGAGATGAAAGTAAAATGAAGGAGCAGACCATCCTTTTGCCTAGAGTACAAGGATTCCTAATCTGTAGGAAGCCCATTATGAATTCTCCCTCCCTCTTTTCTCTTTGTGTATTAAATAAAATCATAAATCCCTACAGACATATGCACTGGAGTTGCAGTAAAGTCCCCTTCCACAAGATCAAGAATTTTAATAGAAGACATAAATTCTGTTTCAGCCTTGAATCACAGTGGCAGCTTCTCAGTGCCCAGATCAACTGCATGGTTAAAATGGAAAATGGAAAATATTCTACTGCAAACATGTCTAGACTTCACATTAAATATCAGGCCATTGCTTCATTTTGAAGGTAGGTTTATTTTATTCTTCAATAATTTTTAGCAACTTCGAAAGTCTGCTAAAGTAAAATGTATAGCACTTTTGGAAGGGAGTTAACCTGTCATTTTTAAAAGCACAAGCAGCATGCCATAGGAACACTCAGGTAAGAGTCTACCTCAGGCCAAATTGTAAAAGTTTACACTACTTATTGAAAGCAATAATGCAGGAGCTTTTCACCTGTAATTAGGGTTTTTTTCCAAGATGTATCTTTATGCATCTGCTTCCCCCCCCCCCCGAATATTACAAAATAAACTACTAATCTGTACTTTCAAAATAATACTTTTCCAGAGTTTCACCACACCATGAACACCAGTTCACATATGAAGAATAATATAAACAACTCTTGAGTATAACAAATCCCTTTTTTTAATTCCTATAGAACAATAGAGTAAATATCTGATGTACCATCAACTTACAAATCCAAAAGGCTGATTAAGGTTTCATAGAATTTTACTTACAGAACTCACCTCAGCTAGAACGCATAGTATTAACAGAACTCATTCTCACTCTCTCATTAGGGGGTGGAGGGAAGCTGGAATGTCATCCTTCAAAATTATCCGAGTGTCAAAATAAACCCACAACTATTTTTTTCATATTTTAAACTCATAAATGATCTCATGGAATCATGTGCTGCTTTTTATTGTCTGGTATCATACGYCTTGTCAACTATAAAAAAATAAGAACACATCTTAACATAGTTATAACTTCATAGTGTAGTAACACAAAGTTGTTTAATAAAATTACTAAGTTTTATGTGTAATTTTAGTGGTCCACCCATTTAGAATTCAGTGCAGCTAAGTAAATCACAATACCTGTTAACTCAGCGCACCACATGCAAATTGATGTTATTTTCTCACTAAAGAAAAAGGATCTCGTAGTATTAAAGAAATCCTAGAAGCGGCTTTTTCCTCTCAGATCTGTTACTAGTGTTATCCTATGATTTCTTCATAGATAGCAATTCCAATGCAAAACAGAGCTTTACTTTATACATGTGGAATGTGGTATCTATTTCACTATACAAATTAAACGACATCAAAATCAATGACAGCAAAAACCTCAGTTAACTAGCAATGAAGACAGAGGGGTCTGTTTTCAAATCCTGAGAATTAATAAAAGAATATTCATTAGGACATCTTTATCAAGAACGTAACATTTTCTAACATGGCTTTCAACTTTCTCACTATGCCTGGGTCTTTAATGAAACCCACTGGGAGCAGCAACACAAAAAGCTGACCAAAAGCTGCTCTCCTGAACTACTGACGATTGCACAGTGGATATGGTAGCTTACTTTTCAAAGGCAGGCTTATCACTTACAGTTTGTTATTCTACACTGGGGGCAACTGCCCTGTGGTTTCTATAGCATGATTCAAAATGGTGGTGCTCAACTCATTTGCCATCTTTAACTGAATAGATGGCACTAAGGATCAAATGGCAATCTCTTGAAAGCAATAGAATCATAAAATTAATCCTGCAGCTTGTTGAGCCACTCCTTTAATATATGAGCTATTTTGAAAATGCCTTTACACCCTGCACTTGGTAAACTGAGAGAGAAACTAACTCTGAGGGTAATTTTAACTGTTTAAAATCACTGCAATACATAATTAAAAGCACAGGCACAAACAACTCATCATTCATTTTGCATTTTTCTTTGACAGTATATCTAATTCTTTTAGTTTGGTGGGTGGGGTGGGGTGGGAACTTTTCAATGGGATTAACACTGCTACATTGCTTTAAGCAAGGTATACAGCTGCAACACATTATTCAGCACCATACATGCCTAACTTTCAAACTAATATTCTTATTTAGCAGCTTACATTCCATTTTAATTGAGACAAATTCCCTGACAGAGGCAGAACACTACAAAAGTATATGCAATGTATGCCCTAAGCCAGAGTCTAGTTTACAAACATACCAAGCATGTGGTTAAAACAACTAAAGATGTAACTTAAAATAATAAAGATACAAATTCTAAAAACCCAGTCACAATTAGGCAACCTGCAACAGGAGCATACAGTTCCAAGATTTAATTTAGTATCAGAGGCATGAAAGACAAAATTATGCACTGTACGCTCTCTAAATGGTTAATAATCAAGTCAGTTAGCTGTCTACAATGGACTAGGATAGCAAAGACAACAGTACACGCCTATCCAAATCCACCTGGTCTCCAAAACACTTGCACTGTTAAGCAGGTGAAGGAGGCTATTAATAATAAGAAATAATCCTTCAGAAAGTTGAATCGACATCCATATGAGAAAAATCAGAAAGAACAAACTCTAGCAGGTTAAAGGTAAAAACATAATATGAGAGGCTAGAACACACATGATGACCAATGTAGTCAACGCATAAAAGCTAAGAGATCCTTTTTCAAACACATCAGAAGCCAAAAACACATTAGAGACTCATGGAAACACTCAGAAAACATAAGGCCACAGCAGAACAAAATAAATTATTTTGAATCCATCTTCATTGTAGAGGAGTTTTATAGCTTTTCACCTTGGAAGCCACCTTCACAGGGACATGTCATAGGATCTGTTCTCAAGCTGAAGCACAATTACATGACATTATAGGAAAAAAAACCTGAAGAGCAGCAAATCTCCAGCACCAGATGTTACTGGCCCAAAAAGAAATGGAAGTATGGAACAGATGTACTATCACCTGTTGTGTGTAATCTCCCACTTCCAAAGAAATGGAAGATGGAAAAGGCTACACTCAATTTTTAAGCTTTGCAAGGTGATGCAAGTGATCACAGATTATGATGTCTGACATTAATAACCAGGCAAGCTATTACTAGGTAAGCAGTAAAACCCCTTTCCGTAGCACATTAAGGACACTAGAAATGTGAATGGACTCAAGGACAGAATTCATGGGAGCACAACATATTAAGAGTTGTTAAAGACAAAGATAATATTTCTGTCTTAGAAACTCTCCAGTTCTGGAGTCTGGAAAGAGCCTACCAGGGAAATATCACTGTGCACTTGTCCTGTTTCCATACTCTCTCCTAACACTGACACCAGAGGCAAAATACTAAGCTAAGTAACCCTTAGGTCTGACCCAGTACTGCCATTCCCATGTTAGGCACAGTGCAAAACTATTTAATATGCACTCATATGATAGACTGCGGAATTAATATGTAGAATATGTCCTATAAGAAAACCGCCCAAAACTAGTATGGTTCTTTGAGGAAGCCAAAAGCATACAGATAAGAGAAATCCAGCCAACAACATTTTCTAAACATATTTTAACAATATCTCAAATCAAAACTTTTTCCAGAAACTACTCAGTTGTCTCAACAGAGAGTGGTCACTAACATATTGTAAAGGATTTAAATTAGGGCTTGTGCTGTTCAAGCTATTAATAACCTGCAAAAGAGTGAAATGTAAGGTAACTGTTTGTAGTGATTCAGCAGTTGGCTAATGACAGTTGTAAAAAATAAAAACACATAAAAATAAAAGCTAACTGAAGAATTGCAGGATAATACTTCATAAATGAGTGATAAAAAGGCTGACAGAATTCAGTGTAAAGTGTAACATAACGCAGAAAGTTACTTAAGTTTACATGTGTTTTATACATATTGAGAAGCTCCAAAGTGGCTATTATCACTCAGGAAAAAGATCTGGGAGTTAGCTGCAGATGGTTTTATGAAAAAAATCATCTCTGTTTGCTTAGCAGCAGTCTAAAAGGCAAATTGTTATGAAAGGAATTCAGAACACACACACAAAAAAATGACTGTCACTTTTTAGGAGTTCTTACCAATGTATCTGAAAACAGACATAGTAGAAAGACACAAAGGTCAATAGAAAATCATGAAGAAATACATGAATAGCTTCCAAAATGGACTGTAAGCCTGCAAATGATGGCCAGAGAACAATTACTCACTGACTTTCCTAACACAAAAGCCAAAGAGCATGGAATTTTTGAATATCAGGAGGCGGATTCAATAAGAGCATTGCACATTCTTTGTACGAGGCAGAGCTACGGTGTGGGACTCACTGGCAGAAGATTCTACACTAAGGGTTTACACATGGGCACAAAAAAAGCACCTGTACAAATTCATGCAAAAAAAAAAAAAAAAAAAAAATTCCTTTCTTCTGTCCTCACACTTTTCCCTAGGCTTCCACTATTGGAGACAGGATGTTGAGCTAAACAGAGCTTTAGTCTTTATGCTATACTCCCAAAAAATGTCAGCCACAGCTGAGTATGTAGATGCCTGCCACTAGAAAGACTTATAACCATGTTTTCTTTTCCTTTGAAGACTGGCTGCATACTTACGATCTCTCCCACAATGACCTGCAAGCACCTGCATATGACTCTCTTGTAGAAAGATGTGATAAATGAGTCTCAACAGCAACAAATCAGTCTTATGGAACCGCCTCTGCCTCCCTAATACGTGCTTTCACCACATACACAGAATATCAACAACTGCCATGTGGCACCACTTTCTCTGCACCAATACTCCAGATAGACTAGCGTGCTGTAAAATGTCTACCAGGCACCATCCAACCAGTCTTTTGTGAGACTGGGCTGCATTCCAGCACCAGTTCATGCAGCCGATGTATTAAGCTCCGATTCATATTCAAGTCTCTCACACTTACATAGAGGAATCACGACTCAGTGTCCACACAGATCTCAAGATATCTCCAGCTTCATTAAATTCAGCTGCTACAGTTCAGAAAATTTCAAATGGCTGTAAAAAGTCAATGGCTGGCAGGAAGGATGAACTCTGAGACGGCGTTGCTTCAGCCATGTCTTGTTTTGAGATATACAGCATAAGAAGGTGAGACTGGCTTAGCAGGCAAACCAGGTGACAATCTGGGATTGGGTTCAAAATTTATATGCATTAACACCTCCTATGTTCACAACTGTACTTCCAAGTATTTATTACATGCCTCAGTATGCTAACATGCCTTGGGAGACAATGAGACAGAAACATAGAAAGACTGGGATATGGCAACAAGTAACTTTTAGACATCTTGCCAAACAGCGGAATCCACAGCACTGCTGAATTCTGCAAACAATATGGAGGACAAATTGGTATCCCAGAATGGAATCAACAAATATCTATATATTGAATAAAGAATCACTGAAGTTAACCAGCTGAAAACAACAAGGCTTCTGCTCTGCCTCTCAGAGAATTACATGCCTACCTCCAACTGCGACCTGTAAATCATAAATATCCCTGGAATCAGGCAGCATTCTTTAACCGCTGCATCTGAGCAGCAAAAGGAATATCAAAGTTCCCTATTCTTGTGTTACATAGTTTGTCAGGATTTTGCTTTCCAAACTGTAGATTTAATATTTGCACCCATCTCAGAAGGAGGGAGATAGAAAGGAAGTATTTCCCCTTCTTTAGCTTGGTAAGAGTTCTGTTTCTCCCTCTCATTTACTGAAGTCCACAATGCTAAAAGTTTTGTCAATTTTCTTATTTCATTCAGACATTATTTCCACATCAGAGTGCTTGCAATGTTTCATCTCAGTAAGTTTTTAGGGTTTTTTGTTTGTTTGTTTGTTTGTGGTTTTGGTTTTTTTAATTATTAACAATTCTTCCTCAGTGTAAGAAGCCATGTAAGAATCTACAGACTGTCATTTCTATTTGCAACATACATAAGAAATCCTTGCAATTTATTTCTTTTCAGTTGATTCTTGAGAAGGTATGGCCTCTCTATTCAGATATATCAGGGCAAGTCCATAATTCTTTAGCATCGGTAACACAAGGCACAGACTTCCCTTGTAATTTACTTCGCAGAGTCGGTGGAATGGTTTCCAAGATTCTGCAGTTACTTTCCCGCAAACAAAATGCCTTCAAAATCGCAGAAGCATTTGTCATTGCTCTTTGTCAGACAGTGCTGTTTCTTCTTCTGAGGGGACAATCTTCTTTGTACTTACATTGTTTAATGCACCCAGAGGCTTCACAGCATTTTCTGTCACAATAACAGTCTCTTCTCAACCCCCAAAAGGACAGTCTGTTTCCAGGATCCATTTTCCAATTGTTAGCAGGTTATTTGCTAAGTTAGTTATCCCCTCCTCTCCCTCAAAAAAAAGTTTTATCAGATTTAAGCAAGACATGTCCCTCAGGTCACCCATGTATCTTCATCTTTCATAAAAAGGCTTTTCAGCAGAAAAACTGAAGAGCTTCAGCTTTTGCTGATCTAAATGCCTTACACCTGTTTACTTGAGATTTACAGAGAATCATTCCATGCCCTTTGACATTACCAATATAGGATTCATGCAACAAAAGCCACGGCTGCCCTTTAATTACATGTATGATGTTGAAAAAATTCTTTTCCATGATGCCCTATGAATGAGCTGGACTAACCTCTAGTAAAAGCTAACTGCATAAATATTATCTAGTATGGCAGAGAAGAGATTCGACATAAGATGCAGGATCTGTCTCTTGCCTCTGAATATCCAACCTCACTTCCCAAGAGCGTAAGATCCACAGACTCTGTAACAAGCTGTCACACTTGCCATAAAACAACAGGAATGTATCAATATATGATGCTGTTTGCAAAGCACAATTTTTTCAGCTGAGAGAAATAATTATTAATGACAGCATCTTTGTTAAATGATATCACGCATACTGCAGCAAGCCCATTTGTAATATAAGGAACTATAGAAACTGCTCATTATGTTAACAAGATCTCTTCATTCATAATGATATATCACTTGTATTTTAAAATAACTTTTTGCCATTTAAGCTCTTACATCCACACTGAGTAGGAAATAAAACTGATATGTAAACTTCTTTGGGTTTTGTCCTCTCTTCTTCCCTGGTCACCATTTTTATACCTACAGAAAAGCTGCAGAAGCGTGACTGCTTCTGCTTTTTATCACAGGAAAAAGATCTGTGGTTGGAGTAAAATGTAATGGTTTTCACTGTAGGTTACTCTCTTCCCTGCAACTGAGGAACTTAGGCTAACTTTTATTGAGGATGACGTATCAATTGTTTTACCATAATAACAGCATTGTATAACTATATCTATTTCACTATTTACTTTGAGTTACTTATAAGGTGTTCTCTCACAATGCTGGATTTTGCTCAAGAGTGACTTTCTCCATACATAAACCAGCCCTGAGACATGAGCTTTTGCTTGGAAATACGGATGTTGGCTTTAGAACTCTCAGTTTCCTATTTGACAATTGCTATTTTTGGCGTATCAAAAACTAGGACCCTTTCCAAAACTTGTACTTGAGAACTGAGCATTAGTATTTTACAGGTTGCAAAGAATTCAGACATGGACAACAGAGGACCCTGCGGTTAATGATTCTTAGCAGTAATTATGGTTGAGGCAGTATTTGCACTGTCTTATTACACCCTTATTTTCACAGTAGCTTAAAAAAAAAAAAAGTATTTTTGGCATTATTTTTTCTGGTTGCTATATACTCATCTGAGACATCATGATTTAATTTAATTTTGCTATTTACTACGGCATTTCCCTCAATTAAAAAAACCTCACATTTGGCCTATAGACAATAATTAGAAGGAAGGTAAACCTGGCTAAATAAAAATGATATATTCTCATGKTGTCATTGATGAATTAAAATCAGCAATTCCTCTTCCCAGTTTGTGACATTAACAAGATATTATCTAGGTTAATCCGTTGATTGAAACAAACACACAGCCACTTAATTTCCGTGATTAATATGACATTCCAAAATGAACAAAAGCAATCCTTTTTTCTCTGTATTTAAAGATCAACAAAACCATGCAACTTCAGTACCAAAAACCCCTCCCTTTTTAATGCAACAATGTTACTGGGGTTTTCCATATGCAAAAGTCATAATATGTAGCTATAATCTAATAAATTTCAGCACATTTAAGAAGTTCACCCAGTTGTATAACATACTAAATACGTTACATAACAAGTAACAGAGATTACCACTTGCATGCATCTGAATTTCCCTGAAAAACTTTAACAATTATATTAAAAGAATGCTTGGTTTTGTATATAACTAAAGTGCTTTTCCTTATGACTCTTAGAGAAGAAATCAATATCAGGGCAATCCTTAAACCTCTGTCCTTTTATTAGTTACAACTTGCCCATGATAATTTAAGTTTCAAGTGGCATTTTTTGTTTTGTTTGTTTTTAAAGTTAATGCAAAACAAATGCATTATTACTGATAATGGAGGAAGACGAAAATGTATTTGTCTGTTTTTGTAACTCCTAAATCATCCTAGTCTTGGTGAAATGAATAAAAGCAATACAGACTTTGCCTATCCCTTGATTTAACACGGTTGAAAAACCACTTTCAAGAATGCAAGGTTCATTTTTATGTCTCAAGGCAGAATAAACTATTGTTATGACATTCTTAATGGATATTTGCCTATCATGTTGTAAAAAACTGCAAGAAATGCCTGAATTGCAATTTGCTGAAAGCTCGGAAAGTAATCGGAGAAAGTATCACTTCATGTTTCTTACACTCATCTCTAGGCACTTGCTATTATCTTTTGTCACAAACAAGGTATGCAGTTAAACTGACCTTTGGTCTAATTCAGTATGGCTGGAAGACTGACGTCTGAAGCTTTGCCACATGTGGGGCCAGATGGGATCCACCCACGGGTGCTGAGGGAGCTGGCCTAAGTGCTCACCAAGCCAGTTTCCATCATTTATCAGCAGTCCTGGCTAACCGGCAGAGGTCCCAGTGCACTGGAGGTTAGCAAATGTGACACCCATCTACAAGAAGGGCCGGAAGGAGGATCCTGGGAACTACAGGCCTGTCAGTCTGACCTTGGTGCCAGGGAAGGTTATGGAGCAGACCATCTTAAGCACCATCACGTGGCACATACAGGACAACCAGGTGATCAGGCCCAGTCAGCATGGGTTTATGAAAGGCAGGTCCTGCTTGACTAACCTGATCTCCTTCTATGACAAGATGATCTGCTCAGTGGATGAGGGAAAGGCTGTGGATGTGGTCTACCTAGACTTTAGTAAGGCCTTTGACACCGTTTCCCACAGCATTCTCCTGGAGAAACTGGCTGCTCGTGGCTTGGATGGGCATACCCTTCGCTGGGTAAAAAACTGGCTGATGGCTGAGCCCAAAGAGTTGTGGTGAACGGAGTTAAATCCAGTTAGCGGCCTGTCACAAGCGGTGTTCCCCAGGGTTCAGTTTTGGAGCCAGTTCTGTTTAATATCTTTATCAATGATCTGGACTAGGGGATCGAATGCACCCTCAATTAATTTGCGGACGACACCATGTTGGGCGGGAGTGTTGATCTGCTTGAGGGTAGGAAGGCTCTGCAGAGGGATCTGGACAGGCTGGATCAATGGGCTGAGGCCAGTTGTATGAGATTCCACAAGGCTCAGTGCTGGGTCCTGCACTTGGGTCACAACAACCCCAGGCAACACTACAGGCTTGGGGAAGAGTGGCTGGAAAGCTGCCCGGCAGAAAAGGACCTGGGGGTGCTGGTCAACAACTGGCTGAACATGAGCCGGCAGTGTGCCCAGGTGGCCAAGAAGGCCAACGGCATCCTGGCCTGTATCGGGAGCAGTGTGGCCAGCAGGAGTAGGGAGGTGATCGTGCCCCTGTACTCGGCACTGGTGAGGCCACATCTCGAATACTGTGTTYAGTTTTGGGSCCCTCRCTACAAGAAGGACACTGAGGTGCTGGAGTGTGTCCAGAGAAGGGCGACGAGGCTGGTGAAGGGTCTGGAGAACAGGTCTGATGGGGAGCGGCTGAGGGAGCTGGGGTTGTTTAGTCTGAGGAAAAGGAGGCTGAGGGGAGACCTTATTGCTCTCTACAACTACCTAAAAGGAGGCTGTAGTGAGGTGGGTGTTGTTCTCTTCTCCCAAGTAACAAGCRATAGGACAAGAGGAAATGGCCTCAAGTTGCACCAGGGGAGGTTTAGATTGGCCATTAGGAAAAATTTTTTCACCGAAAGGGTTGTCAAGCATTGGAACAGGCTGCCCAAGGAAGTGGTGGAGTCACCAGCCCTGGAGGTATTTAAAAGACGTGTAGACGTGGTGCTTAGGGACGCGGTTTAGTGGTGGACTTGGCAGTGCTAGGTTAACAGTTGGACTTGATGGTCGTAAGGGTCTTTTCCAACCCAAATGATTCTATTCTATGATTCTATAATGTGATATTTCTCTGACAAACCGCAATCCAAGTGGGGCTTACTTGGCTGTCAGTTCGATGGTTTCCTCAAAGGGAGTAAAATGCCATAAAACCTTTATGTTTCAAGTCTCACTACTGGACAGGTAACAGTGAGGCAGATACCAAAAGCCTAACACACCTCTAATGGATTTGAAAAAAAGCTGAGATCAGCTGATTCCACATGAATGCCCTCTACCCTCTCCACTGTACATAATGTGCCTGCTGCCAGTTACCATTCTAGCAAACTAAAGTTTCTCAGAAGAACAGTAAAAATAAATAAAGCCCGGAGTTCAGGCAACTGCCTCGGTGCAGCCATAAGCAAATGAAACTGTAACAACATGACAGGCTTTATGTCTGCCTTGGCCTACATTCCACTGTCCCCCTGCTGAGACCTTGTGGCTGTCAAGTGCTCCTGATCATGCCCCAGTGATCCCAAACCTCTTCAGCTCAGTGGGTGAAATACCAGAACCGCAGTCAGCAGATGTCTGGCACACAGTCAGCAGAACAAGACAGCACAACATCGTTAGCAACAACAACAGAACAACGTCGGCACAGAAGGCAGCAAGTGTAACTCTGGACAGTACTACATTACGTGCACTAACAAAAACCAGCAGGATCCTATGAAGACATGTTTGACATTTTTGCTATGGGCAGAAATGCTCAAGTTCTCGTAACTAAGGAGCATTCCTAACGTTGACTGCAGCAAGAACCCAAAATACTTGGGTTCTTCAGAAAAAAAAAAACAGCATTTATCCCCAGTTGCATTATCAAGTAAATTAATGAAGAGTCTTTTTGCTCACAGAACTCACAGAACAGGAAGCTTTTCGGGGATTCAGAAATGTTACTCTGTTTCCAAGAAAGCAAACAAGCTTTTGCAATCTACATGATTTTCAGAGCAAATAAACAGTCCATCAGACAAAAGCCAATTAACCTCATCATCTTCAACCTCCATTTAAAGTTTCCACTTTTCCCTGAATCTCCCCTGCTATGCTTCTAGCCTTGTCTATCAGCAAGCACAGCTACAAATTCAGGAAGGAAAATGCACCTATATGGCGGTTGAGGAGGAGATTTGGATGGTACAAATCAATCCCTTTACAAATCACTTTGCTGATTCATAGGGTCACATTGTAAGAAAGAGATTCCCTGCTTCTGTAGCTCATTTAGAACACCCTGACGCTTTGAGTTCTTCTGTTTTGTAAACCAAAATCTCCCATCAAGTCCTTCATGTTTTGGTTTCATGTGGTGGATGACTTCTTCTAAAGTTTGCTTAAAACAGCCACCACATCTCCACATTCAGCGCACTTCCAACAAGTAGAAAGTTCTGCACAGACTCAGCACTGGAAATAGCAAAGAATGTGAGTTGTAGGGCAGCTGCCAAACCACACTGTTTGCTAAGTCTATGGAACACGCTAAAGTCTTCACACATCGCACAATGTAAGTGGTACTTATTAGTGTCTTAAGTCTACTTTTCTGAAGTTAACCTATCAGTTGTCTCAATCATCCCATTTCCTAAATGAGTAACTTCACAGACAGCCACTATATTCTCCCTCATATGCCTATGGCTTTCTTTTTGTTACTCTCCTTTTGTACTGCAATTCTGCCTTTCATCTATATTCTCTAAATTCCTCTGGTCTTCTCCCAGGCCATATGCAGAAAAAAACCCTGTTGGAACTGGAGTTCTGCCAAATCTAAATTCACTGACACTTAAAGGAATTCCAACTGCCCTCAAATCAGACTGAAAAGAATCTCTAATGATGGCTTATTTTTAATTCTTCTTAAGTAGAGGGCTCTCATGAATTTTCCTGACTTATTGGGGGAGTAAGGTATATCTAGGTTTTCAGTTTCCTTCATGAATATTTCTCACCACATACTGGATGTCATTACTCTACTGAGAATCAATTAGCCCAAACGTTGTTATGACAGTTACAGAAAAATTGTATTTTTAGCTACAATTTATGGTCTTCTGTCTCTTTCCAAGCAATCTTCACAGAAATGCTGAAAACTTCAAACCTAATCAGGTACTGAAAGAAAATCTCTTTGATGAGAAAGAAATATATGCGATAGGGAGGGCTTTCTAGAAGAAAACATAAGCTTTTTACTTCTAGATGTACCCTGCTACTTTAGAGGAGTCCGACAATGTATAAGCAAGCAAAAAGCAGCAGAAGGAGGATGTAATTTATTTTCTCTGTTTCATCTGATTCAACTGTAGACATTTCACAAGGAAGTGACAAATAAGCAATGCCCTCTTTGGCTATTTAATACAACAGATGCTGAACAATCATCTTGCATAGGCTGTGGCATCACAAATTCACTATGTCTGACGCATTTTCATTAGCAAACACTCTCCCCCATCCCCTTCTCTCCTGTCCTTTCTTTCCACAACTACCATCAATATTAGAAGAAACGTAGCAACCTGGGAGATGGCTTACAAGGCAAAAGTCATATTCTGTGTGCTGCAACACACATGCTTACAGAAACTGTTCCGAGAGTCAGACAGGCTCACTATCATACACTTTGGACATTCGTGGTCTAAAGCAAAAAAAAAAAAAAGACCAAGTGTGAAGACACTCCCCTTTTGTAAGTGTTTTTCCCCTTGCCACAAGGGGAACTGAGAATAGGAATATGAGGAGAGGCAAGTAAGTGCAAAGGACAGGGGAAATAAACAGAACAAACCAAGTGTGATATGGGGTACCACATGGTAACGACATCAACTGATTAAAACTGGTAAGTAATTAGAAAGCAACTGAAGCTCCTCCAACAGCAATGGTGGTGTTTCCTCTCAAGACATGAGAAAAAGGCTACCTATGTTTAATAGCAAAGTCATGGAGCAGCAACAACTATGCTATTTACAACAGAACCACACTACTCAAGTCTTAGGACTATGAATGGGTGTCAAGAAAAAAAATTAGACGTCTGTCCTGTATCATATGCTGGACTCGACTAAGATCAGGTCTATCAGTTCTTATGACCAGCAGTATGTGAGAGTGAGGCTTGCATCATTTGCAGTCTCCTCTCCTTACACAACTCCGTTCTGTCCACTTAGATGCAGCTAAGAACATGTTCTAGAAAATGGTGTAAGCTGTTTGGTTTCCCAAACACATTTGAGCTTGTTGCTCAGTTCATCAGCTCCTTTCTACACTTTCAAATGAAACAATCTGGACAGAGGAAGAGGGGAAAGTAGTGCTTCAGATGAAGCCTCTACTTCAAAGAAAATGATGGAAAAGCCAATTGGCCTTCATATTAAAGGCAGTTCCATAAAAGAGGACTTCCTGCCTCTTGCCGCAGTCCTTTTTTCTGAGTTTAGATCGACTGACTCTATGATCGGACTTGGAACTCTCATTTCGTTTAACTTTGGTACTCAAAATTAACAGCAAAGATCTTCTGCAAAGATAATGTTTTACTGAACTGAAAGATACTCAGACTTGCTCTCCCATCATGGGATATAATGACTTCTGTCCTAGCAGCAATGAAAGAGTTACATTTAAAAAATAAGCAGCTGCAGTCCTGTCACTATTCAGTGAACAAAACCAAACAGCACCAGCTTAGCTTGCACGATGGCAATGAAATCACTGTGTAGCTATAAAAAAAAAAAAAGAGCTGAAATGTGTCTGTTATCTCTCTCTAACGCACAGTGACAGCCAAGCACAAACTTCTACACAAACATGTGTGGTCCCCTACAACATCATTCTCTCTAAACTGGAGAGGTATGGATTTGATGGGTGGACTGTCCGGTGGGTGAGGAATTGGTTGGATGGTCACATCCAGAGGGTAGTGGTCAATGGCTCAATGTCCAGACGGAGATCAGTGACGAGAGGTGTCCTGCAGGGGTCYGTATTGGGACCAGTACTGTTTAATATCTTCATCAGTGACATTGACAGCGGGATCAAGTGCACCCTCAGCAAGTTTGCAGACGACACCAAGCTGAGTGGTGCGGTCGACATGCCTGAGGGATGAGATGCCATCCAGAGGGACCTGGACAAGCTCGAGAAGTGGGCCCGTGTGAACCTCGTGAGGTTCAACAAGACCAGCAACCCGCCGTATCAATACAGGCTGGGGGAAGAAGGGATCGAGAGCAGCCCTGCCGAGAAGGACTTGGGGCACCGGTAGACAAAAAGCTGGACATGAGCCGACAATGTGCGCTCGCAGCTCAGGCGGCTCTGGAGCCCTCAGCACAAGAAAGACATGGACCTGTTGGAGCGGGTCCAGAGGAGGGCCACAAAAATGATCAGGGGGCTGGAATGCCTCTCCTACTGACGGAAGGCTGGGAGAGTTGGGAGAAGAGCCTGGAGAAGGCTCCGGGGAGACGTTATTGCAGCCTTTCAGTACTTAAAGGGGGCTTATAAGAAAGATGGGGACAAACTTTTTAGCAGGGCCTGTTGCAACAGGACAAGGGGGAATGGTTTTAAACTAAAAGAGGGTAGATTTAGACTAGATACGAAGAAATTTTTTACAATGAGGGTGCGGAAACACTGGAGCAGGTTGCCCAGAGAGGTGGTAGATGCCCCATCCCTGGAAACATTCAAGGTCAGGTTGGACGGGGCTCTGAGCAACCTGATCTAGTTGGAGATATCCCTGCCCACGGCAGGGCGGTTGGACTAGATGAGCTTTAAAGGTCCTTTCCCATCCACACTATTCTATGATTCTGTATTTTCAAGGGTATTGTTGTGAGCACTGCAAGGAAAATCTATGTGTCCAGATAGATCCAATTGTCTAACATTAAACATTTTGTTAGCTTCACCCACAGTAGCAATTAACAGGTTCACAGTGTTTGTAAGTTGCTAGTCTGTTTTCATACAGGCCAAGAGAAAAAGCATATTCCCTACTTTCTACTGTATTGCCACACAGCTAAAAATGAGGCAAAAAATGTCCAAAGATTAGTTACCAAAAAAACCACTGTTGGCAACAAGGCTAAGAACTTTGTACAACAGTGACTTACCTTCAAATCTGGGTGATTTGGGTGCTCCTTTATTCTTTTTGGGCACCCTTGCTATGATGTTTTTGCCCTACCATAATCATTAACCTTACATCCAAATCTCCTTATACGCTTCCGGAAATAATTTATTTAGCGAACAAACACACACTCGGGGTTTTTTCCTCATTTTCAGTCAGACAACTGCCTAAAAGACTGCTAGTGAGAAACCTACCTGTTCCTTTGTCTTGCCTATGTATATAATATTGAAGATTATATCCAAGCATAATACTGAAGCAGTTTCCCAATTTTTAATCCGCACATGTAAGAGTCCCAGGCCTGCAATGTTTTCCATATTCAGGATGCTGAAGTTTATCCTATAGGAGATAAGCTCAAAGGGAGATGAATCATGAAAACGCAAAAGCGAACCCTTCATCAGCAAAGACAGACTTGACCTGCCTGTTCTTCACTAAACCTGGGAACTGCAGTAGAATGTATGTTCATACAAATGGGGCGCCAACTAATTTTGTTCTTTTGTAGAGGAAGTGGAACAGAACAAGACATTTCTCTGGCAACAATCATTCTCTGCCCAAACTTTCACTTCTAAGGAAATGCTGCTAAAATTGACGTTGTTCATTAGCCTGCAATACATACCCCATTCTTTGATCCAGAGGGAGTAACTCTGCAAGTTGGCAGCTACTGGCACTTTTTATGTGGAAAACACAGATGCTTGGTGGCAAGTGTGAATAATCGGAAAAGAATATCTAGTAGTTATTCAGTACTTCCAATATATGCCCAAGCTAATTTTAAATTCCTTAAATTCAAAATCCCTTGTTGGCCAACTATTTAACAATTTTAACTGAATACTGATAATCACAYTAAGTTCTTTTCCTTCATTTTTTCTCAGAACTTTAGCAAAGGGCCTGGGATCTTAGCTTCACTGGACAACGTGCATGAAAGAGAGAGTAAGCGGTGGAATGAAAACTCATATTTATTTATTTATTTAAGTAGCATGCCACTACTGTACACAGCACTTGAGCTGCTAACCTTACTCCAAGATCAAAACTCCAGAGGTCAGAATTCCAAACATGACAGGATTAGTCATAAAGCTATCTTGCTCAGGTGCTGACTTAACATACCATCGCACAGACTGACTCTCCGGCTCTCCCCAGAACACCACCTGTTTCTCAGTTCACCCAAATCACTGATACTTCTGAGCTGTGAGCCAGAACACACAGCGCAAAGCATAAAGACCCTAACAAAGCTTTCTTCCCAAGAACTGACTAGTCATGGGAAGAACACAATTTAATCCAATTTCAACCAGTAGCAGAGGTAGCTGCAGGTTCTTTAAAATGACCTGTTGTACAGGCTGAAGGCTGTCTTGTGTGCCTATATTGTCTACCAGAGCTATAAACCTTCAAATCCAAACACACTAATGTTTGAATCTAGAACTTTCTTAGCACCCACCCCACCCCACATGGAACTGACAGAAAAAAATCCAAGAAAAACTAGTATCAGTTGCATTATAACAAGAAACTGACAGCCACTTTGTCACACAACCTAAGCAAACCATAGCCATCAATGACTTAAGGCTATTGTTGGGGTGGAACTAGGTTTTATTTGAATAGATGTCACTATATTTTTCTGCTGAGAAAGAATGCCAAATTACCTGTCTGTTTCAGTCACAACATGCTATGGCAAGATTATTTCTTTTCTTTCTCTTTGGATTCAAAATTGAGGAGCATTTAAGAAAGAAGGAGGACTACTTCAGCACCAAGGCCCTGGAACATAATACTGAAGACATTCATTCACCTGTTTCCTCTACCACAGGCTAGCTTGAAACTCTGAGGGTAATACAGAATTCCAGAATTTTCTAACACAACTCTCCTCCTAGAAGTAGAAATAATAATGTTTTCTCCTTAGCTCTTATGTATGGTCCTTACCACAACCCTCCAATCTTTCAACCGTTTCAACTGTTGATGGATTTTGTCTCTAAAAGACCTCTGGAAGTCAGGAATATATTAGCTCCACTTTGCTAGTACAGCAGCCATGGAATATAAGTATGACCTTGTGTCCCGGTCCAGTTCCCTGTCAACACTGTATCTTGCCCCTGCCCTTCCTCACTTACCTTTTGGGTTTAAGCATATTGAAATGAAAGCACAGACAGTGAAGCCGGATCACAATTTCCAGATATCCTTGTTTGACCAGTGCAAACCTCTGCTAAGGAACAGCAAAACCCTTTCAATGGAAGGAAGCTTTAAAGCCATCCGACTGGTGACAGAAAAGGTTTTTTTAAAAAAAAAAAGTTTCAAGAGTGTCTGACATTTCAGCATTTAGTATCTTTCAGCAGAACTGCTCTTCCCAGGACAGAATTAAGGAGGACACGTGAAATCAGGATGTAAGTAGCAAGGAGTGCACCTAACACCAGAACTATACTGGGCTGTCGTCCAAACTATGGTTCTTCACTAGAAAAGCCAAAAAAGGTTAAGATCCCCAAATCTTGAAAGTGTATTCCTTTTCCATGTGATTGTACCAAGTTCTCTGCACAGCTCTCACTTTCCAGGGAAGCATATGCTGCCTTATATTTGAATCAAATCTGGAGCCTGATTGAGGGACAAGGACGTACTAGTGAGCCCCAGATAACAAAACTGGAGTGCCAAAGCATATATAGAGCCACTCCAATAAAAGCTTTGCAAACCCAGTAACAATAAGAACATTTTTAAAGCTTTTCCCTCATATAATTTTTTTCCCCACAATATCTTATTTTCTTACTGTGTTATCACCGTAAATAATAATTATAATGGTAGAACAAAAAGAACAAGAAGAAGCTTCACTATTTTTTTCTTCTGACTTCCTAAGAGGTATGACAGCAACTGGTAGCCTTATGTTTTGTATTTCAGCCCAGACTCGGTGGCCAGATTTCCTTCCCAGGAAGAAATTTCACAAAGCAAAAATTCTGCCTTGTGGATCATATCAGTGGCTTTTGTAAAGCCATTTGTTGTGACATATGGCCACATGCATGACATGCCAAGCCCTGCCCCATGCTATTACTTACTGCTGCAGCACAGTGCCAAAAGCAGCAGCATGAGAAAATGCAGGGCAGAATTTACGCCTGGAGACACAAGCAGTCCCCTGAACACTCAGAGTAATTAATCTCATGCTGAACAGGAGAAAAGGGTTCTGCAACAGCATACTGCTCACTGGAAATAGAGAAGACAGCAAGTAATCTGTGAAGGAAAAGCATAAATGGATTTGAAAATACTCAGGAAAAACCCTTTCCACGTAAGACAGCAACTCCTTTGGTAACCAAATACATGGGAAGATTTTAATTTCCAATAATTTTCAGGAAATTTATAATTTTATTAAAATGAGATCACATTARAAGTGATACAAATCTAACATTCATCACCATGAGCATAGAGAATCCACCAGCTCTGTGTTACTAGTGTTACTGATGTTATTACACAATAAAAACAAAATCAGATTTGTTGGAAAGCAATTCAAAATGTCCTCTAGAAACATTGCAAAAAACAAAAATCCAGTCTAATTTCAAGGCTACTATTTTAACAAATACCATGTCTCAATTTTTTGAGTCCTATTTGTAGAAGAAATAGTAAGAATATTTAACTAGATGTTAAAATAACCTTGGAAATATACCCCCAAAGACTTTAAGATTCTCATGCCTAGTTTTCCTTATGCTAAACAGTATCACTCCTGTCAGGCAGTACAATCCCACACAGGGAAATAATTTATGGGAGGACAGATAACCTGGGAAGTGGAAATTAAGTATGAGGACTTCTCGCTATGACAGGTGTCTCTCTACAGGTGGCAAAATATGGAAATCTCCAGGAAAACCATAGCTTGGACCTGAAAACATTTAAGCAGATAACTGGAATGGTGAGGAAGATGGATTGTAATAAAAAGATGCACTGAAAATATCTGTCCAGAACACTGATAATCAGAATATTGTGTTGAATAGGATATGACCATGTAGCCTGGGCAGTAACGAGAATCCATAACAGTACATCATTTTGTGGCACTAGCATCCTTTAGCATACGGGCTAAACGTCAGCACACAACCAGACGGAGGATAGAAGAAAGGTCATGACGTTTTTCTTGTGGTTTCCCAAAGAGCCTGTATACATTAAATCCTCACAGACTCCTAGACCATACAGCAATACAGTAAAACACCACCTGAACACTTAGGATTAGTAGACCTTTCAACATTCTTTTCAGCAGGTCTTACACCAGAGATCTACTAAACTTTTGGCCTCAACCATCTTATGCTTAGCGCTATATAACTTTCCAGACTTCACTTCTGTTCAAATGTGTTAGCAACACACCTGAAGTGTAAAACATTGCCTGTAAAGCTGGCCACATGCACTGAGAGAAGAATGGCCATTTTCTACAGAATAAGAGTGTACTACTATGAAAAATGTTTTTGTTTAAGACAGACATCTAGCTAGGACCTTAGTACTTCCTATGATTTAACCCTACTACTTTAGGCCACTGGTTACTGCCTCCAGGAGACAAGAACTGATTTCTCAGTCACCAGCATGGTACCCTTTCTGCTCTTTAAGCAATGATGGATCACAATAAAAGACACATCTCAAAAGCTCTGCAGATAGTGTGAACCTGAGGAGTTTAAACATTTCAAAGACATTTCAAGAATAAAACTACAGCAGATACAAACACTAAATAATTTCTAATACTAATTTACTGATTATTGCTGAGGTACTGGCCTTTATGTTATTCTTGAGCTACTCAAGATAACATAGGAAGTTGTCCATGGCCTACAGCAGTACATATTACTCTTCATGAGGCAATGTTTGCTGTTCATATTTCCTGACAGATAGATAGCACTTATACCGTTCTTTAATTAAATGTTCTGAAGACCTACTGCCTGCAGTTAAGAGATAAATTCCAAGAACTCATGATAAGCTTACAGGAATACACGAGCCTTCCTAACATTGAACCTCTTTCTTGAGAAAGAACACACATACTCTGATCTTTTTAGCATCTCTCTAGCCTACTGCACCTTCTGTCAGTTGAAACAATATCTAAGAATATTTTTAAAATTGCATTGTGATTACTAGTACCGGGCTTAGCTGGCAAGGGCCTATCTGTTGACTGGAGACAGTATTTATCCACAGATCAGGTATGACAATACCAATAACTGTTCAAGCTTCACTTATTCTATTCTAGTAAGTGTGCCTAAAGCCAAAATAACTGTATGTGACAGGGGCAAGTAAAACAAAGATTGACCTTCTATGCTTATATTTCCTGGGTCTCAAGAATGCTTTAACAGCTTAACCTAGTACACACATATCAGCTGTTAACCACATCAAGTAAACTTCTAAAAGTAATGCCAGAATTTGTACCAAGTTTGTTTGCATCATTTCAGATTTTAAATATATTCAAGAGCGGTGACAGATAGAAGTATCTACATTGTCCTTTACGATGCATCTACAGGTGCCTGTATGTCTGTATGTTGAGTTACCTGTGGAAGACAAGATGAGAAGAAGCTGTTGAGAGTTGTTAATGAACAACCTCACTAAAACAATAACCAGGTTTGTAACTTTACAGAGGGAAATGCATGTTCCTAACTTTGCTGACACAGCTGCACTGGCAAGACTGAGAAAAGAGAGACCAAAGGGGACATTAAAATGTAAGCGGACAACAAACTTGGAAGAGTGTAGCAGAAAAGTAAGTGGCCAAAAAGGTGGTCAGATCAGCAAGGGCTGACAAACTGGAAAGGAAACATAAATAGGTGCACCCTGATGCAGACTTCTTCCAGACAGAGATGGCACCTAGAAAATAAATACAGGAAGATTTTTTTAAAGACCATTACTGTATCACTTTAATTGACCTTAGAGTGAAATATCCTCAGACAGGGAAATGGTTTACCTATGTCAAAGCAAGACACATCTCTTAAGGTAGTGCAACCAGGAAATAGGATTGGTCCTCAAAGAGCTATCCTAAAACTAACTGATCACCCAGGGACCACTGAAAGAAGCTAGGCTTCTTGAGTGATCTCAATGCATAACACAAACTCATGTACACAAGAATGCCATTCATTCTAAAACCTGAAGAGAGAAAGTACTAAGTTACAAGCTGATTCTCTAAAAATATTGAAGCTGGTTATTTAACCTTAACCAAACCTTACCCTGTGTAATAATAATTAAAAAAAAAAAAAATCTACAGTATATCATTCTCTATGAGGAGAAAAAAGAAAAGAAAAGGGGTAAAAAAAAAAAGAACCATCTATAAATAAATGTTCCTAAGAACCTTTGCCAAATACTAGTTCTCACAGAGGCTTAAAAAGTTGTTTTTCCTGTGGAAAGTTCACAGAACTGGTATAATTTGTTATGTTCCTTTAAGTCTTTGTTGTCTAAATAGGAGTTACAACTTAAAACTAATATGAATAACTGAATCACAGGAAAAATACCCTACAACCATTGTCAGGTTTAACCCCAGCCGGCAACTAAGCCCCACACAGCTGCTCGCTCACTCACCCCTGGTGGGATGGGGGAGAGAATCAGAAGAGTAAAAGTGAGAAAACTCGTGGGCTGAGATAAAGACAGTTTAATAGGTAAAGCAAACACCGTGCGTGCAAGCAAAGCAAAACGAGGCATTCATTCACTGCTTCCCATGGGCAGGCAGGTGTTCAGCCATCCCCAGGGAAGCAGGGCTCCATCACGCTTAACAGTTACTTGGGAAGACAAATGCCATCACTTCAAATGCCCCCCCTTCCTTCTTCCTCCCTCAGCTTTACGTGCTGAGCATGACGTCATATGGTGTGGAATATCCCTTTGGTGGGTTGGTTGGGGTCAGCTGTCCCGGCTGTGTCCCCTCCCACCTTCTTGTGCACCCCCAGCCTACTCGCTGGTGGGGTGGGGTGAGAAGCAGAAAAGGCCTTGACCCTGTGTAAGCACTGCTCAGTAATAACAACAACATCCCTGTATTATCAACACGGTTTTCAGCACAAATCCAAAACATAGACCCATACTGGCCACCATAAAGAAAATTAACTCTATCCCAGCCAAAACCAGCACCTCAACATTCTCACCTTATCTTATATTCTTTGTAGTTCTGTTTCTCCATTGCATATTATGTGGGCCCCATCACATGAAACTAATACTGTGTTAACTCTGAAGAAGGGGGAAAAAAAAAAAAAAAAAAGAAAATAAATGAAGAGTTGTCACTGAACTGGAAGGTGCCAGCTGCAGAACTGAAGTAATCTTTGATAGGATAATTCCAGGCTTATATACTGAATTCTCTTCAGATTCTGGAAAAAAAGGATAAGTGACTAACTTTCCACAGATTACTGTGCAGTTCAAGTACCATTTGCTGACAGTTTGGGCACCCATCAGTAACTGTTTTGAGAAACCTGACAGTAACAGAGCATCGAAATGCAGCAGATAGAGCAGCATGTAATGTCTTCCAGATTTTTTTCAGAATTCACATCAGCAATGCATTTTGTCCCTCAGCCTTTAAATACAAGTTGCATTGTCTTTCTCAGGTACAGAATCCACCAACTTCTCGGAAAAGACCTGATATTCAAAAGAATTAAAAATGGCACTGAAGGGCAGGGGAAAAAGGGAAAGCAGAAAATCTGGTGGAGAAAAACATAAAAGAAGAGCATGACAAAATAACGTTGCAGGAGGAATATGTGCCATTACCTATTACAGGAGAGAGCGCTCAAACAAAACAATGAAAAGAAAAACTGTGTTTAATATCTGTATAAAAGCACTGTCCTTCCCTGAAGTAGTCTATAATTCACATTTAAGTAGAAAGATGATTTGACATCACAATATTAACAACAGCTATTTTAACAACTGATGAAAAAGAATCACAGCAACTTCATTATTCGCAATTGCAATGGGACACAGATCTTGGTGTGGGAATGTCATGGTGATTGCTAGGCAGTGTCTGGAATAATAAAATTCACAGGCACCTGACATGAGTTTTAAAAGAATGAGATCTTAAACAGTATCAACACACTACAGCAACCCAGAAACACTTCTAGAATTGTAAAGAAATTGTCAAGTTTTTCATTAATTACATCACAAACAGGGAGCTGAAATTCCTTGGAAACAGAAATGACAACTATGTGGAAAAGACAAAGTTACTGTTGCTTATTGAACTAACCACTGAAGGACAATGAAGAAAGGAAATACATGTAAGAGAATGAAAAAAATTGCAGAAGGAAGGAAAACACCCACTACTACCAGTTGACCTAAAAACCTACAGTCCAAAATTAGACAAAATTCTGGCAAAAAGTTCAACTTTTTTAGTAAGATGTGATGAAAAAGGCAACATGAAAAAGGACCAACCCATATTCCAAATCATCAAATACCAGAGGAATATCAACACACACATAGTATTTATGAAAAGGTGAGGAGAAACATAATAAGCATCTCAAGGAAAGAAATAAGCATAGCCAGAGAATTGAGAAAGAAGTCTTGAAATGACTTACAATTTGCAAAACTTCCAGCATAAGATCAATTTGAAGATGACAACTAAGCAGATACAATATATACTCACAGCTTACCTAATCTGCCCAGTAGATTCTGGGCTCCAGGGTGCAATTTCTAAAATTTTTCCTCTGTCAAATATTCCAATCACGTCTAATGTGAAAGTAGTCTACATTTAAACTGATTAAAAAAACACCTCTCCCTTTAATTTAAGTGCAAGAAGTTTGCATAATGATCCAATCTTATTGCTGGCACCAAATGTATCCTACCCAGACACCTGAAAAGAAATACATGAAACTCACAGCAATTGTGATGGTCACTAGATCCCCAAGTGTGAACGGCTACTGCAGACTTCAGGAAGTGTCTGTCACAACTCATCTATTTCAATGTCCATTATGAAACCCTCCTGGGGTTAAATAATACACAGATACAAGACAGTTCCACCTCCACTGGAAGGGTTTTAAAAATGAAATTAGACATGTTTTTGAGGCAAAATCTTTTGCAGTTAACTCCGCAGTTCTGCACATATTCCTATAGAACCTATGGCCAAAGGAACCTCCTCTAAACCATTTCCCATCATCTCCTCTGATCTGTCAACTTCAATTGGGCTTTTCTTGTAGCACTACTTGTCCTGTACTGAGAGGATAACAAACAAAAAAACTTAACTTAACCTTCTAGATTTGTAACTGCAATCTAAAAAACTGTATTTATTCTACTTGTTTAAAAGACTAAACTGTTTCAACATACAGTATTCACTACTGCACATTCTAGACTACTGTACTTTATCTATTTCCATCATTTGTCCCTTCTCTCCTAGGATCTGTGGTACAGAAACATTAGGAGAGTCACTTTTTTCACTCTGAGGCTACCCCCTCTAATAAAATACTCGAGCAAGGCAGAAATATTCCAAATGCAGAAACATCTATTAGCATACTTACTGATCAGACAAAAATGGTAAGTTTTAGTACCTAGAATCATTGGGGCTATAATTTATTTTTAACTGTTTGTTTTATTTTTAAATTATCTTGCAGTTGGAAGAAGTGAAATAAACTGAATTCTTCGGAATGGAATTGTCCAACAATCTTCTTTCCTCTGGGGGCATTTTTAGGAAGGAAAATGTATTCCGAATCAGATTAACTGAAAAGCTGGAAAAGCATCTTGCTAGTTTGACACATAAAGCAGTCAGAAAAAAAACCAAAAAGTCCACGAGACCATACAACCACTATGTAAAAGCCTTTCTAGAAAGAACTTTAAAAATAGAGCTAAACGTAAATATAGTAGATCAAAAAGAGAGATACTCAAAAGGCAACTCAAACTCTCAGAGCAAATCGTCCTTATTCGTCTGCAGTTTATGAGGACTTGCTAACAACCTGGAGCAAATGGCATATTAAGCCTCACCTAGGAGAAAGGGCCAAAACGTACCGATTATAGATTTCCAGCCAGATGCTTTCATTCCCTAGTTTAGATAACATGATTTCTTCCACCCTCACCATTTATCTGCCATCCCCCAAAGAGAAATGACTCTTGACTGGGAGGGATAGCACCGCTACAGACTATAAAATTTGTGCCAGATGCTTTAACTGAGGAAATATTCTCAGGTTTTCATTTGTTTTATAATGGRAATTGGAGTCTTAATATTGGATTCTTATTACATCACTATTTTCTAATTTACTTTTGTTTAACAACTATGGCAAAGATCATTCTGTCCCTCTGTAAGTGGAGAGGAAAATCAAAACCTTGTTTTCTCAAAGGCAATCCATTGTGGCTCTTATCCAGATTGTCATCAATTCTATCTTAGGCTTGCATCACTCACTTTGCCCTTTTTCTTTCTTCCCCCCTTCTTTTTTTCCTTTTTCGTTTAAGAAGAGAAAGGGGCTTCATACTCAGAGCAACTTCTCCACAACCTGCTCTGGCTTCTATGAAGTCCCCAGATGAGCTCTATGGTAAACGCTCCGATTTGACAGGTTATAAAGACTCTGTGTTAACACAGATTGTTTTCCATACATTCTAGGGAAGGTTTTAAATGATCAGCCAATGCCTCAGAGGGGGAAGTACTGTAGATTTCTCATCTCTCTGTAATCCATCCACTCCAGAGTAGTTGTTGACAAATATATTAAAAATAAGCTCTGAGAGTAGAAGATGACTAATTTTCTGTTAAATGCATCCTCTTACAAATCAAACCTATACAAATGAGCAACAAAGCATCACAACTGATGGTAAAAAGGAATAGGCAATTGCTGTCAAATCGTATCTTCATTTAGCACTCAGTAGCCAAAAATAGTAACTTTTCCGTTCTCTGTTATTTTGTCTAGCAAATACTGGTGCAGGCAATGGAAGAAATTATGAGAATTTCCTTCATAATGGTCACTATTACGGCTACTTCTTTCAGATATTTTCTTATGGAATGCTAGTAAATGCGTAGACAGAAAATGACATAAGCATAAGATAAACAGCCAGTGTTTGAACATAACAACTACAGAGAAATAGGCTTCCTATGCATTTCTCCCCCCACTAGCCTCCCCAAATGAAAAGAACTCCTAGATTACAACAAACCTGTTCAGTCACTTCTAACTCTTAACCAAAATATTTCCTAAGTACTCATGCACCACAAGACAAGAACAGATGACGGAAAAACAATGCCACAAATACTCACTAGAATTAAGAAAAGCAATCTTGCTTGAGTTGTGTTCTACTCTTCATTGTACTTCTGTTCCATTAGTATATTAGCAAGTAAGTTGTGATTAACAATTAGACAAACATTTGAATTTATATAAGCAGGTAAACACCAATAAAATGAGAAGTCTGCACTCCTAAACAGGGAGCAAACAACTCCAAACGATCCCTTTCTTATCATAGTTAAGTAACACAAACCAAGTCTGAAATTCAGACCACAAATTGTTCAGGAAATTATTTAAATAGACAAACAAACCTAAGAAAAATGCTGTCTGCTTATGGACGTTAAATGCATTCCATGCAAATGTCTATTTAGAATGTTTCAGTAGTTGTTTATGCAGTGGCAGTACGATTAGTGTAACTAATTACACTGTCTGATTAACTTCTGTGAAAAAGTCACAATAAGAACTGATGGGACAGACTAACAGACATAATGTATTTGGACTTCAAGATGGCTTATAATACTTCCCAGCAAAAAAAGCTAGGGTAAAAGGTCAGTAAATACAGTGCAGATAAACATGGAAATTCTAAACTGAATTCAAAACAAGGTCAGTAAGAAGCAGCAAATAGGTAAAGAACAGATAGAACAGCTGTGCAAATGGCTAAGTGTTGGACCTCCTCTTACTTAGACAAGGTACCAAAGATAAAAAAAAGGGACTTCTGAAGAAATTAAAGCTGTGGCCATAAAATATCAAATTGGAAGGAAGGTTTGGTAATGCAGGTGATATGGTCAGAGCCCCAGCGACCCTGCTTAAAACTCAAAACTAGATTATTTGATTGCTGTTAAATATACTCTTCCATTATTGAACTTCTGGGCTACAAATAGACAACATGATGAGACTTGCAAGAGACCTGCTACACTGAAAGAAGAGACAACCTGGAAAATTTTGCTGTGACTTGAGAGAAAGTGGTAATTTTCTCTCTCTAGGCAATTCCTATCAATATGTATTTCTGATTTTTTAACTTTCTAATTTTAAGTTCAGCAACTGGAATTTTCTCTTCAAATCATTTTAGAAGCAATTTAATCAGGATGTTTGCAGGGGAAGCCAATCTTTGATCACAAGGAGGGCTGTGTTTACCTGAAAATGCTATTGCATGAAGACAAATTCAGTAAGTATTCTTATGTTTACCGTTATAATGAACTGCTTTTCATTCTAAGCAGCATAGTGTCTTTCATTCCCTCTACTTCCCTAACAGTTTTACTAAACTGCTATCTCTTGTCTTCCTTTTAGATTAGTTCCTGTCTCTGAGACAAGAACTGCCTCCTTAAACAAAACAAAAGAACAAACAACAAAAAACTTATTTATACCGCATTCAGTACAGTGGGATCCTGACCATAGACACATTCTGACTTTAAATTGAAGATGTAAATGAATAACCTTTAGGAAGCTCTGTGGATTTAATAATATATTTCATACACCTTTGGATATGATGGCTCTGCCACACAATCAAAAACCAACACGAGGTAAATTTTTGAGGGTCAGATTGGTCAGGCATTTTAACATGAAACAATGGATTTTGAAGATGACAGATGATAGTGAAGTTGGTAGAAGACAGTCAAGAAACCACTCTACTAGCTTAGAGTTGGTAAAAGAATGTTTCCATTATTAGAACACAAAAGGATTTTCTTCATGTTGTTTTAAATGTAGATCTTAACATTTGATTCATATATTCCATTGAAACCTTCAACAGATTGCATTGAAATGACAAACAGTGGCATAAGATAATTGTAGGCAAAACCTTCAAATGCCTAATTAGTTTGCTTAGTTATTCTTTAATAATGTTCTGAGACATTAACACAGCCCCTTCCTTGCATTTTTCAGCACTTGACATTCTTCATTTTCAAAGTGCTCTTGTGAACTGCAGAAGTGCCAGACATTTGCCTCAAGCTTAATTCAAATTGTATTGTGTGTTATTCTACTTGTGGGTATGGATCTTTCTAAAATTAAAAAAGCCACCTTCTTTCCAATAGAGGTGTTCAATACTATTTACTTACAGAGTCTGCCTGTCTTCTTAACCTATTTCTCAGCATTGTCCTGTTAACAATATTATATTGTGCAAAGTACAGATGAGAACTAAACAGCTAAAGGCAGAAAATAAAACAAAGTTCCTAATTTTAACTCAAAATTCTTTCCCTATTCTATCACTCTTCTACCTTCATCCTGATTACAATCTTTTACAAATAATTTTTATTTTATGTACTCAAAATTATCAATAGGGCAAGGATTTCTACTGTTGTATTTTCCTCAGCCTCATCCACAGAAACAAGAAAAGATTTTTGCATCTAAAGCTTCTTCTACTTCCAGTGTCTCATATTCAGTAGTACATAATTATATTTTGGTCATAATCACTGCAAAGAGCTGCATGCCTACTAAAAACAAAATAGAAAGAAAAACCAAAACCAGCAACAACCATTGCCTTAGGCCTCATCACTCCTAAATATTGTGGAGAGTTTGTAGGTCCTTGAGACAGTTGTTTTGATAACCTAAACTGAAGGCTTAGCTATTATGAATCCTTCTCTCTAAACACAATCTGCTCCGAAAATGGTATGTCGTAGAAAATGAACTTTACATAGGCCACAAATCTGACATCAGATATGCAAGTGGAGATCAAACGGGACTCCTGTGCAACACTACATACTGCATTCAACTGTGAGGAAATATTTCCCTAAGTGTCCTGTCTGTGAAGACACACTGATCTGTCCGCCCTTTCAAAACTCATGGTCCTGATTCCCAGATCTGATTGGTTGTCAAACAGTCCTATCCTAACCACCTACCATATGTACATCAGCAAATAACCATATTCGTTGCACCAAATCTTATGTCACCTTTCTCTGAAAAATGATTGGCATCACTAGTGTTCATTGCTAACTCACAATTAGCAATCAAGAGGGACCGTTCTGCGCCTCTTCAACTACAAGAAATAGGGGGCATCAAGTGAAACTAGCAGGTTAGAAGTTCAAAATTGGAGGGGAAAAAAAAGGGGCATAAGTCTTCAGACAGCACTTAGTTCAGCCCTGGAACTTGCCAGAGAATGCCATGGATGCTTAAAGATATTATCAGCTCAAGGTGTAAGGGGACAAGTTATTAAACCCATCAAGGTCGTCTTGGTAGAACAACTGCAGGAAGTCCCGTAATTACAAAGTGTTGAAGACTCAAACAGAATACAGGGGGAGTACTGCTATATACTTACGGTACATTATGGGGGCAATACAGTTGCTATACTCTTACGTTCTTTCCTCAGACATCTGCTTTTGCCCTGTGCCAGACAAGATAACAGGCCAACTGGATGTCTAGCCAAATGCCATACAGGTCTGCATGTTACAGTTCTCAGTTGCAAAACCTGAAGCCACTGCAAATACATAAAGCGATGGGTTCCCTTGGGTAACTCTTGGTAGAAAGGAAAGAGAAACAGTGCACTCCATAGAATGGCCAAACACAGGGAGCTATTAGCAAAACATGAACTCCAGAGAAGGAGACTTCTAGCAACGCTCACAATTGTGACATGAGATGTTTAAGCTTAATGGAATGTGCACTGATGTCCCGACAGCATTTATCAGCACACCAGTTCCAGGGACAGTGCAGCTTCTGTGCTGCACACTGTGCTGTGTCCTAAAGGTATTACAGAGATCCTAACTGGACTAATGCAGTCTCTCTGGTCCCAAACTGCTGCCTCTCTGCTCCCTCCTCAGTACAATTACCTCCATAGTAATCATAAAAGGTCTTTGTGAGGCTTCATAAAGACAGTACAAGTACTTCTGAGTAAAATGTTTTTAATCTCTACAGATTAAAAGAAACTTGGACATGCAAAATTTATACAGTTTGCTGAAAGTGACAGTGTAACTTACTATCCAAGTTAGGATTAGAACTTATCTCCCAAACACCTTTATCAGGCTTCTTTGCAGAAACAAAGGTATGGGAAAAAGTGAGGAATACTCACAGATTAAGTTGTTTGCAATTTAATTGTTGCAAAAACAACTACAACATATTAATGTTTAAATAGCCATTTCTTTTGGATGATCCTTTTTTCCCTTCTCCAAAGTCTATTTTTCATCAGAATAGGAATAAAATGCATCTTTTCCAGCAGAAGGTTGAGTCAAACATTTCCACCTCCTTGTCTCTTTTCGAAAGATGTTAAGCACTAAACTGCGTCCGTGTGTGAAATCCACAACTGTATTGAAAAGGTGCAAAAAGTTTCCTTCTAATTAGGTGTCCAATACAGAATGAGGAAGAATGCACTGGTAGGTACCTGCATTCCTTCATCATTTACGTATGTTTTACTTCTCCTGATTCAAAACACAAATCTGAATTTTCCTTTTGAAAATATTTTCAAGCCAAAGGAAGAAGAAAACAATATAAAATTTCAAACATATTTCAAACTTAGTCTTTACTCCAGAAAAGAGAACTCCAAATGCACCAGAGTCAGCCAATAGCTTGACCGTCTGCATGTGGACAGCAATCAATGCCCAGGTTACCAACCACTTGACTGTTACAGATTACATGTAAGTGGACAGTCATAACAGAGTAACAAAGAGCCTGCAAAAATGTAGCCCTAGAACTAATTCTTTATAACAATATTGTAAGCTCCGTCATTCATTATCTAATACGATTTCGGAAGATCAGGGAAAATGAAGGCTAAGAAAACGTCATACAACATTATAAAGAAGTTGCTGTGTGCTTGGAGCTAGTCTGAGCAGTTGCCACTACCATCTTCTGAAAGTACAGCAGGGCTGGGGAGCAAGCAACAGAGGAAGCTGAAAGTAGGAGACTGACACTGACATTCTGCCAGCCATGTTACAAAGGTGGTAACTGACAACTAATCTTTCTTTAGAGGTTGAAATAAGCCAACAAGAGATCACTTCTTAACACTGGTGTCCCTCCGAGTCAAACAAAACACATGAACAGTCCCCAGTGAGAAAAAGGCAAAAGGAGAAATAAGAAACCATTTACCATAATCAATCAAATTCCTCTCATGTAAGACTCAGAAGAAGAAAATTCCCTGCGAGTTAAACTTGAGCACTAGTACTGGGACCCAGACCTCTTGAATAGAATGCTTAGGACGTTCTTTTTCTTGTCCTCGTACACATAAGCTACAGGAATTTAATTATGCTGTTTCCATCACCTAAGAACATTCAAGTACGTCAAGCCTGTTGCTTCCAGCATTCTAGGGACTAGGCAACATCCTCAGATGATTGCTGTGTTTCACAACCCCTTTGTCAGACTAAATCAAAAAGCAGCTTTAAACCAGGCGGTCATGTAGAAATCACCCAGCCTGTCATCATGTGCGTACTCTGAACATCTCCACTGTTGATAGTGTGAAACTAGATAAGTAACAGAAAGAACCATACCCAGCACAATTGCATATAAATAAAGCCAATCTTATCAAGCCCTCTTTCTATAACCCTAAGCCCTGCCCATCTCTGCAAATTTTTAGTTCTAGCCTCAGCCTCTCTAGACTGTCAAACATCTACTGTTCAAAGTCGAACCCACGCCCCAAATATGTCCAATGGCTGCAAGAAACATCTACATTTTGCTGTTAGATTACAGCAATTTCAGTCATTCTAAGACTTAGCACTCAGCATCTTAGTGTCTGATGCTCAGAGCTGCTGTGAATTAGTAGTACACATTAACTCCTCAATAGCTTGTCCTCCATCGCATTTAGTTGAAGGCAGAGGTCCAAAGAAAAGATATGGCAGCCATACAACATTCCTTGACTTACAGTCTTCTAAAAGTATGGATCACATACCTTTTATTTATGTAAGGCGCCAATGCTATCTAAATGTTAGGGAGGATTATTAGAGAGATAAAACATTATTATTGTTTGAACCTACACTGCTGTTTGTAACACTGAATTGTTCTCCAGGTCTGATCAGTGAGAAAGTAGTTCTCATTTACAAAGAAAAAAAACCCATAATTGTCAGCAATAGCAAGCTTTACATTTTTGCCCCTCCAAAACTACATCCTTCTGAAGTGGTTAAAAAATGAAAGAGGGTCGAAACAAATGGCTGTGCCGGGAGTAAGCATGGCCTTCACTTAAACAGGCCTATAAATCATGAGCCTGACAGTGGATACGAATGATTGCTGGCAGGGCTAGCACTGCTCCAGGCAAACTCCACAAGGACACACAGTGCATCTATAAGGAAACAGCACCCAACTGACTGTTAACCCTGTGTTCTCTTCCCGAGAAAGTTTCCACTTGCAAGGTAGAGCAGAAGCCTCCTGAATAGTTGTCCCTTTTTATACCAAGTTCAACCAAAACTTATGGCAGCACCACAGTAAATTTAAGAGGACACCAAGTCACCAGGACCTTTATTTTAATTATGGCATAAAGTTTAACTACGTTTAGAAAACATTCTTTTCTTAATTTAAATTTTCTTGCAGTTGTGTTTTTTTTAATTCAGAAGACATGATAAGGATTTTCCTTTTCCCTCTTCTATTTCCCTTGAAAAGGGCAAAAAGGCAAGACTGAAATATAGATAAACCAAAAGAAAAAGAAAGGAGATTAATTTTCTGGCTTTCATAGGAAAACAGAGGTGTCTGATGCATGTCTGATGCATTCTCCTCTAATGATTCTGCATTACTAAAAGGCCTGAATTTGTAATACCGTACTCTTTCATCACCAGAGTTAGTCTTGCCCTTGGTTACCTCCCTGTTGGCTGCAAAGATGGCCAAGTAATGCCTCCAGAGTGAAAGCAGCTTCTGCTCTACCAGGCTCTGACAGCTGTGTACATTGTCTGGCTCCATTCTCCCTGAAAGCTGTTACTGTCACTTCTGCAATAAGTCTCCACCAGCCAAAGGAACAAATATGCCAATTACAATCCTGAGCTGTGGTGAACTAGCTTGCAGCAATGTAAGAAAAAGAATGGACATGTTTTAGAAAAGCAAACACATTAGCCTTTCACCCTAGAACTCACGAATAACTTTAATATGAAGTGGACTTTTGAGTGGCCTCAGTTGCTTAAGTCATAATTGGGAAATTCTTTGGTAGTGCCTTTTCTTCTTCTGTTCTTGGTAGAAAACAGAAATATGTGATTTCAAAGTTTTCCTTTCTGTCCTGCCTCATGTTTCTCCTCTACTGTAAATTCTTGGACACATAGTCAGAGTTTACCAGAGATCAGCACTTCTAACATAATGCCAACACTAGCTCAACACTAAAAGATGTTTTTAAACTGACAACATAGTAACTTATTTTTAAAAATAATAAGCAGCAGTACCAAAGATATACATATTTATTTTGACAGTTGATACTGTTTCCTAACACTTTTCTAGCTCAACATGTTTCAATTGGGCCTGTAATCACTTTCAAGGGTAACATGGCACAGTTTATGTTGTATCCTAACCATACGGGATGAATGACTGAAAAGTATCTGATATTTCACTGCAGTAAGGGACAATCTGATTAAAAAACTCAGCACTGACAGTATAAAAGGGTAACACAGTTAAAACTACTACAGTTGTGCTCAAGTGCAATATTATGCTCTAACATCTCCAGTGCCTATGCTAATGCATTTTGGAAGCATCCTGGGTAATGCCATGTTTTACCTATGAAGATGGACAACAGTCCAACTTTACCGCTCTGGGTACCAGATCACAGTTCTGGAACCACCCCTTGCATGACACTGACAGCTCCTTGCCATCCACACAGAGGAAGAGAAGCACTTTCAGGCAGATGTAATGACAACAGCTGGTTCTCTGCGCTGATGGATGCTTACAGTCACAGTGAGAGTCATTCTGCTGTTAGGGCATCATGCTCTAACATGCTCGAACAACTGTTTGCCCGCCTCTTCTAACAGAAAAGCAGTGAACCAGAAAGAAACGTGCACCTAAATGCTTCAGTTCTTGCACCCATGCACCTACATGTTTCAGTTTCTACTCCAATGTACCCTCCTGGGAACTGTATTTCATTAAAGCACCATGTCCTAAAGACTGGCTCCCTCTAGTGCAAATTGCCAATAATCTAATACTGTAATTTGAAACACCATGCTTCAATTAGTTTTCTTAAATTAGGCATTCCCAGATACCAGACCTCTTGTCTGATATTTCAGTAGTTAATAATCTTGCACTGACGAAAACATCTGCGATCTGCTTTAGTGGTTAATGTAGTAAATACAGATTATGTTCAATTAAACAATTGCTACTTCTCAGTAGGGATTTGATTTCTAGAGTTCATTTCCAACTAGAAAGTGCATACTATTTTAACAGCAATACACCTACACATAACCGCAACAGCTGCCTACAGTTAACAGCCACAAATATGATGCTCTTAAATGACAGAATTTGTATTCTCAGTATTTTTTTTGACCCTGTTCCAGCACTCGTAGCTCTGCATACTGGAGAACACATATAGGAAATCGCAATTTCTAATGAGCACCTATGTCAGTACAGTAAGTCGACATCTAAGGATTGAGTAGTCTGGCTAGAGATTTGAGCATGCAACAAATTTCAACAAAGACTTCAACAAGAACCACTTCTGTCCTTGCAGAGAGATAGATGGGCTTCATCCAGATAGCTCCCCTAGAACACTCAAGCAGAGTTCAGAACAGGAAACTGATTTTCTCAAGGTATTGACAAGGCCAAATATCCATTTCTTCCTCTCCTAAAAGGCCTGACACTCTATTCCCTTCCACTGCTTACATCAGCTACTACTTTTATTAGAGTTTGGTTTTGCTTTACGCTCCTACCCTCCACATTAACTAAGTCTCCCAGGACAAAAAGCCTCAAGGATGAGAGTTTCTAGGCAGTCTATGCCTTTGTGCTCTCTCTCTATAGGGAGCTTACCACCTAAGATGTAGTAAAGTGAATATGGCTTCCGTCAGAATAACTTTAATGCCATTAACACCAATTCTTAGACATCTCTAACATGTTTCAGTGCTTGAACTCTGTCTATTCATGCTTCATACAACAGTTTACAAATAGCAAAGGTAACAAAGAATGAAAATAAAAAGGAAGGCCTGGTGCTTGTAACCTAAATATGGAAACCCACTTTATTTAAAAATAAATAAAGCTCACAACATACCAGATAGGCAGCAGTCAGCAAACATAATTTGAAATTTACAGGATRCTCTGAAGTGTATTTCCTAGTTTCTATGATGCAGAAAGAGTTTCTCCTTCATGCCTTGGAATGCTATATATGAAAGTTTGCTTTAAGTAGTCATACTGATGACTCTTTTTTTCCTTCTCTTTTTTTTGTCCCCTTCCTTTCTTCTAACTATAGAGATGTCATAACATGGGAAAGCTGTGTAAAGCCAGGACTGTGCCAATTATGGTATACCTTAAGTGATAATCAGGAGACCTTAAAGGAGGAGGGAAGGAAATCATCTTGATATGACAGTCTGGTACTCAATCATGGGTCATGAGGACAAGTGTCAGGAAGAGAACAGAATGAGATCTTTCCATTCTGAGTTAGAAATGAAGCAAGCACTTCCACGGGGGTGTCATCTTTAAATCCTCTTTAATACTAGAAGCTCAGATGGTCTAACTGCACGTATCTTCCGAGACAAAACAAGTCTTAGCATAAGTCAAATAGCCTTGCAAGTTAGACAAGACATTGGTGCAGCTAAGTAAGATCCTTACTCTTAAGCATAATCTCCAAGATCCATTGTATTGCTTTATTTTTTGAGACCTCGGTTGCATTATCCAGATGCTAACTGTTAAGTAGTTTGCATTGCAACAATCCTAAACAGGTTGCTAGGCTGTAACCTAGGTAGTAACAACCAACTACTTTTCAGTTATGCAGTGTGAGTCGACATGGTAGTTGTTAAAATAGAATTTTGATGTTGAATAAATATTTTCTGGTGGCTAACATTAGCAAAAGCCCCTCTGGCAGTACAGGAGGAAAGCATGGAGAGTTCCTAAATTTCATCCACTGAAGTAATCTGGTGAGTTTGTAACAGATAATTCAAACTGTTCCGTCTCTTAGAGAGTCATAGACCTATAGAGTTGCAACCAAAGATGGAATTAGATTGTATGCTGCTGGGGTAGAGACTCTATTGTGCACATGAGGAACATGGTGAGATGCAGTCAAACCACATAACTTTAGGCACCTAACTTTGGACCCCTGATTCCATTAAAAGTCAAAAGAGCTCCAGAAGACCATGTACTAGTATTGATCAGTCTGAAGGTTTTATTTACTAGGGCTCCTAGCCCATTTTTGTATGGATCACAAGTCTATTCATAACTAACAACTGTCTTGGCCCCCATTTGTGGTAAAAATGCCAACTTTGAAAGGGACTGGTACAAAAGTTCTTGCTGCATTCAGCGTATGCCAAGAAGCCATGAATAAGATTAGCTATGACAACAGAAAGGTGGTGACATTACTGCCAGATAAATAGAGGACTTGTGTCTAATAACTACAGCAAATGCCACTTTCCTTCTGAATTTTCAGACCAACAAAAATGTTTAAGAAAACCAAAGCAGCACCTTAAGAAACAGAAATGGAAGTACTGGTGGAATGCTTGATTCCAGGCTGCCTAGGTCAGAAGTGGCTCCACTTTACTATTTGCATTTACATGGAACACAAAAATGCCAGAATTACTCAAAGCTTAATTTTAAAAAAGATTTCTGAGCTACATAAGAAGTCACATCCATGACTGGATCTCTGAATATAACACCATGCACACACAATTTTGCCTTTCTTACTCATTTTTCACAAGCAGCAGTTAGTCCTTCATCCAGCTACACAACAAGAAATCTTACAGTAGCCTTCAGGCTAGCATGTTAAGCTGCTCTTGGTATCAGAGGTTCAAGTTTTTATGTTATTAGCCATTTCCAAATGCATTTTAAAGAAAAAACAAACAAACAAAAAAACCCACAAAAAAACCCCACACCTCCCCCAACATCTGCCAATACATACTGGAAGCTGATATAATGTCCTCTGAATGTCAGCAACGTTGCTACCGCTTTAGTTCGAGCGAACTGACACATAAGCATCCTTGAACTATGTGTTTGTTAAATAGCACCACCTCCAGGAGCTTTTTCTAACAACAGGGAAGGTGAAATGCCCTGTTAAGTCCCTACTGCTGAAGTAGTTGAGACACACACGGATAGTGGTAGCACATTTTGTAAAGGCTTAAAATCCTCCACTAAACTTTCATGTTTATATTTGACAATACATGCAGACAGCTTTTGCTTTATGATACTTGTCACACAAATTGCTAACACATAGTAACAAAACAGTCTATGCTTCCTTACAAGACAAAGAATGCTCCAGGCACATCTGCAAAACTGTAAACATCCCAGGCCACCAGTGACAATATGCAGAGGCAGACATGTGAAAATGCGTGAACACCGAACATCATATGCATTCCTACTCACAAATATCCAGAGCACAGTAGTGCACCCTCCTCAGTTACCAGACCTGCTAAAGCACTGGACTCGGTGGTAAGCCAGGACCAGTGTCTCCAGGAAGTACTGACAAATAGTATCTTTACAAAGCTTGTTAAGTCTGCAAAGGTGTTATTCCAGTTCTGCTGCTGCTAGCAGTGCCTGGCTCCTTCACACCTAAGAAGAAATGGAATCTCAGTAAAAGGCCACAATGCCCGGAGATATCTTAAATAAGTTTAATCATCTTCAGTTACAGCTGGAGTTTAACTGAGGACTAACATGGTATCTTCTCTGTTTGAGGTGGTATGTAACCATATATTCCAAAAACCGTATGGGGTATAATGAAATATGACTATTTTGCTATGATCCATCATATGAAACCCACTCCATGTTTTTAGAACCAGTAATAAACATAGTTTTGAAAATGAAAACCTGGAGTTCCCACTGTGGTGGATGCTGGTCCAGGGACTATTTTCAGTCAGTGGAGCACACAATGGTAATACGAAAAAATGTATGCTTTCAACGCTTCCTTTTTCCAGCTGCTAAATCACATTTCAGACAACTTTAGATCAAAAAATATATATGGTTAAATATTTTCATTATATCTACTTACTGTAGAAGAAATTATTGGAGAGAATACAGGAATCTTACAGGATTGCAAATAGTGGAGACTATAACTTCACAATACATTCCTCAGAGGCAGCCACTCCTAAAAAACAAAAAAACAAAACAAAAAAAACCACCCAAACCCAACAAGCCACAAACCCTTGAGAATATCTACAACTGGATACCTGGTATTTAGCAAGTTCAATAACGCATATTGATGAAGTATTGTGCCTCTGTGAGAAACAATGAGGTCTCAGCAATGGGAAAAATGCCAAGAAAGTCAGTTGTACAGATTTTCATGGGAATCACACTACAATGATTGAGGTACAATTAAAGACCACCGTGGTGGATATGGCAGTGAGAGTTCTTGCTGAAGAGAAAGGATCTGACTTGATGCTTTGGGGTGGAGCATTTTTTCTGTTTGTCTATTGTTGCTACAGTTTCTTTGCCAGCATCTTCCATTTTCTATTTATAGTTACTATAGTCTAGCAAAACAATTTTTTTGTGCTGATTGCCTACAAAGAAAGCTTTTTTAAGACCTGTATTTCAGGGATTTTTTATTCTTTGTAATTCACCTATGTGGTGTTTAGTGCTTTACAGCTTAAAAGAGAGCCTGAGTTTAGTATATGACGGGAGAAATAGAGATGTCACAGGAAACAAAAAAATAGCAAGAGTTGATAGTATAGCTTTCCAGCAGATAGATACTGTTTTCCATAACAGTGGGTCACTAGTGGGAGGCCCTGAAAGATGAGAAAAGGGGGAAAGATTAAAAAGAAGGGAAGAAATTCCAACTGTAGAAATTAGCATGGAGGGAAGGCAGGAAAATCCAAGTGGGGGAAGGAATCCTTCCAAAATGTTAAATAATAAAATTAAGCTGTAACAATCAAGCATCAAAATCAAGCATCAAGCATCAAAATACAGTTAAAGGTAGATTTATAGTCCCATATTTTACCTTACACTACAAAATGTGCATTCAATGCGAGTCTGCTCAACTAAAGGGTTGCACAGAAAGGAAGAAGTCAGAAGTTAGAGAAGACAGTGCAGTCTTTTTTCTTTCTCTCACAGGTTTTGTTAATTGAAAGTAAAATTGTACTTATTACTTGAACAATGTCAGGTAAATACTGCATGCAAAGGGAAGAAAAGTAAAAAAGCAAACCTAGGTAACTACATTCCCCCTCCCTCTTCATGTGCCTTCAGGAAACAGAACAGTATCAAAAACACATCGACTCTTTTGAGTCAAGATATAATTTTCACTCCATCAGTTTGAATCAACTCCACTTTGAATATGTAATCTGCTAGATAAAAAGTGCCAAACTCATCTGTTATTGCTTACAGAACACTCTCTCTACATTACTGACATAATGCCTAGAAATGAGACATGCAGCGACCCTCGCTGGAAGACCGTGGTACATCGACAAGCGAGTGCCCCACATGGCAGCTGACGTGAGCCCAGGCCTGCGCTGCACACACAGCGTGGCCTTCGGGCTGCGCGGTGCTGCACAACCCCTTGGCCACAGGGTAAGCTCAGACAGCTCACTCTTAAGAGAGRAGCAGCTCCACACGGTACCCATGATTACACCACCTGCATGGCCTTGCCTTTACCTAGCAGTGCAGCAAGAAGTTGTCATGAGAACATTGGTTCTGTTTGACTGTAGAAATGATAAACAGATTTGTTTCCTTGTGAGAAAATCATATAATAGCTCGATTGACTGAAAGGCAAGAATCCCTGCTTTTGGATGAGGTCTGTATGGCGTGCTGCGTGTGGGTCAGAGTCCTGTTTGATGCTGCGTTGCTCCCAGCCTCTAAAGGGGCGTAAGATTATCTATGCTATTCTCTTCTTACAGTGTTAGCTCTACTAAATAACATTTTAAATGATGTCCTACAGAGTCTGAATGCCTTTCTTACTGGGATCATAATGGACTAAGCACCTCCTAGTGCATGCTGCATTTTCAAAATATAAAGGGCAAGAATAATAGTTCCTTGCCTCTCTTCAATACAGCACGACCATTTTCACTAAAATATCCAGTAACAAATTCTGATTGGCTGCTTAATTTCTGGACTAGTTACTGCAGATGCAGATGGAGATTAACAACTACGGTGTTGTTGGGCTACTGGCCTGGGGAGGGCCTACAGGACGCAAGCATGATCTTTTTAGCTCCACCAATTATTCAGCCAAGAAGACACCACAACTGTATTAAAGCCTTTGGGAATAGCTCAGAATTTCTTTCTAAAAGCCCTTAAATGTTAGTGCAAACATCATGATGTTCCTTAGCTTAAAGAATGTCTTTAAATTATACTCTCCGTTGCTTTCCCAGATGTGAATCATACCCTGTTGGACTTTATTTACATATACTGTATTTTATTTTTCCCTTGACAGTGCCACATAAGGAACTCTGCCAAGGGAGGCCATAAACATAGAGACTGGTGCTAGCTCAGACTTTCAGAGCTTAATTAATGATTTCTGTCTTTTTCTTTTATGTTTGAATATTCAACAAGCTGATTTGTTAACCACCAAAAGCAGAAAGAATGGATCAAGAGAGTAACTTCAGAATGCACAGCAGGGCTACCCAAGAAGACACAGAGTAAATTACCAGGGACGCAGACGGTTCGCACCCTGGTCCTAAGGCTTAGCAGAGTAGCCTCGTCCCTTTCACATGTAGTCAGTCAGGCTCTGAAAGTGAAATATTCTTTCCATCTACTGACCTTGGAGCCTCTCCAAGTAACCTGACTAGTTCAGTACCAGGCAAGGCATTATTTCTCACTCTACCCACCTCTGGAATAATGAGAGCAAACTCCGAGAGACCTAAAATAAAGGCTGTGAATTCAAGCATAGATGCCATATATGGGAGTTTTGAACATAAACTGCATCATGGTCACAGGGTTCCTGCTCATGCTTTCGATTTTGAGGGTCCACAAGTAGAAGGTACTTGTCTGCTTAAATACTTCCCAGCCTGGTGTTCTTTTAGCTGAGGTTCACACACTCTGCATACTACTACATCTATGTGACCTTTGAAAGGTAACTAAGCAAGGTGAAGCTTTTGGCAATTAGTTTAAATTCCCTACACAACCTGGCACCTCAAACATTTTAAAGGAAAGACAAATTTTCAAAAGCCGAAAGCCATTCAGAGGAAAAGGAAGCATGCAGTACAGACGTAACTGTGCATCAACTCACCTCACTTCATGAAAGGCATTAAGACATCCAAACCAAAAAGGATCCCTTTGCTCAAAACTTCTACTGTCTTCATCAGCACTAACAGAGGCCAATACTGTCTACAACCGGTGACACAAGCTACTGTTGGCCGTTTATGACTAATGAATTTAACCACTACCACAAATTTCCTTGTCTTCTTAGTTATTTGTCATTCTTTTGCGATCCTTCCATATGGCAGTAAGCCTGTGCCACACTGACTCCTTATTTCTGAACACAAGGCTTGCACAGCTTTTTTCCTCTGCCAACAGACGGTCCATGTGTCAGGTGATGTCACTTCAACACCACAACCACCAGGCCCAGGCAAAGGCAACTGAAGGCTGCTGAACAGTGGTGGGAGTGCTAGCCTAGCCTTAGCAGCAGCATCTGGAAGAGAACTGACGGGGTCCTATGGTCTATATTTGTCGAACTGGTAAAACCAGCAACATTTGATTGTTACACTAGTACTATAAACCCAAAGGCTTCTGTCCTCCACACCTCTTTCCAAGCAACTTGCAAGTATTACTGACCTAATAGCATCTCTAGATAACAAGCAGGCATCTACTACTCAATTAGCAAGTTCACTTGTTTCTGTGAGGCTCATTATGTTCTTTTAATACAGTCTAAAGAAGGAACCAAAGGCAATAATTTCAATTCTGAATTGGTAAGATGGCTTAAATATAAACAATCGAGGTTAGAACATGAAACTTGACAGAATAGGACCACTGGATGACAGTCAGCCTTAATGGGAAAACCAATGGAAATTCTACTTGGATCAGAAAATAAGGAGAGAAGGAAATGGCATATTTGAAAAACTAAAACTCTTCTCTAGCCACTCAAGTACCTCTGTGAGGATCTCCAGTATCCCTTCTCCCATCAAGAGTTTGGTAGTTAACTATATTTTTGCCCGATTCTGACTTCTATCTCAGAGCAGTAAGAATGCTATAAAGGGACCACAGAGTAATGGAATATAAAGTCTCTAAGCTCTGAAGTGAACTGTGAGGACATCAAGAAACTGGACTAGTCGGAGCCTCTACAACGTGTAATGATACAACATTTTAAATGGTGGTTGAAATCAACTGCCTGAATTGCTCTATCCTCAAACTACTACACAGCAGCAGTGGTTAGGAACAGTTTTTTTTTTCTGAAGAGAAAGTACTGATTACATTATCTATCCAGTACTATTACACTCTATTCATAAATGAGTAAGAAAATGGGCGATTTCAGGGAAAACAGATATCCAATGGCAGCTGCTATTACAAAGTAAAACTCTGGGCTGGGCTTTTTTTAAAACTCTAAGTCAAATCTCTTAGAACAGTTGCTTCAAACATCACTATCAGCAGCATCACCTGAGAGTAACAGGCATCACTTTATCCTTGCTTYTAAGAGACAAAATACAGATACTGCACGATACAGTGAAGAGAACCAAAAGAGACAGCAATAGATGACACGAATCAGTAACATGAACAAAGAGATAAAGACCATTAGTGATTTATCAAACTGCTACCAGCTTTTTGTCTCTTCTTCAGTAAAAATCGGGCTACCTAGCAAGTGCATAGTCTGTGTGCTGGATTTTACAGCTGCAAAACTTATGCCTGCCACTGCTGATACACCAGCAGAACAACCTGACAACAACTGGTGCTTCCTTCCAAGTGCAACAGAAGTGAACCTCTCAGAAAAAGATATCCTGCAATGCAGTCAAGAAGTGAGGAACAAGCACGTCTGTTGTTTTAGATGTTTAAACTGCTTTGAGCTCTTTCCTAGGTGCATCTGGGCTGCTAAATAAGAAAGTGACAGCTGGACTGGCAGAAATTTTCTTGAGGTCTGAGCTATCAATCCAAGCCAGTTTATTTAGGCATAGATATTCTGACATGTTTTCCCCTGCAGCTAATCTCTACATGTAATGATGATGTGCAAAAAGGAATACTCGGGGTAAAGATATCTGAATCCTCCAAGYAATAAAAAGATTAGGTGCTCTAAGACTTCCTTCCTATAACCCAACACAGAAAATACAGAAAGGTGAGATTTTTGACTGCAGTCCCATGACTTTAAACATGTAGTGTTTCCTAGTTCTAGTGTGTCAAAATTTGTATGAAGTAAGCAAACAAAATGATTTAAGTAGTAAGATTTTTCTCSTCCCTCGCTAATAGTACAGAACAGTACATATATTTAAAGAAATGTACTCCTTGGGTTGAAAGTGCCAAATGTATCAGTCATCCCTACAAGATCATAGATCTTTCTCATTAATAGCTAGATTGCAATTAAAATATCACAGCACTTTTGCAGACAACTGTAAAATATGCCAGTAATACCATTTTATGTTGGACATAATGGGGTCTCCAGCATAGATCACGCACGCTGAAATACAAAATGGTTTCAGCCACATGCTAAATCATTTGGGGGGCCAGGGGGGGAGAAAAGGAGAGTTAGATGAGCAAGAGAGGAAGAACTGACAGATTTAAGATAAGGACACCTTTGAAATAAACTATTAATCAACTACCTTATGAGTAGAAATGCGAACAAATTCAGAGTTTAATTAAACCTTTCTCACTCTTTCCATTACATGATTGTAAAATTCTTCCAACCTTAGCATGATGCAATTAAATAAACTTAAAGGCAACATAAAATAAATCCTAATGAAAGATGCCATTCTCCAGTCAATTCACAAATATAAAAGCAGACCACTTTACTAAATTACCAAAAAACGTAAGAAGAAATGCCATTGTCCAAACACACACATCTGCGTATGACTAACTAGGCAGAGCAAAGACAGGAAAGAGATTGTGCTTGCGGTAAATGGCACGTTGATAAGCAGATTTATACAAATGCTTTCCTGAACTGTGACAGTGGTGCAGCAAAAAGAAACAGAAGAAGGGTGCAATCTCAACTGCAATTCTTATTCAATCTGATGAGAAACAGAGCTTGTGCTTTAGGTTATGCACACATTTCATTTTCCTTCTGTTTGGTATACACTTCTACAATTTGGTGGCTCATCCTCAGTCGTGGCTTCTCTCAATTTGAGCTCCGCTTTGCTGCATCTTTCCTTTCCTTCAGCAGCTTGCTAGCTAGTGATTTATTGCCTCATAAACATTCAACATCAGTCAGGCAGATGTGCATTTCTTCTCTGCCCTCTCTGTACATTCTGCTCCTGGCTTACCCACGCTGCCTGAATCCTAGAAGCACCTTGCACCTTTAGTACTCCCTTTTGCACTAGCTCTGTTTGTGCCTCTGTCCTTGAAAGCTGTAGCTGTGTAACATCTATTTGCTTAGACTGTTTCCCTACCAGTGACTTGTTCTGGGCTAAACTTTCCCCAAGATCCCCTAGGAGTTACGCGAGTACAGGGATCTTAGTAGCCACTCTACTAGGAGCATGTTTGCTTCTACAAAGGAATGATCTGCAAATCTGATCTCAGCCTATATACCATGCTGTGAGTTTGCCATTGTAACTCATACTTTGTCATCTCTAGCTTGCAGTAAAAATATCTCTTTTGTTCATCATTCCTTTAATATAGGCTGTATCTTAGCAAAAGCAAAAAATCTGTATAATTTTTTCTTGCATAGTTTTTGAAGTCAGAAGATTCTATTTCAAGGGACTACTGCCTTCTGGAGCAAGAAAAGAATATGGTCCAAAATACACCTCCAACCCCAAACAAATCCATTTCTAAGAACATAAAACGTTCCCAGGAATTCTGGCCAATAGATAGGTATACTGTAGCACATGTAACAGGAGCTACTGTAGAGCCAAAGAACAGGCTGCTTAGCATAGCTAATACTGACTCTGGAGCATTTAGATTTAGCTGCATTTTATATAGACCCTGTGCAAGATGCCGGTARGGAGATTATGTCCACCCCTAAGTTTGACTCACTGAGTCTAAGTATGTGTAGGTAAGCATGATGTGAAAAAACAAACACCTTCAATACAGCTACTTACTTACCAGTAAGGGCTTGAGTTGGTATAACCTACAGTATTTGTGTTTCCGGGCTACTTYCAGTGCCAGGAAAAAAAAACAACTAAAATGTGAATATACCTACGCCTAAAAAGTCTGTGCAGGAGCCGAGCCAAGTATAAGAGGTCAGAAGTTTATTCCATCCTGAATGATTCTATGCTTTTAATTCTTTCCTTTTTTTTTGATCTAAAAATTGGTGGGGGGAAAAGTTAACATATGAATGCTTTTCACAAATATTGTCCATTCTATGTCAGGTTTCTTCTTGCTCTTACAAAGGTGATGGTTAGTATGTATGAAAATCTACGCGTAACTGCTTTCTCAAGAAGCCCAAAACCAATGTCAAAAGAAGAGAAAGTATATTGGGCAAAACATCTCTTCTATGCTTTACCTAAGGATGTATTACTGTGCAGTACCACAGCCAGGATATGAGGCTACATGTATTCTTACTTATATAAAGAAGTTTAGTGGGCCTTTAATCATAACAACTTATATCTAGCTATGTTCTCATTGAGACAAAACAGAAGAGAACAGTAAGAATAGGATTCCTGTTTTACAAGCTTCATGAAGTAATGTACAGAGGTTGAGACAAGAATTCTTAATACGCGTATTACTAATACTAAAAGAGTAATTACTTTCAACTTTCAGCAGACTGGCAAAGAAAGCACCCACTTGAACGAAGAGAACTGTATAGAATGTTGCCGAAAGAAAACTGCAGATGAATCTCCATGGTTTCAGTACCAAACTATGAATACTAACAAGAATTAAGATCACAGAATTCTAAGGAAAAACAAAGGAAATCTTACTTCTGATAAAATAAAAAGGTTATTTAGGGAAACAAGTACAAATGCCAAAAAGTGCCAAACCCAGCTAGGGAACTATAACACACCATGCCCGAAGTTCTTTGCAGTACGGGTAATGTTTGAAACGTACATCTCTAAGTAGTACTGTTAGATACAGGACGTTTATTTTAGATTTCTGGTAACAGTTCTGTCAGACACTGCAAGATCTCCCTCTCCATCTTATCTTCAAACATATCTGAGTGAAAGGGCAAACAGAAATTTGAAAGAGATGATTGCTTCCTTTGTGGGGGATATGGTTACCCACTGAGACAGGAACATATATGAATACCGATCTGCAATCATTTCCACTATTTATGAGGTCACTGGACTTGCTCCTGCTGAGCTCAATTTAGCAAGAGCTTTGGCTAGATCAGTGCAGAGAATATTACAATCACATTGACTTGGTGATGTCCAAACTACCACAGATATGTAACTCAAAACTATCAACAGGCTGAAAGCTATACACATTTCAGTAGACAGCCAGATTTAAAAAGCTAAGATGTAAATACAAATTAAATAATGGCCATAAAGGCATCATTAATTATGAGTCAAGAATAAAAGGACACAGCTCATGCACTAAGGCAGGCATACTGAAGTCAACAAGAACTTCATAAGGTCATGAAAGGCCTCAGTTTAAAACAAACAAACAAAAATAATCCACAAAACAGCAACAAAAAACCCATCTCTCATTTCCACCACAGAAAGAAGAAATATTTCCCCCGCCACTACACCTATCTTCTGAATGCACTGAGCACCACCTCATTGCATGACTTGCATAGGATTCATGTTTTAGTCTCATCTTTCCCTAAGAGGATTGTCTACGATCACTGAAATCAGGAGAAAGTCAATAGCTATAAATACAGAATGTATCTGTTCTGTAAGATTGTTTCTCTTTAGTTTATGCATATCTAAACAAACCTAATAAAACATACCTAAATTTTTCCTCCCCTTCCTTACAATTTATTTTTTTTGGTATCCTACATATCAAACAAGGATTTGAAGCAGGAAATACCACATTTTATTTAACATTCACAAGAATTTTCACATATAGAATCCTAAAAGAATCGTCTCTTCAGTCAGTGATGGAAATTAGAACAGACTGCAAATGTACTGCTGGAAAATACTATGGCCAACACGTGCACGCTGACTTAGCAGTATGTACTCTCAAATGCCACGCCAACAGTTGAGCTCCAGAAAACCCTAAAGAAAATTGACTGAGAGGAGAAAAAGCAGCAAGCGAACTTCAGCATAGAAGTGAAGCAGCACACTAAGAAAAAAATAATCTAAATTGGGTCTTCATAAAGCTGAGCTTGAAACTGGCAGTTACAGACAAAGAGAGACCTTTGAGTTGTCAATGGCAGCTCTCCAAAATAACTGGCTTAACATACAGCAGAAGCCCAGAAAACACCAACAAAATGCAGGCTATCATTGGGAAAAGTGTAAAGACACAGACAGAGGACAGTGGTTTGCCGCTATTTAAAAAGTTGGATGACCTGCATTTTGAACACTTAAGTTGTGGACTCCACATCTCCAGGAGAAGGTAGCACAGTTGGCAGACATACAGAAAAGGACAAGTAAACTGATCACGGAAAGGGAATGGCTGCCTTACGAAGGAAGAACAAAAAGGGTGGAACTCTTCAATTTAGAGAAGAGATGAACCGAGAAATTAGAAAACTGTACCATTTCAAAATAGTGAAAGCAGTGAGTTCAGTGAATGTAGAATAGCTGCTTACCAAATCCTGCTGTACTGGAACTACAGAACATTCATTGAAAGTAGTGGCAGATCAGTTTAAAATAGATGTGGTTTTGCACACTGAGAGAATAGGACAGCGGCTGGACTAAGCATCTTCTCTCTAACTAGAATCTCCTTTTACCACTGCTAGAGACGAAAATGTTCTAGACTGACCACTGGTCTAATCCCACACAGAAACTTTCTCCCTCCCCAGTCACTTCATGTTTTGGTGCCAATTCTTCCAATTACAGTTTACTTAAGAAATTCGGGGGTCGGGGGGGGGCAAAATTTTAAGGTTAGAATGTTTGGCAATCACGATCATGTTTTATTGACGATATAAATAGAAGAAAATTGTATATAGCACAGAGCTTGAAATCTGGATTTCAGAATATATGTTAAGTCTCGTATTACAAGTTTTGATGAGTCTAACTGGGGGCCAAGAAACAGTGTCATTCGCAAGAGCAACAAAAGCACACTTTGAACTCTGCTTTCTGCCACGCTTGAAACCAAATAGAATGCAATTTCCTCTATGTTTCTGAAATCAACTACATGTCAAGCTTCAGCCAATAGATTACAATTAAAATAATTTCCTGGAAAGTGGAACCCTTAGCTCTAGATTCTCTCAAGACAGAAGAATAATCACCTGTCAACCTACATAGTGTTATCTTACAGCCCTAATGAGTACGCTCATCACTGAACTAATAGGAGAAATAAGGTACAGGACCACAGCTACTACCTACCAACATGTTATATCACAAAGGACAAGCTTGGGTGTCTAATTCCAGAGGTACTACTGCACTAAGCACTTCTTTAGACCTTCTCTGCATCTTGCCCCATATTTCAGAAGTAATCTATAATGTAAATCAAGATTAAGATAACACCTCCTAACCAGCACAAAACTTACATTTGCAAATGGACTTCAGCAAACGTATAATAATCAGATTTGCGTGCACAATTTTGCAGGCTATCAACACTAAACAAGGTACAAAGTACATCAAGCCATTTCAGCTATTTAAAATTTTATGCTTAACTTATGACTAATAAATATAAACTTTCTACTCATTTTTGTTGTCTTAATTCATAAATAGCAGTAAGATAAAAATTAGAAATCGTAGTCAATTATTTCACTGGAAGGGCACTCCACTGTTTAAATTGCAAAGGCAACACGATATTAACACACAAGTCCAATGGATCCAAGAAAGAATGTCAAAAGCGGGTAACCTCTGGAGATTGAATCTTCAATGTATAATGACCAGGTCATATTCTTAAAGTTTATTGCAATCTTCTCCATACAAGCTCACTAAACCATCTTCAAAATAACTACTTATTTTGTAGCAAAACTGGCTGAAATGACAATGAGGATCAGGAATAGGGTTTTTTGGGGGGCTTGGTTGTTTCGGGTTCGGGGTTTTTTCCCCCCTCCTTCTTTTTAACAAGTTGTTCCATGCATAGCTGAACTGTAAATCCTACAGGTTCAAGAGCTCCATTTGCTGTACTTCCCCTTTCCAATTGCAACAGCTCTAAATCAGGAGAACTACCACAAACAGGAGGGCATCATACACCTGGTGGCTGCTGCTGAACAAGGTATCTAACAGGGTGCTCCTTCTTCAGTGGAGGCACTGGAGTATCACCCTTTCTTTTACTCAACAATCAATTTTCCCAAAGCAGATAGGAACTCAACTGTCTTTGAAAGCTCTACTTCTCTGTTACATTTAACTCAGCTTGGCCAGGAGGTTGAAAATTACCGGGCAAACAAACAGTTTTCATACAGACGTCAGAACAAAGGCAACACTTCTCTAGAGGCACTTCAAAACTTTTTAAAATCTTGCTCATTGCCTACCCCACATCAGGCTACACATCTGTGGCGATAGTTCTGGTCAGGAAGACCTTGAAACCTGGAAGAACTGGACATTATTTTTCTCAAAGATTTCTTTTTCTACATAACTTTGTCATTTGAAGGCTTCAAATAATTCGATTGAAGCTAATATACTTCAGTTTTTGCAAACAGCCTTTAAGACTTAGAAACAGAATTGAGTCTTATGATCTGASCTGTTTGGTTTAGAAACAGCAAAACTTCGGTTAGAAGTGACTTCTGGAGATCATCTAGCTCAATTTTCTGCTACAAGCACAGGTAACCAAGGTGTCATTAGGTTGCTCAAGACTTTTCCTGGTCACCTTCTGAARAAATCTCCACAGATGGCAACTCAGCATCCTCTCTGATCAACCTGTCATTGTTCTTCCTGCACCTTCTCTGCTTGCTTTGTTTTCATTTATCAGTGTGAACTACAGAACCCAAATAGCTTTGAGAATTCTCAATTGTGCAAAAACACAGCTTCAACAGGAAAGAATCCCTGGAAGGACAAAAGGATTCTTGCTTTGCTCTATGACAAGCTTTACCCTCGCAATCTGCAACAAACCACATTTTTCTATCTGCCTGTCTCCTTGGAAAATAAGGCAGCTTACCTGCAGTGTGTTTTACTTCTGGATTGAATGCAGGAGGAAGGCTTCAAAGCTACCACTGGTCTTTTATTTCATATGGTTTACAGTACACTTACACAGGTCATTCTCAGCAGTCAAGCTTTGTATTACAAAGGGAAGTGACAGATCATCTACCGGATGTGACAAGTCATGAAAATACACTTCATTCTCGCGATTTCATACAGCATAAAACAATTACAATAAAATTCTACGTAAGAATTTACCTGATTGGATCCAGTCCCCTGCTCTAACATAGAACTGCTTTTCCGGTCTTCGTAAATGACTAGCGATTTGCCATCTTGTACAGTTTTCAGAACCTGAAAAGTATAAAATACCCATAGCAAACATCAAGGTATTGCATACTTACAGAAGCAGCAATCTGTAAAAACAAGATACTGATTCCTTTTCAAGAGTTCAGCAATCCAATCTATTTTTGCTGAAGTATCCTAAGGACAAAGGATACATTCCAATTAAACTGCATAGGGCATGTAGCAACAGAGAAGCTCTGTGACTGAGGTACCTTCTTTGACCAGCATTTGCCACTAAAGCTTATTTTTATACAGCATTAACAATGTAGAGAGTGCCTGAATCCAAGGGACCACAGAGCAGAACCCTATGCTTGTAGATGGTGTTCTAAAACTAATGGACAAAATAGGTTGTGATGGTATAATAGAACCAACACGTCCATTAATATCTATAGAGATACACTGAGGGCAGAACATAGGTTAAAAAAAAGAGAAATTCATTAAAAGGAATGTACAGTGACATAATATTTGCATAGATTTAAACCTGAACAATAGCTAGTGCATAAATATGCTCATTAGGAAAGTTAATGCTGCAGGCATCGAAACGTGGGGTTTTTTCTTTTCAAACGCATTACTTTATTTTTCTGAAAAAATATTGCTACATCCCGTAAACCAATAATTTAAGGAAACTTCAATATAATAAAAAGAAAAAAAAAAAAAAAAAAAAAAAAAAAACAACTAAAAAAAAAAAAGAAATTTGTTTCTAATTCATCTGAATACATGGAACACAAAGGAATATCAAGTCTGACCTCTTGTAAAAGTTTACATTTCCAGACACTTTATACTGTTTTAAAAATCAAATAGGAGAACAAGTTTCTTTGGTAAACTGGAGTTACAAGCATGAAAGAAATATCAGATCTTCATTTAACTGATACTATATGTAAGTTAATAAATTACATGTGCTTCTTTCTGATAAAATCACATTTACAGGGAGTTAAAATTTGCTATTTACTAACTTTAACAAGACAATATAATATTTGGGTTGAAAGATCTGTAATATAAGTTAAACATTCCTCTATTTTCATGTTCAGGAAACTTCCTTAGCTCTTCATGTCCCAGGCTTTGGTAGAAACCTGTCGATCAAAACAGTGATAGCAATGGAAATGGAATCAAAGTGTTTCATCTAGTGATGTTAGCTTACTCTTTTTTTAAGTGTAATCTTTGGTTTCATTACACTTAAGTATTTTTTATTGGTGTTTGCACAGAAAAGAAGCAATGTGCATTTTAAAAGAACTGTGAAGGGTGCTACAGACAAAGTTAGGAATAATGTGCCTTTCCTTCCTGGAAAACCAGCCTATAGGAAAAAACCCATTCCAGTAATTTAGTTAGCCCTACATATAAAATAACTGAAGTCAAGGTGCCTGCGCTGTTATTATTTTTTCTGATGTTTTTGACACCAATGTGCTGAGCTTTATGGCATTCACAGTTTCAACAGCAGTGAGTTCCCACTTGGTATAGTCATAATACTCCTTAATATTTTCATTTTGATGTAATTTGCGGCCCCAGCTTTTTAAATATCCGCTCTGTAATAATGTTTAATTTCAGGGGTCACTCCGCCAAGGAGTATATTAAAGCTTATAAAACTCATTTCCAAAGCTCAAATATCAAGCTGTGATCAGGTTAGGAGGGCAGCATCTGTGAATATTTCATCTTTTATCATGCTGATAATAAGGAGATGACAGAGGCACATTATTACAATGAGAGAATTGCTCATTTCAGCCCCGGCTGCTGGAAGCTAGGGTCTGCAGTGTGCGTTACTCAATAAAATCAATTCTTATATGAAAAGCAAGTTTACTGAGCCACCACTGTGTCTTATTTGATTGTAATGAATAATATATGGACCCAAGAGCTTGCGCATCCGGTAGGGAGAGGGAAAGGAAAAGGTTTAAGTTTGGAGGGGCACTTGAGTATAGACAATAATTTATCAAAACTGTATTTTATTGCTTAGAAGTAATGTTATGAGACCGCTGTTTGTTAGACTTATAATTTTGATAACAAATCTTAAAGGTCCACTAACACAAAGACAGAACAAGTTCCTGTACTGGCAGAACAAGTTTCGCCTTCCATTCATCTATTTATGCTCAACAAATAATGACCAACTAGTGTGACAGTTTAAGGATTACAAGTCTCTTGTATCTTCACTCTTGTTTGGCCACATTTCACACTAATCTCTACCTAAAGAAGAAACATTTGAGAAAAAGCTCCTCTACCACCTTCTGTAAAAGAGGGAAAACACCTCTCTATTAAAAAGTAGTAGCATCGTGCCTATTTTGAGAGCGACATAAGAAAAAAGGCTGAAATTCTCTTATCTCTTRGGTTATATACTGCTACTATTTTTGCTTAAACATATTTATGCCATTTGAAAACTGCTTACTAAGAACAGAAATTTGGATCATTTCAGARAGCAAAACATACGTTTTGTCCAAATTTGGTAAATTTAGCCATTGGTACTGTCGTATCTCCCCTGAACCCGTTTTATTCAAACTTCATTTGTTTCATGATTAAGATGTCAAATTGAAACAGTTTCGTATCTTTTAAGCTATGAACATTTTAAGAAAACCTGAAACACCCCAAAAAATCCAAAAACTAAAAAAAAGAAAAAAAAATCATCAAATCCCAAGCAGTCTTGTGCATATCCACATATAAAAGTTTATACACATTATTCATAATCTAAAATACACATTTTCTGTTATTATGGGCATTTCCTGTTAGTTATTCTCTTTAAATAAAATGTTACATATAAAAACTACAGGTAATTTTTTTATTACACATTTAAATTTTCACATCAGGAAAGCAGCTGAACTGTAAACTGAATTACCAGAATAAGCACTAAGACATTCCAGAAATGCAGAACTATGTAATTGCATGGTAGTTTTATTTGGAGAAATGGATAAAAATACTCTATTTTTCAGGACTATCATAACATAATACTAAACCAACCTTTTACATCACTGGGTGTCATAAGTGCAGTATACGATGCTAGGTTTACGAAGTAGAACATAATTTGTCTGGAAGCTTTTGTCTTAGTAGCAACTCTGGACAAAACATTCACATGCTGCTTATTTACTCGCCCCTTATCCAGCTATTTTAAGACAAACAGCTCCTAGATTCCCATTTTCCACACTTTGCAAACATGGCAGACTTACCTCTGCCACAGTGAACACGTTGACCTCTGTGTCGTGAAATGCAAGTTACGAATTGGAAGTAAGGAGTAAGGATTTTTCAGGCAAATTCTGGCTTTCAGGAAATGTTGAAAGGGGCTATGTTACTGGTTTTCCCCCTCTTCCCCCCCCCCCCCTTTTTTTTTTTAAAGTATCTCAGTACTAAACGTCCACATTCCCACTRAAGGTGAGAATTATTATGAACTGCAGCTTTAAATCAACCGCCTTATAGGCAAATGAGTCTCAGTATAATCAATTATTTATTATTAGCAACAGCATTAAACAGGGCCATTTCTTTTCTGAACTTCTGGGAACAAATGGCCCTCATCAAAAAGATAATACAACTTTAAATTGTCATTATCACCATGCTGTGATAATGACCTATCATCTTGGTACTTGTAACTCTGAGTTGCGTCTGTTCCAATCCCTTGCTATAAAACATATTTAACCCATTTACATCTAAATATTTATTCTGCCTGCCTTCATTTCTTTCCCTCTACTTACACACCATCAAGTTCAGTAGCGTTTTGTTTGGGTTTTTTTAATTATTATTTTTATTCTAAGTTTTTAAAACTTTCCCCCCATTCTTTTAGAGGTGCAGTTGAGACAAACTGAAACAACATTCCCACCTTTTTAGAATAAGAATTAAGGAAATTATTGAATATGAGCATCAGGAATACCAGGAAGCTTCCCAAAGTTTACACACATACACTCCAATTCAACAAATGCAGACTAACACTCACAGAATCACAAAAAAAAACCACCTTAGGTTGGAAGGAACTCCAGAAGGTCATCTATTCAAAACTCCTGCTTTGTGCAGAGCTAACTTCAAAGTTAAATCACATTGCTCAGGAATTTTCCAAAGAGGTTTTTAAAACAACCATCAATGGAAATGCCACAGGTACTCTGGGTAACCTGTCTGAGCACTTACCCACTATCTCTGTTAAATTATTTTCCTTATGTAAAATCAGAGTTTTCCCTTGCAACTTGTGACCCTCGCCACTTGTCCTTTCACTGAATCTCTGAGAAGAGTTGGGCTGAGAAAACGTGTTAAACTCTGCTCCCTTAGCCTCTCCTCATACATCATTTTATTTTAGAGTGGAACAATACAAACCCTGGAGCACCTATTATTGTCTTCCCATTACAAACCAGTTCCACCAGAGACCATTTGTACTAAGGTTTCTGAAAGTTTGCTTAAATTTCTTAACACATTAAACTGTTGCATTGTGTGCAACAGACTCAGTTTACACAGCTACAGTGAACTCCCATGCAAATCCACACTGCATTACTGTAGTTGATCCACATGTGTGCACTGCCAATAAACCTCATTAAAATTATTTTGATCTCTTAATTGTTGACGAGTTCTTAATACAGTGGCAAATTTTCCCTAACAATCTTGCAGTAAACAGAAGAAAATAACTACATATCAATTCTTGCAGCTTGCCTGAAAATGTATTTTGTATCCTACAAGTAAAACAAAGGAAATATAGATCCAAAGATATAGTAAAAATACAACAGATAGGCAGATTGCAGTGAACAAGGTCAACAGAGAAATAAAAAGCTTTTCCATATAGAAAAAGTTATTTAAAAATCACAAAACATTCATTCATACAGAAAAATAGTAATAATTAAAGAGAGTACCCTGTTTTCTGTAATATAAAATCAAATTATTCCAATAACCACCAGCTACTTCGTGGATGTCCCAGATAAAAAGAAAAAAAGATTGGAAGGAGCCGGAAAACACTTCTTGTAAGTGAGAGATTCAAGCTTGGATACTAATTTTTCTAAGGGGAGCCAGAGAAAGAATGTGTCAAATGTATCAGAAGGGGTTAAAACAGGTCTTTCACATCTCCAGCAAGAACATTTAAAACTGCAACCACTAATCTGAACTTCCCTGACATTATTTGGCTGTTGATAGCACTAATGTATGAAGATGAAAGAACAGAACTCACCTATAATACACTATCAGGGGATCAAACTCCCTCTTCCAAGATAAACCTGCACAGAGAACAGGACTCAAAACAGTGTCCCTAGGAGACAAGACTTTTTGATTTTAATATTGAAATAGAGGCATTGTTCAGAGAGATCTGTGTGTGAAATAATTATCTTGAAAATAAACACCAAGGTACAACTTAAAAAAAAAAAACAAAAAAAACAACACACCACACACACTGCACCAGCCCCTAAAGCATAAGTTTTAGAGTTGATGGTCTGAGATTTGTTGTTTGCTGTAAAAGACCACAGTTTCCTAGTGGGTTCCTCCCAACCCTAACTCCTTAAAAATACATAACTTGATTGTATAATTATGCACACATAATCTGAAGTCTATTTTATTACAAAGGTCATTTTATAGCAATTAACTCCTAACAATGAGTAACTTCCCAGCACCAAGGAGGGTCATTTTTACTGAAACTTATGTTCCCACAGCAATGTTATCGTCCTACCCTCAAAACTTCTCTCAAAGTACAGGTCCTCCAGGCGAGACATGAAAATAATTCCTTACTGCTCTTTAAATTCCCCCTAATACAATGTGTGCTGATTTTGGATGGGGTAGAGTTTATTTTTTTCATAGTAGCCAGTATGGGGCTATGTTTTGGATTTGTGCTGAAAACCGTGTTGATAATACAGGGATGTTGTTGTTATTACTGAGCAGTGCTTACACAGGGTCAAGGCCTTTTCTGCTTCTCACCCCCCCAGCGAGCAGGCTGGAGGTGCACAAGAAGCTGGGAAGGGACACAGCCGGGACAGCTGACCCCAGCTGACCAAAGGGATATTCCATACCATATGGCGTCATGCTCAGCATACAGAGCTGGGGGAAGAAGGAGGAAGGGGGGGATGTTCGGAGTGATGACGTTTGTCCTCYCAAGCAACCATTACGTGTGATGGAGCCCTGCTTTCCTGGAGATGGCTCAACACCTGCCTGCCAATGGGAAGCAGTGAATGAATTCCTTGTTCTGCTTTGCTTATGCACAGCTTTTGCTTTCCCTATTAAAC